>OW679203.1:52028111-52048298 GCA_940337035.1 Agriotes lineatus | reverse complement strand
CATAAATTCCCGGGTGTGGCAAGTAGGGCTGAGCGATGTTGAAATCCTGATATTGCCGATAACTCAGAAATATTGACATAAGTGGATATATCGAAATATCGATAGTTATCCATTAATATTGATACTTACGGAAAACTATCGATAATTATTTCAAGATTTTTTACATCAATATGTATCGAGCTATAGATGTGTAACAATCTATCTAAAAATAAAACATTTGGGTTTATTCTCAACGCTTAAGAATCCAATGTTTTTATCTTTGTTGCGACGTTGCAAATACCAGCATCAAAAGTTAATAAATTCGCGGATGTGGAAAGTAGGGCTGAGCGATATTGAAATTCTGATGTTGATTGCCGATAATTCAGAGATATCGATACATATGGCTATATCGAAATATCGATACTTATCGATTAATATCAATATGTATCGATACTTATTGAAAAATATCGATTTTTACCGAAAATTATCGACTCTTACCGAAAAATATCGACACACAGTTGTCGATAATTATTTCCAAATGGTTTTCATCAATATTTATCCACCTATCGATATGTAACTCTCTATCTAAAAATAAACATTTGAGTTTATTCGCAACGCTTAAGAATCCCATTTTTTATCTTTGTTGCGACGTTGCAAATACCAGTACTAACAGTTCATAAATTCCTGAGTAAATTCCCGGGTGCTGAAAGTAGGGCTGGGCGATATTGAAATTCTTATATTGATTGCCGATAACTCAGAAATATGGATACGTCGAAATATGGATATATGTTGATAGTTATCGATTAATATCGATATTTATCAATACTCATCGAAAAATATCGATACTTTTCGATAATTATTTTCAGATCTTTTTACATCAATATGTATCGAGCTATCGATATGTAACAATCAATCTAAAAATAAACATTTGGGTTTATTCTCAACGCCAATTTTTTTTATCTTTGTTGCGACGTTGCAAATACCAACACCAAAAGTTCATAAATTCCCGGGTGTGGCAAGTAGGGCTGAGCGATATTGAAATTCTGATATTGATTTCCGATAACTCAGAAATATTGATACAAATGGATATATCGAAATATCGATACTTACCGAAAAATATCGATAGTTATCATTAATTATTTCAAGATTTTTTTACATCAATATGTATCGAGCTATCGATATGTAACAATCTGGCTAAAAATAAACATTTGGGTTTATTCTCAACACTTAAGAATCCAATTTTTTTATCTTTGTTGCAACGTTGCAAATACCAGCACCAACAGTTCATAAATTCCCGGGTGCGGCAAGTAAGGCTGAGCGATATTGAAATTCTGATATTGATTTCTGATAAGTCAGAAATATCGATACATCGAAATATGGATATACATACATATGTCGATACTTATCGATATTTATCGAAAAATATCGACAGTTATCGATAATTATTTCCACATTTTTTTACATATCGATATTTATCGATAGCTCGATCTCATGTATCGATATTTAGAAAATGGTATCGATAAACGATATTTGTATATATCGATGTTATTATCGATATATCGCCAGTTTTGTCCAGCCCTAGCGGTAAGAGCCGCCTCCTGGTTAACATCCACGTAGAAACAAGCCACTATGGAATTTGAACTTTGTTTCAAAAACTTGTTTCGTCACTTACGGATACGATTACTTTTATCGGGAGCAATTGCTCAAAGAAATTTTTTGGGTTAAATTAGGTAAATTCGATTAAGGGGCAATGGAAAACGCCACTTGGCGCAGTTAAGAAAGGTCAAGTTTGAAAAAAAATTGTTGTCGTAACGTGTGATAAGGCTCTATTACGTGTGGCCAGCACTGCGTCAGAAATTACTTATTATTTCTGGAATTGCCGCAGTTATTTCTAATGCATATTCATAACTATGGGTTCTTTACCTCTGACGCTTGATTTGGGTTAATGTTCCTGTTTGTTACTGTTGTAATCAATGAGTATTAGAAATTTTTACGGTATAATTGATATTAAAACATCAAAGTGTGCTTGTGTAGGTATCGGAAAATCATTAAAATATTAAGTGCAACTAACTATAACGTCCTTGAAAATTACCATTAAAAATATTGTTAAAACGCTTCTAAAAAGTGAATTCGTCGTAAGATTTTGCATAGAAATAGTAACGTTGGAATTTGGAAAATCAACACAGGGGAATTTTGTAAACGTCGCTGCGGTTTAAAGGGAATCAATTTCAAATCGAAACTGACCACAACAAAAAGTTGTTTGGGAATTCAATTGCTCTGAACTTGTGGACATTTAAAGGCCGTGCTGAAATATTGCTAATTAGCACACGGAAGCAAAACACTTCGTCACGCCGATTGCGGTATTGGTGTTATAAAACAATTGCAAGTAATTTTCACGGAAAGTAGAGCAGTTGCATCAGTTTTGACCGAAAATAGGGCTTACAACTAATTTGCTAGGCGATTGCAATTATTTTAAAATTATTAGGGGTGTATGGGTGCAACACGTGCTGCTCAGTGCGGCCAAATTTTGAGGGTGGCCATGGAAAGCATTTGTTACGAAAGCCACACATTTAGTAAGATACCTCGTATTAAAGCTCTCAAAAATTATATATTATTAAAATTGTCAACTGGATATTTTTGAGGCATTAATGCTAGGTATCCTGCTTAATAAAAAGCCATAACAAAACAGTCTAGCACAAACCTACCTTCTTTGCACAGTTTCGCTCCAAAGAAAACCAAGAAAAGCTTTCCTGATTTCACCACTGCACTTTCACATAATATTGCTCGGTCTCTAAATTCGCTGGAGCTATTGATCTCGGCCCCTTTTGTTGCCGTTTTGGCAGCGATGAGTCACAGGCAGGTCTCTCGTATTCCTAACTGTTCTCGAGTTCATCAGTTCTTCGACTTTGGCTTTTGCCTCCTTATGGGGAGAGGAATGTTTTGTACTTTTGCACTTGGCTCCGATCTGGCCGCACTCGATTTCGGTCCTTTGTGTCTATGGCGAATGCATTTGTTTCGCAACGCGCTCTCACAAGTCACAACTGCACTTGGGCCCAGTCGAGGAAAAATGGGTCACCGATTTGAGGGGTTTTTCGCCACTGCTATTGCACAGGGGGTCCTCTCGCACTTTTAATTCACAACCGCGGGGTCGCTACTAATTGTAGCTTCAATGCAAATGTCGCGACCATACGTTCGCTAGTCTGTTGCAATGCTAAGCCTACTTAGCACTTTCAACACTACTGAGCAAACTGAACGCGTGGAACTCGGCGAGCGGTTTATATCGGCGTCCTGGTGGATTCCTCGTGCCATTCAGCTGGGCTTCGGGCCGAGCTTGTTATATGCGGCTTTCAGAGCTCGGCTGATATTTTAAATGGATTCGTACGTGCACAGGTAGGACTTTGGGGGTTGATAAACTCTGGGCCCACCCTTTGTCTTGCTGCCTGCTCCGGGGCCGTTAAGGAGCTAATTGAGGCGATTCGTCGTGGACGATTGAAGCTTGTGGGGTCTCGATAATGGGCTTTACCTGCAGCCTGCGCTCTTTGTCGAGTCTTCAGAATTCAAAAGTTTCAGGGCAGGGGTGGACTGGCTGCTTTTGGCCATATTGATCTCGTAGTAGATTATTAACATTTTAAGAATGAGTCGTCAGAACAGGCAAATGTGTCCGTTTTTAAAAAGGCACATACCATACAGTGATCGCCAAAAAGTTGATATCAAATGTTTTTTTTTAAATTTACTTCTATGGAAAATCAAACCCTGGCGGTTAGAGGTAGTTGAAAAAAAGAATACAAATGGGCAAAACAAAAGTCACGCAACTTCATTATCTGTCAAATTTTACATTTTTTTAAAATAATTGTGAAAAATGCAATCACCTACCCAAGACAGAAACATTTTTTTTTTCTACCAGTTGTTTAAAATACGATTTTTTATTTAAATACAAAAATTTTTTTTTTGCAATATCCAAACTAAATCAAGAAAAATCGCATTTAGACGACTGTAAAAGAACATTTACAAGATTTTTGTGAAAGTAATTCATTAACAGTGTTAGATTAGAGTTTTACAAGCGATTTAAATAGATATTAATTATCATTGAAAAATACTTCTCCAAAAAACACCTTGCATCAAAAACGTAAAAATTATGCAAAAATATTACTTTTCGGTCAATAATAAAAAATCTAAAGGAATAATTAACACTTTTACTGTTTTTAATCTTTAGAGTTTTCACCTAAAAATATGAATTTTGAAATTAAGTTTTGCTAGGTAAATTTTTGAAAAATATTCTAAAATTGTTAAAGAAAGTTAAAAGTTAAAGAATTGCTTTCTGGCCTTGAGATTGTTCAGTTAACTAAACTAAAACACTATTAAAAAATCATTAAAATCTTGCACAATTTCCGAAAAATTGCACTTTTTTGGATTTTGACAATTTTGAAAAACGCCATTTTCTAAGTAACACTTACTCGGGTAGGGGCTAAACAGGTTTTTAGACAACCACAAATTATTGAGTTTTTTTAAAAACCTAAAATTAAAATTGTACCCATGTGATATCGAATTTTTGGCGGTTTCTGTATACCGGGTGACAATGAGACTAGGGCCATGCTTAAATCTTCTTTATTTATGAATCGCTTTTGATAAAATTGTATACCAAGATACTAAATATAATTTATGATTGGCCGATAGATATAGTCAAAATGGTTGACTTCCGGTTTTACCTGAAATAATAATAATATTAATAATATTGTTTGTTGTGTTAATATACATATACGAGTATATAACTCAAATGGAAGGAGTTCGATAAAAACCGATCTTCCACTCCCCCAGATTATCCTATACACAATTTACAACATGCACCATAGTAAATCAAAACTAAATATTATTACAAAATAAAAGAATATATAATATTATGATGCTAAAAACTAAAATAAAAAACAAAAGTCCCTCTAAGTACATACTTTAAGTTTTAGTTTTTGTTTAAACAATGGTTTGGCAAATATAAAATATCTAATACAGAGGTTAATAATGATACCAACTTTGATTTTTTAAATGGAACACCCTGCATATTTTATGTTTTTCTGAATCTACGAGTCAAGCTACATATAATAGTCTTGCCAAATTTCAATTTTTTTTAAACAAAAAGATTATTTTTTACCATAGAAGGCCTTGACTTGGAAAAATCTATTTTAATTGACTCGAGCAACTCTTAATAATAGCTATTTTATCAATAAGGTCAATAACAAACCTTTAATAAGAGAATATAGTTTGCTACACTAGTTTTTTAAGAAAGTCACTTTTTTTAAATGGCACCTACTAAGAGCCATCTTGCCATTAGATAGAAAATGTAATTGCCAATCTAACGATACGCATCGTGCTCTACTTTATCTTTATCTGAAACTGAAAAATTAATTAATTAATTATTTTTTTAAATCTATTTAAATAACCAAACTTTGGTTTTTTAAATAGATGGCTCTATATGTTGTATGTTTTTCGGAATCTGCGACTCACATTACATACAACAGTGTTGCCAAATTTGCTAAGGTATTATTAGTAATTACATAAAAATATTAAAAAAAATAATTAACTAATTAATTTTCAGTTTCAGGTATAGATAAAGTAGAGCATGATGCATATCGTTAGATTGGTAATTACATTTTCTCTCTAATGGCAAGATGGTCCTTAGTAGGTGCCATTTAAAAAAAGTGAATTTTCTTAAAAAACGAGTTTAGCAAATTATATTCTTTTATTAAAGGTTTGTTATTGACCTTATTGATAAAATAGCTATTATTAAAAGTTGCTAGAGTCAATTAAAATAGATTGTTCCAAGTCATGACAACATAATTTTTTTGTTTAGAAAAATTGAAATTTGGAAAAACTATTATATGTAGTTTGACTCGTAGATTCAGAAAAACATAAAATATACAGGGTGTTCTATTTAAAAAACCAAAGTTGGTATCATTTCCGGTAAAACCGGAAGTCAGCCATTTTAACTATATCTATCGGCCAATCAGAAATTATGTCCAGTATCTTGGTATAAAATTTTATCCAAATCGATTCATAAATAAAGAAGATATAAGAATGGCCTTAGTCTCATTGTCGCCCGGTATGCAGGGTGTCCACCTGCTGATTCTTTTAACTTATGTTTCAACGTTAATCTTGTTGTGTCTCTTTTGTTTTTTCATGTGCCCTTGAATCAAACACTTCTCTTTGGTCTTCTATCTGAAATTTTCTATATGTACCTCAGTCATCCCCGTAGTTTTTCTTGTATTATTGCTGCGATTCTTGTTTTTCCTTCTATTCTCCGGAGAAATCTCATTTCCATGGAGTTACTTCTGCTTTTATGTTTGTTAAATGCAGGATACCAATATAGGTATCGTAATTTTTTATTATTTCTGCTTTTACATAATTTTCGATATTTGCCTTTTGTTGAAAAAGACACTTCCAACTTTTTCACTAATGTGGTTGTTCACTTTTCTGTTACTTTCTATTATCATACCCGGGCATTTGTAATGTGTTTTTCTATATGTAGTTCTCTTTAACTTCCTTTTCTGAAATCCAGTCTCTGTGTTAGTTATACTTAATATCCTCATCCAATTTACAAGTCTGGACATTTGAATTTTATGTTTTGCTTTCTTTATTACTTAGGACACATCCTTGTTTTGATCTTAGTGTGGAATTATACTGATTCGTTTAGTATTTTCACAGTACTATTTCAATTTTGATCGTACAATGCCTTTGTGATGTCAGTAGTTGCTCTGCTAATCCCTCTGTTTTTTTTAGCATTTTCGTATCGATTGCCTTTTATAGGTTTACGAAACTGGTGAATTAAACAACAAATAAATGTAAAATAAACAATAGTGTGCCAGATGCTGATTGTGGAGTTTTAAGACAGGTAACAATCGATTGCACCTTCACCGAATAATATATAAGATTTGTTGTTACGTTTTGTTGTAAGAAGCTATCACAAGGATGTTCTCAAAAACGGCAAATTTAAGGAAAATAGCCGAGAGAACTTGAGGATAACGACAGGAATTTTACAGCAGGTAGGAAGGGTAAAGTGTACCTGTTTACGGTCCTGTGAATTGCATTGTTTCTAACATTAATATTAATTAAATTTATAAATCTGGATTTTATCAGTCGTATGAGAATATTCTTCCAAAACTGTCATGCCTATTTTTTCTTAAACCCTTTTTTATTATTTTCGCCAGAATTTTTCCTGCTATACTGGCTAAGGTTAATGCTTTACAATTCGTACATTCTCTCGTATTTTATTTTTTTATATGATCTTGTTTAAAAGGTTTTTCAACGTTTCTTCTCCTATTACTTCCACACATTTTAACATTTCTGATGTTATACTGTACTTTCCAGGTGCTTTCCTTAATTTTAATCTTGCGATCTTGGTTATCAGTTGCATAAATTGTTGCTTCATGGTATTTTACTTAAATTTGTCTGTCTAAAGTTTTTTCTGCTTCACCGACTTCTATCAGTTCTTCAAAATATTGTCTCTATCTTTTCAGAATTTTCTCCCCCCTTCCTTTTCCTTCTCTAATTAGTATATCACCTTCTTTATCTTTTATGGTTCTCCTTGTGTATGTTTTCTTTTGTCTTAGCAGCTTTAAGGTGGTAGGTTAAAAAGCTCTTATGACTGTTGAACATTGTTATTTTGCTACTATTCTATCCCGGAATGTTCCGGGTACTCTAGCAATCTCGAGTTGAAATTGCCACTTAAACAAAGGTTATTATCGAAGATAACCACCGGTGGCGAAACACTTAAGCAAATTCGTACAAACACGTCGTGAAGCCAATTTCAGCCCGACAAAAGATAACCACTAAAAATTCGAACGATAGCTCTGATTGGAAACGAGCTGGTTTGATTTTAAATTCTGCATACTGACTGTGCGAAATGAACGCAAATCACAATCGCGACTGGGAAAATTAACCGGGCTGCGTAAAGTTAATCACGCCGGATTTTGAATCGGAATAAAGTTATAAAAAATAAACATTATGTGAATGATGCATTGTTATACATTTTCTGTAAATCTGTGTATAGTCTATACTTTAAATAAAAATAAATATTTTGTAGGTCGGTTCTTCCCTACAAATTTAATTAGGAAGAAGACTAAAAAGTAGTAGTGGGGCAGCTAAACTGGAGCAACCTGTCAATCAAACTATTAATTAAATCCGCGAATTAAATCCGCGGATTGACCTAATTAATTTCGCGGATTGATCTAATTATTCTTCATATGTGCTACTGATTAATCACATATGAAGTTTGATATGTAATTTACATATGTGCTACTGATTAAATTACGCGAGGCCATTTTTAATTTGCTTCCGATTAAATTACGCGTCGGACTTCGGCGGCCATCTTGGATTTCTGGCGGGAATATTTGAAATTTGAATTTTTCCGATTTTTTTCTAAGTTCCATTATTTGAATTTTAAACTTCCCGGGTGTCGGCCATCTTGGTGCGCGCGCACTTCTCACGGCTGTCGTTTTTAATTTTGAATTTTCGCGGAAATATTTGAAGTTCAAACTGATAGATCTTCCGTCTCCCTCATCGAAGCTGTTGTCTCTCTCTCTCTCTCTCATGCACGGAGGCCGTTTTAATTTCTCACATTTATTTTAATTTAAAAAAAGCTTCCTGCGATGTCCCATGGCTGGAGTCGAACCAGCGCTCACAGCATTACGAGTACGAAGCCTTAACCAACCGGGCTATCGAAGCGGTCGAGGTTTTAAGGAATTAACTATAGTCACTAGCGTGTCACGAGCCCAGCTTTAAACAAACTATTTTTTGGAATATATAAAATATAAGAACGGAATTGTGCCGTCTAGGGCCTTAGAAACTTGTTAATAATTTTAAAAAATTGACTTTGTAACTAGTTTTGCTGTAATTAATTTAATATGAGTGACGCTATCTCACTCAGTCCCATTGATTTTCTACAGCTTTCTCTTTTCCATCCCGTTTGCTACCTATGCGTAATTACAAAAGACGTTATCGCTCCAGGCAGACTTTCTATTTAGCCGGCGATTGTGTAGGGCTTTTAACCGTTGCATAGAATTGGAAAGTTTTATTTAACGTGCCTAAACAGGATTGTTTAGAAGACTGTAATTATAATTAGCATCGTAATGGAATGCACCAAGATTTAAATCAGCATGCATTGTTCGTCTGGATCGAGCAGTACGTACTCCAACGGTTTCTAGTCTTGCTTGGTTGACAGACGACAGAATGCACGGTTACCGGTCAGCGCAGCCAACGGCTTGGCGCTAAAATCCCTGTGACACAAAATCTAGTGGGATAAGCTTGCCTGGTTAATAAACCACTCTAGTTCGTATGATTTTTGGCGTGTGTATTGTTTGGTTTTAAAGGTTTGAACATTGTACCACTTAGCTGTTCTGACATTATACTTCCATATACATATTATAAATAAATTTTAAATGTTATTTTCGACTGAGTTTTAGCTTCTTATAAATTACAACAGTGCCCTCGCCCATATAAAATAAGACATACGCATTAAATAAATGTTTTTATTGTATAAGAATGGTTGTCCCCCATAAATTTGAATAAAAACAGGCAATTTCGTTGAAAAAAAATAGCTTTTCAATATCGTTTGCAAATAAGACAAGGGATACTTGTAAAAATATAAGTCAAACCATTTTTTCTTGTAAAAAATTTACGAAAAGACGTAAGTGTTGGCGACAAATGAAAATAATTTTGAATAAAAGCACGCAAAAATTACGAAAAGACTTGGTTTTAAAGGTTTGAACATTGTACCACTTAGCTGTTCTGACATTATACTTCCATATACATATTATAAATAAATTTTAAATGTTAATTTCGACTGAGTTTTAGCTTCTTATAAATTACAACAGTGCCCTCGCCCATATAAAATAAGACATACGCATTAAATAAATGTTTTTATTGTATAAGAATGGTTGTCCCCCATAAATTTGAATAAAAACAGGCAATTTCGTTGAAAAAAAAATAGCTTTTCAATATCGTTTGCAAATAAGACAAGGGATACTTGTAAAAATATAAGTCAAACCATTTTTTCTTGTAAAAAATTTACGAAAAGACGTAAGTGTTGGCGACAAATGAAAATAATTTTGAATAAAAGCACGCAAAATTACGAAAATACGTAGAAAATTTATAAAAATCGGCATCTTGTCACATTAAATTCTGCAAAAACGACAAAAAAACAATATTTTTATACAACTTTCATCGAAAATAGTAAAATTTTACGAAAATACGTCTGTGTTAACAACAAATGAAAATAAATTTGAATAGAAACACGCAAAAATTACGAAAAGACGTATGTGTTGACCCCCAAAGTAACAAAAATTTGAATAAAATCACGCAATCATACAGAATCTCACATAAATTTTCACAAAAATCGACATCATGTCACATAAATTATACAAAAACTGTCATCATATCACTTGAAATTATACAAAAAACGACATTTTCATTCAATACACGATGAAAATTGAACAAAAATCACGTAGTCATGCAGCATCTCACATAAATTTTCACAAAAATCGACATCATGTCATATAAATTATACAAAAACTGTCATCATGTCACTTGAAATTATATAAAAAACGACATTTTTACTAAACACACGACGAAAATTGAACAAAAATCACACAATTACAAGCCATCTCACATAAATTTTCACAAAAATCGACATCATGTCATATAAATTATACAAAAACTGTCATCATGTCACTTGAAATTATACAAAAAACGACATTTTTACTAAACACACGACGAAAATTGAACAAAAATCACACAATTACACGCCATCTCACATAAATTTTTACAAAAATCGACATCATGTTACATAAACTATGCATAATTTTGCAAATGTTTTACACTTTTTATAAAATGCATCGCTCAAAATTAAAAGAAATAGCAATTTCATTGAAAAAAATCTACTACCACAATCATTTCGATAAACAAAATTCAAAAAATCTTATACTTTTGACGGAAATATATGTATGTTGACCACAAATTAACATAATTTTTAAATAAAAACACGCAATTCGTTGAAAAAAATATTCTGACACCACCAAAACACGCAATTTCATTGAAAAATATATATATGTTGTCCACAAATTAACATAAATTTGAATAAAAACACGTAATTTTGTTGAAAAAATGTTCTGGCCCCTTCATTTCACTTAAAATTTTACAAAACTGCCATCATAACACTTGAAATTATACAAAATATATGTATGTTGATCACAAATTAACATAAACCTGAATAAAACACACAATTTCGTTGAAAAATTTGCAAGGCCCCTTCATTTCACTTAAAATTTTACAAAACTGCCATCATAACACTTGAAATTATACAAAATATATGTATGTTGATCACAAATTAACATAAACCTGAATAAAACACACAATTTCGTTGAAAAATTTGCAAATGTTTTACACTTTTTATAAAATGTGTCGCTCAAAATTAAAAGAAATCACAATTTTTAAATTATATCACGCCATTATGAAATCGTAGATTGATTTTTTTTTGAAATTTTACACTTTGTAACTGTAAAATAACTTCAAATACTAATATTTTAGCTTTAGATTTTGTAATTATTGCAGATTCGTGAAAAACAAAAGCAGAGTAGAAATAAAAAACACAAACACTTTGTAATAAACAAATATATTGTTCTTATTTCGTATAATACTTGATAATATAAATATAAATGTACAGCAGAATGTCTTATTTCTAAAAATTCGCTAGCAATTTACAAAACTGTAGTTTGAGGTGCACGACATTTCAAATTAAAAAGACTGCAAGTAATAAAATCAGAATTTCATTGTGTAATTTTAAAGTTTAAGGCGCTCCCAGTCCATAATTCCATTCGTATTTGATGTTGAGGACCTCTGCCTTAGAGGCGTTTTTCTAACGGCCCTTTTTTGGAGGCGTTTCCTTATCGATGTTCTTCTGACTGAACCTTTTTGATGTGGACTTGGATGAGTAGCTGGTGTTTTTAATTTATATTCTAAATCAGACTCGCAGTTATCAGTTTCCATTCCGGTTTTTCCTATAGTACCAGTCGGGGTTGGCTTCTTTTGCTGTTTAGGTTTAGCTAGCAGCACATTAGGAACGTTAAGGTCTTTGATGTAATCAGCAAACTGTAGGCGTCCGGGTGGATTAATAGTTTTTAGAGGCCGCAGAGTGTCGTGAATTAAATCGACTATGTTAGACGCAGGTAAAATTTCACCCTTTATAGTAACGGTACCCTTGTGATCCCAGCTCACATCGCTTGAGGTACTCAAAATGCGTAGGAAAACTTCAGCTTTTTTCTTAAAAGTTTTGGGAAGTGTAGATAAAATAACGGAATTTGATAGGCTGTCACTGGTTGTTTCAATAGGTATTTTGATTGGCTGCCGCGCCTGGTTTGTGAAATGAAGGAATCGTTGTAACACTTGATTGTACTGGATCCATTTATCGTGATCAGTTAATTTGGACTTTAAAACTTTTTGCATTTCGTCATCAAGCTGTGATAATATATTTTTCTCCGCATCATCGCCAGACTTAAGACGTTGGACAAATTCCGTCTCCCTCATCGAAGCTGTTGTCTCTCTCTCTCTCTCATGCACGGAGGCCGTTTTAATTTCTCACATTTATTTTAATTTAAAAAAAGCTTCCTGCGATGTCCCATGGCTGGAGTCGAACCAGCGCTCACAGCATTACGAGTACGAAGCCTTAACCAACCGGGCTATCGAAGCGGTCGAGGTTTTAAGGAATTAACTATAGTCACTAGCGTGTCACGAGCCCAGCTTTAAACAAACTATTTTTTGGAATATATAAAATATAAGAACGGAATTGTGCCGTCTAGGGCCTTAGAAACTTGTTAATAATTTTAAAAAATTGACTTTGTAACTAGTTTTGCTGTAATTAATTTAATATGAGTGACGCTATCTCACTCAGTCCCATTGATTTTCTACAGCTTTCTCTTTTCCATCCCGTTTGCTACCTATGCGTAATTACAAAAGACGTTATCGCTCCAGGCAGACTTTCTATTTAGCCGGCGATTGTGTAGGGCTTTTAACCGTTGCATAGAATTGGAAAGTTTTATTTAACGTGCCTAAACAGGATTGTTTAGAAGACTGTAATTATAATTAGCATCGTAATGGAATGCACCAAGATTTAAATCAGCATGCATTGTTCGTCTGGATCGAGCAGTACGTACTCCAACGGTTTCTAGTCTTGCTTGGTTGACAGACGACAGAATGCACGGTTACCGGTCAGCGCAGCCAACGGCTTGGCGCTAAAATCCCTGTGACACAAAATCTAGTGGGATAAGCTTGCCTGGTTAATAAACCACTCTAGTTCGTATGATTTTTGGCGTGTGTATTGTTTGGTTTTAAAGGTTTGAACATTGTACCACTTAGCTGTTCTGACATTATACTTCCATATACATATTATAAATAAATTTTAAATGTTATTTTCGACTGAGTTTTAGCTTCTTATAAATTACAACAGTGCCCTCGCCCATATAAAATAAGACATACGCATTAAATAAATGTTTTTATTGTATAAGAATGGTTGTCCCCCATAAATTTGAATAAAAACAGGCAATTTCGTTGAAAAAAATAGCTTTTCAATATCGTTTGCAAATAAGACAAGGGATACTTGTAAAAATATAAGTCAAACCATTTTTTCTTGTAAAAAATTTACGAAAAGACGTAAGTGTTGGCGACAAATGAAAATAATTTTGAATAAAAGCACGCAAAAATTACGAAAAGACTTGGTTTTAAAGGTTTGAACATTGTACCACTTAGCTGTTCTGACATTATACTTCCATATACATATTATAAATAAATTTTAAATGTTAATTTCGACTGAGTTTTAGCTTCTTATAAATTACAACAGTGCCCTCGCCCATATAAAATAAGACATACGCATTAAATAAATGTTTTTATTGTATAAGAATGGTTGTCCCCCATAAATTTGAATAAAAACAGGCAATTTCGTTGAAAAAAAAATAGCTTTTCAATATCGTTTGCAAATAAGACAAGGGATACTTGTAAAAATATAAGTCAAACCATTTTTTCTTGTAAAAAATTTACGAAAAGACGTAAGTGTTGGCGACAAATGAAAATAATTTTGAATAAAAGCACGCAAAATTACGAAAATACGTAGAAAATTTATAAAAATCGGCATCTTGTCACATTAAATTCTGCAAAAACGACAAAAAAACAATATTTTTATACAACTTTCATCGAAAATAGTAAAATTTTACGAAAATACGTCTGTGTTAACAACAAATGAAAATAAATTTGAATAGAAACACGCAAAAATTACGAAAAGACGTATGTGTTGACCCCCAAAGTAACAAAAATTTGAATAAAATCACGCAATCATACAGAATCTCACATAAATTTTCACAAAAATCGACATCATGTCACATAAATTATACAAAAACTGTCATCATATCACTTGAAATTATACAAAAAACGACATTTTCATTCAATACACGATGAAAATTGAACAAAAATCACGTAGTCATGCAGCATCTCACATAAATTTTCACAAAAATCGACATCATGTCATATAAATTATACAAAAACTGTCATCATGTCACTTGAAATTATATAAAAAACGACATTTTTACTAAACACACGACGAAAATTGAACAAAAATCACACAATTACAAGCCATCTCACATAAATTTTCACAAAAATCGACATCATGTCATATAAATTATACAAAAACTGTCATCATGTCACTTGAAATTATACAAAAAACGACATTTTTACTAAACACACGACGAAAATTGAACAAAAATCACACAATTACACGCCATCTCACATAAATTTTTACAAAAATCGACATCATGTTACATAAACTATGCATAATTTTGCAAATGTTTTACACTTTTTATAAAATGCATCGCTCAAAATTAAAAGAAATAGCAATTTCATTGAAAAAAATCTACTACCACAATCATTTCGATAAACAAAATTCAAAAAATCTTATACTTTTGACGGAAATATATGTATGTTGACCACAAATTAACATAATTTTTAAATAAAAACACGCAATTCGTTGAAAAAAATATTCTGACACCACCAAAACACGCAATTTCATTGAAAAATATATATATGTTGTCCACAAATTAACATAAATTTGAATAAAAACACGTAATTTTGTTGAAAAAATGTTCTGGCCCCTTCATTTCACTTAAAATTTTACAAAACTGCCATCATAACACTTGAAATTATACAAAATATATGTATGTTGATCACAAATTAACATAAACCTGAATAAAACACACAATTTCGTTGAAAAATTTGCAAGGCCCCTTCATTTCACTTAAAATTTTACAAAACTGCCATCATAACACTTGAAATTATACAAAATATATGTATGTTGATCACAAATTAACATAAACCTGAATAAAACACACAATTTCGTTGAAAAATTTGCAAATGTTTTACACTTTTTATAAAATGTGTCGCTCAAAATTAAAAGAAATCACAATTTTTAAATTATATCACGCCATTATGAAATCGTAGATTGATTTTTTTTTGAAATTTTACACTTTGTAACTGTAAAATAACTTCAAATACTAATATTTTAGCTTTAGATTTTGTAATTATTGCAGATTCGTGAAAAACAAAAGCAGAGTAGAAATAAAAAACACAAACACTTTGTAATAAACAAATATATTGTTCTTATTTCGTATAATACTTGATAATATAAATATAAATGTACAGCAGAATGTCTTATTTCTAAAAATTCGCTAGCAATTTACAAAACTGTAGTTTGAGGTGCACGACATTTCAAATTAAAAAGACTGCAAGTAATAAAATCAGAATTTCATTGTGTAATTTTAAAGTTTAAGGCGCTCCCAGTCCATAATTCCATTCGTATTTGATGTTGAGGACCTCTGCCTTAGAGGCGTTTTTCTAACGGCCCTTTTTTGGAGGCGTTTCCTTATCGATGTTCTTCTGACTGAACCTTTTTGATGTGGACTTGGATGAGTAGCTGGTGTTTTTAATTTATATTCTAAATCAGACTCGCAGTTATCAGTTTCCATTCCGGTTTTTCCTATAGTACCAGTCGGGGTTGGCTTCTTTTGCTGTTTAGGTTTAGCTAGCAGCACATTAGGAACGTTAAGGTCTTTGATGTAATCAGCAAACTGTAGGCGTCCGGGTGGATTAATAGTTTTTAGAGGCCGCAGAGTGTCGTGAATTAAATCGACTATGTTAGACGCAGGTAAAATTTCACCCTTTATAGTAACGGTACCCTTGTGATCCCAGCTCACATCGCTTGAGGTACTCAAAATGCGTAGGAAAACTTCAGCTTTTTTCTTAAAAGTTTTGGGAAGTGTAGATAAAATAACGGAATTTGATAGGCTGTCACTGGTTGTTTCAATAGGTATTTTGATTGGCTGCCGCGCCTGGTTTGTGAAATGAAGGAATCGTTGTAACACTTGATTGTACTGGATCCATTTATCGTGATCAGTTAATTTGGACTTTAAAACTTTTTGCATTTCGTCATCAAGCTGTGATAATATATTTTTCTCCGCATCATCGCCAGACTTAAGACGTTGGACAAATTCCGGCGATACAATCAACATCTTCCGCTCTTTGTCCATTTTAGTCGAAAAGGAGCTCAGTCGTTTGTTCTGGTAGAGCCGTCGTGAATAAACTAGCTTAAAATCAAGACTTTCATAATAAATATATAAAAAATATGACAGGTACGGGAATCGAATCCAGCAATTTTCGAAACCGGTTTGATATATATTTATTGAAGGATGTCCGGTTAGCTGTGACGATGGTCCCAGGGTTTCTTCGTCACCAACTATTATCTGCGGTGATGCTAGCGCTTCCCGATGTTGGCTTTTATTTGAAAACTGCATCTTCTTACTTAGTTTTGTCTTTTTCTTACTTGATTCTACAATTGATGTCCTGCTGTAAGGTACGGCTGCATCCTGACAGTTATTAATTCGTCTGGGAGCCATCTTCAGATGCACCAGGTAACAGAGCACAATCACTTAAAACGAGTAGTGCGGTATCGGCTTGGACATCTGGTTTTACAAATTTTAAAATAAAAGAGGTGGGACCATTGCGTGCGCCGCATAGCAGACAGGTTGACTCTTGTAAAATTTCAGTGATGACGAATCACGACAAATATTAATAAAACGTCAACTGATGGTCAAGTCCTTCAATAAATATATATCAAACCGGTTTCGAAAATTGCTGGATTCGATTCCCGTACCTGTCATATTTTTTATATATTTATTATGAAAGTCTTGATTTTAAGCTAGTTTATTCACGACGGCTCTACCAGAACAAACGACTGAGCTCCTTTTCGACTAAAATGGACAAAGAGCGGAAGATGTTGATTGTATCGCCGGAATTTGTCCAACGTCTTAAGTCTGGCGATGATGCGGAGAAAAATATATTATCACAGCTTGATGACGAAATGCAAAAAGTTTTAAAGTCCAAATTAACTGATCACGATAAATGGATCCAGTACAATCAAGTGTTACAACGATTCCTTCATTTCACAAACCAGGCGCGGCAGCCAATCAAAATACCTATTGAAACAACCAGTGACAGCCTATCAAATTCCGTTATTTTATCTACACTTCCCAAAACTTTTAAGAAAAAAGCTGAAGTTTTCCTACGCATTTTGAGTACCTCAAGCGATGTGAGCTGGGATCACAAGGGTACCGTTACTATAAAGGGTGAAATTTTACCTGCGTCTAACATAGTCGATTTAATTCACGACACTCTGCGGCCTCTAAAAACTATTAATCCACCCGGACGCCTACAGTTTGCTGATTACATCAAAGACCTTAACGTTCCTAATGTGCTGCTAGCTAAACCTAAACAGCAAAAGAGCCAACCCCGACTGGTACTATAGGAAAAACCGGAATGGAAACTGATAACTGCGAGTCTGATTTAGAATATAAATTAAAAACACCAGCTACTCATCCAAGTCCACATCAAAAAGGTTCAGTCAGAAGAACATCGATAAGGAAACGCCTCCAAAAAAGGGCCGTTAGAAAAACGCCTCTAGGCAGAGGTCCTCAACATCAAATACGAATGGAATTATGGACTGGGAGCGCCTTAAACTTTAAAATTACACAATGAAATTCTGATTTTATTACTTGCAGTCTTTTTAATTTGAAATGTCGTGCACCTCAACTACAGTTTTGTAAATTGCTAGCGAATTTTTAGAAATAAGACATTCTGCTGTACATTTATATTTATATTATCAAGTATTATACGAAATAAGAACAATATATTTGTTTATTACAAAGTGTTTGTGTTTTTTATTTCTACTCTGCTTTTGTTTTTCACGAATCTGCAATAATTACAAAATCTAAAGCTAAAATATTAGTATTTGAAGTTATTTTACAGTTACAAAGTGTAAAATTTCAAAAAAAAATCAATTCTACGATTTCATAATGGCGTGATATAATTTAAAAATTGTGATTTCTTTTAATTTTGAGCGACACATTTTATAAAAAGTGTAAAACATTTGCAAATTTTTCAACGAAATTGTGTTTTATTCAGGTTTATGTTAATTTGTGATCAACATACATATATTTTGTATAATTTCAAGTGTTATGATGGCAGTTTGTAAAATTTTAAGTGAAATGAAGGGGCCTTGCAAATTTTTCAACGAAATTGTGTGTTTTATTCAGGTTTATGTTAATTTGTGATCAACATACATATATTTTGTATAATTTCAAGTGTTATGATGGCAGTTTTGTAAAATTTTAAGTGAAATGAAGGGGCCAGAACATTTTTTCAACAAATTACGTGTTTTTATTCAAATTTATGTTAATTTGTGGACAACATATATATATTTTTCAATGAAATGCGTGTTTTGGTGGTGTCAGAATATTTTTTTCAACGAATTGCGTGTTTTTATTTAAAAATTATGTTAATTTGTGGTCAACATACATATATTTCCGTCAAAAGTATAAGATTTTTTGAATTTTGTTTATCGAAATGATTGTGGTAGTAGATTTTTTTCAATGAAATTGCTATTTCTTTTAATTTTGAGCGATGCATTTTATAAAAAGTGTAAAACATTTGCAAAATTATGCATAGTTTATGTAACATGATGTCGATTTTTGTAAAAATTTATGTGAGATGGCGTGTAATTGTGTGATTTTTGTTCAATTTTCGTCGTGTGTTTAGTAAAAATGTCGTTTTTTGTATAATTTCAAGTGACATGATGACAGTTTTTGTATAATTTATATGACATGATGTCGATTTTTGTGAAAATTTATGTGAGATGGCTTGTAATTGTGTGATTTTTGTTCAATTTTCGTCGTGTGTTTAGTAAAAATGTCGTTTTTTATATAATTTCAAGTGACATGATGACAGTTTTTGTATAATTTATATGACATGATGTCGATTTTTGTGAAAATTTATGTGAGATGCTGCATGACTACGTGATTTTTGTTCAATTTTCATCGTGTATTGAATGAAAATGTCGTTTTTTGTATAATTTCAAGTGATATGATGACAGTTTTTGTATAATTTATGTGACATGATGTCGATTTTTGTGAAAATTTATGTGAGATTCTGTATGATTGCGTGATTTTATTCAAATTTTTGTTACTTTGGGGGTCAACACATACGTCTTTTCGTAATTTTTGCGTGTTTCTATTCAAATTTATTTTCATTTGTTGGTTAACACAGACGTATTTTCGTAAAATTTTACTATTTTCGATGAAAGTTGTATAAAAATATTGTTTTTTTGTCGTTTTGCAGAATTTAATGTGACAAGATGCCGATTTTTATAAATTTTCTACGTATTTTCGTAATTTTTGCGTGCTTTTATTCAAAATTATTTTCATTTGTCGCCAACACTTACGTCTTTTCGTAAATTTTTTACAAGAAAAAATGGTTTGACTTATATTTTTACAAGTATCCCTTGTCTTATTTGCAAACGATATTGAAAAGCTATTTTTTTTCAACGAAATTGCCTGTTTTTATTCAAATTTATGGGGGACAACCATTCTTATACAATAAAAACATTTATTTAATGCGTATGTCTTATTTTATATGGGCGAGGGCACTGTTGTAATTTATAAGAAGCTAAAACTCAGTCGAAAATAACATTTAAAATTTATTTATAATATGTATATGGAAGTATAATGTCAGAACAGCTAAGTGGTACAATGTTCAAACCTTTAAAACCAAGTCTTTTCGTAATTTTTGCGTGTTTTT
>OW679203.1:51965867-52028011 GCA_940337035.1 Agriotes lineatus | reverse complement strand
AATTTTGTGATTGTGTAAATTATTAACTTATAGCAACAGCGTTTATTGCGTGGACATCAACAATTTAAATACAACACGGAGTTTATTTACGTATTTACGACACCAAGGAATCATCTTGAAATTAATGTCATTCCTATCAGTTAGAGATACCGAGCTTGAAAATTCCCATTAGTGAAATCGCAGCATACAGAGCGCGTACAAATAAATGTGTAATCAGACCTTAAATAATTTATAATAGCAAAGTAGCAGTTTAATTGTGGATGTAGCGACCTAGTCCTGATCAGATAGAGCATATTTAATTGTAAAACACCCTCAGAAAGAGCGTAATTTCCACAATATATATATATATCGTCGACAGCGTTCTTTTTAACATCCACCGGTGCAGGGGAATCGGCCTCTTCTTTTTTAGATTTAAGCGTTATCGCCCCATAGTTACTAAATCCAAAGAATCGCAATAAATTCTATGCGATATATTTGTGGCGGTTGTAATCAGTGGAGAGTGAACCCATACGTTCCGACCGAGAACCACCTTCACTGCTTATATATCAAACCTTAGGACAGAAGTAAATTAAAACGATAAGATTCGGTATTATAGAATACTAATAATGTCACAGTAAAATATCTCTCTGGCATATCTCGGCAGGCCTGTTTAAAAGCCCTCAACTCGGTTAATTCAAAATCGGCAAGAACGCTCGAGTAAGTCCGAATTCGCCTTTGAAGTAAATATTTTCAGACCTCAGATTTTTTATTTTGCTAATTAATAACAGTAGACCTAGTTCAAAGGTTGGTAAGCTACAAAAATGCCACTAGAGTCGGTTCTCGATCATTATTTCTATAAGCTGTTAAACCCAACAGTTTCAATTCGTCAATTTTTCTATCGCCTTGATTTTGGTAAAATATGGATATGAAAGAAAACAAATGTACAACAAGCAGAATGTTTCTTGTAATTTAACTTTTTCCATTGCGCAGTGCAAAAAGCTTTTAAATAGCGGTTTTTCTAAAAGTTCGCAGCTCCACTCTAATATTTCAAACTTTCCGCGAGCCGATCGATCATTCTTTATTCTCTGAGTCCCATTCTGCCATTTGCGAGCGAATTCCGTTTCAAATGCAAAATCGAGCTCAAAAAATGGGGCAGATATATCACCGACCTCGCGCTCAGTTTTTCGGGCGAACAATTACGGCAAGGCCGAGATTGCAGGAATTAAAATTTCACGTTTTAACTTCCAGCGCCAGCAATAATAATAACAATAATAATATCGGGCTCCGATGGCGCCCACTTCCAGTTTTGAGTTATTGGGGCTGAAGGAGTATTTCATAACGTGAGGAGCTGAAAATGAGGTAAAGGACCTCGCTCCCTCTCGAGCAATAGTGAACGTTGCCTCCAGATATAGAACATTTAATTATGCCCTCAGACCTGCGCCATTTTCTTTCGCTCTTAAGCCAATCTGCCTCATCCGTTCATAGCCGAATTCATTAGCGCCCAACTAATTAGGATTTAAAAAACCAATTAGGACATGTACCGCGCGAGCGACAAACTTCTTTCATAAATTCGGTAATAAATTCCCTTTGTTATAAATCCAATTTCCTTTCGCTCCGAAGTATCATTGGAGCGTATTAATCTTGTGGAGAAAATTTAATGAAATAATCGACGAGATAATGGGCGGCCGAGTAAATCTTGGGAAATCTAATTGCGCTTGCGCGCACTTGGAAAAATTTGCAACGCGCCCAAAATCGGGCTGCAAAGCATCGCCAACAAAGGCGATGTCGCAAAAATAACAACAGATTTATTGTGCGCGAAGTTCAAAGGAAATTCGAGGAAAATAGGCATCCGAGATTCACGTCGCTTACAAAAGAAATTTCGCGTTTAGCGTTCTGTCACAACAGATTTGCAAAACAAAGCGCGGATCGAAATTGTCGACATTTCGAGCGCCCATTGTGCAATATTAAAATAATTACGGGCCGAGGCGATTTCAAAAATGCCGTGTGCTTACACCAGATGCTCCTCATATTTTTGCGTCGCTTAACAGTCTTATCCGAGCTGTACCTATGTTAGATCCGCGCGTGAATTATTCATGCCCTCGGCGCATGTAACCTGACCGCAACTTTAACGGCCACTTTTATTCTAAAAATATTCCAAGTAGCAAGCACGCTCTGACCGATATTTCACGGTGTTGACTTCGTCGCTGTCCTGTTTGTGTGTATTTTATATGGGGTAGTTGCGAATTTATTGCGGCATATATATTCCCAAGAAGATACCTCCAGCCGAATTTCAACGCGACATTGTCATATACTGGGCTTTCCGCGTGAAAAAAAAATCTTTCTTCGCCATGACTAAGCCGGTCCTAGGCATATATAAGTAGCGTTGCTCATTATTTTATTATTAGGTTGGTGCCCAATTGATCCCGCATATAGTGCACTATTTACCCGTGAACATCCAGCGAAATGATCGCTAACCCCTGACCTGAGTATCAGTGATCCAGAAAGTGTATAGCCTAGGATACTCATTTTCCAAAATTTTCTTGTGAAGTTGATCTTCTGCGCGAGCGGCAACCGTAGTTGCAATTCACATTCGGTTCGGTTAATGGGCACTAGATGCAAAAGCATCCGTATTACAGGCATTTCACAGGTAAATAATAAACGGTGCACTTTAGGATCATCTCTGATCGAGATACTTTACTAGAGACTATGTGGGAACACGTGTTACTAAATGTATTAATGCTCGCTTATTCTTGTTTACATGCTTGGCTCTGCCGTTTGGCTATTGTATGCTTGTGAGCGAGTGCGTGCGACTACATTCCACTTAAAACGGGCCGCTAATCGCTTTGCCTTCTCGGTGTAGCATTTCTGATCAACAATCCTTAGACCGAAGAGACAGTACGACATTTTTGGTAAGTCGCAAGCCTGTACATTTACGCTTGAGGACCGATTTAAATCCAGAAAAAAAAATAATTAACCCGGAACCTAAATCAATGTGCTTACACGACCAACGAAATTATTGTGCACTACATAATTATAAACGACTGCCAAGAAAAGCTGCAATAGACAGACAACAATGTAGACAAGAAAATTCGACCATGGCAAAATTTGTGTATGATGGGTGCCATAATTGCTGACAATTTACCAAAAACTACAAAAGTTCAGTATGTCGACGAAACGCTAGTAGCGTTTTTATCGTAATTCGAAAAGTTTTATTTCACGATATTTTCCTATTGATAAAACATCGACCTAACACTACGCTCTTCAACAAAGCAACAAGGTGATGGTCGACAGTAAAAAAGCATCGCATCTAATGTGGTGCCGTGGAAAGTGGGTTTAACTACGGAGTGTTTTAAATATTTTTATTCGCAACCATATATGTAATGTTAACATTCCTGACCTCATTTGAATGGGGGAAGTCGTACATTTCAGCCCGCTACTTCCCGCACTCACTTCCCGCTCAAGTGCAGGAAGTGAGTGCGGGAAGTACATTTCCGACCGCTGAGTAGGTAGGGACACTGGGAATCTCGTTGATCCATTCATGCGCGTCACAACCTGTCGTATCATAATATATAGTCCATTTTCTAAACGCTAAAAATTCGCCAAAGTTCTAACTTCGTTGACTCAAAACCGATTTTGATCATTTTTTTTTTATTATTTCGGAAAAAGTTTATAGAAAAGTTCCCCATAGGTGGGAAAGTGTGCTTTTTATTTTTTCAATTGTTATTAACAAATAAGTGTTTTTAATATACCCTTCATTAAAAAAATGTATAACTATTTTATTTATTTAAACAATTGCTTGAAATTTGACAACATAAGGTTTTTAAGGTCGCAGATTACGAATCTGGCCTCCAAATGGGTCTAAAAACAAAATGGCGTCGAAGGTCTAATTTTCTATTTTTATTTTTTTTTTTATTTTTATTAGATGTCTGTGGGGTGTTGGGGTCGCTGATTACGAATTTGACATTAAAACTCAACCAAAAGAAAAAATGGCGGATCAAAAATGGCGGAAAGGGGTATTTTTTTTTATTTCTGATACTTATACCTAGGGGTTTGTTGAGTCGCTCATCCCAAATTTTATGTTAAAATTTATCAAAAATGGAAAACGGTGTCTGAAAAATGGTGGAAAATGAGTATTAAAGATATCATATTTTAATTGATTTATTAAAATTAACCCAAGATACATTTAATATCAAGGAAAAAATTATTTAGCTTTAGTTTCTTCTTCCTCTACTTCTTCCATTGACACTGCCGGTCGTGAATTAAGGTAACTATTTCCGTTACATTCATCGCAAGCCGCCGAGCCTAAAGGCCACCTTTCCTACACCCTCAAGCTGGCCCGCAACTAGTTTTGTAGTAGCAAAAAAAATGATTTTTAAGATGTTTTGTGGAGCTGGTTCTTGTGTCATTAGGATTGGAAAACACTTTCCTGTATCATATTTCCAACCCCAATCTTCCGTTGAAATATCTTGGTTTCCCAGGCACAACTGTGTTTGCAAATACACGCGCTTAAATGTTGTTCTGCTGAATGCATCGTAGGGCACAATTATGCTAAATTAATACTTTTTTTAGTAGACGCCTTAATAAAAGAGTCAAACCTAAAATTCAAAATGTTTTTATTTAAAAATTATATGTGTCGTATTATCTGTAACCTCATTTACCTTGCGGTATATGAATAATAAAAAACGTTCAATCAATTAAACATTCCTGTAAGAGTTTAAGCAGTTACTTTTCTTCGCAGCATACATTGCAAGCGTATATTTTATACCAGCATTTTTTTATATAAATTTTAGCAGTCTTATAAACCACTGCTATTTTCAAATATGTATTTTGGCAAATTTATTCTTTCGTGAACATAGCCATTGCTTCATTTCTAGGACTTATGCATGTGGATCTTTAAGAAGGTGCCGGTCCTATTCGTCTTCCTCATCCTTATATAAATTTATCTTCAATATATTAAACTATATTAAAAAACCATGATCTGCAGCTTGACACCAAAACTCGCATGCTAAGATACTACATTTTTCCCATCTTGCTCTATGGGGTCGAGTCCTGGACACTTAACGAAACAATCACAAAAAAAAATCGAATCCTTTGAAATGTGGCTATTCCGAAAAATATTGTGGATATTATGGAAAGACCGTGTAATAAATATTAACGTTCTGTAGAGAATGAAAAAAAAATAAAGAGGTCATGGACAACATCAAGGTACGCAAACTCCAATACCTCGGACATATAATGAGGAATGAGAATAAGTGCGTTCTACTACAATCTATTATACAAGGCAAGATATATGGCAAACGTGGAACAGGACGCAGAAGAATATTATCTTGGTTGCAAAACCTAAGGGCGTGGTATGGGAAATCATCCAACGAGTTATCTAGAATTGCAACCAATAAAGTGAAGATGACCGTGTTGAACGCAAACATACGAAATCGGATAAGCACCTGAACAAGAAGAAGAAGATTCTTTCCTCTGTTAAAACATGCTGAAGTTGTGTCACATCCAGTTAAAGCATGTACAGAAAGTACATGCTCACTACACTTGAAGGCTTTTAGAAGAAGATATTTTTTGTTTTCTTTATTTTTGGCTGGTTTTAAGAAATATATGTATATCTTTATCAGGAGAAACTGAAGCTGTTAATATAAGTAATACGTCTATATTTTCTGATACTACGACTATATTTCCATTTGATGCATTGACAGCTGTTGTAACTATTAACCGATCCGCATCACTTTCATCTTGAGAGCGGGGATATTATTTGCAGCTAAAGTTTATTTTAAAAAATTAATAAAACGACATGAAAGATATTTTCCAGAAATTTTTCTTGATGCAACTTTAAAGATCTGTCTCTTTCAAATCGAATATCTGGTGCAGTTTTCGCTTTTAGACGTCGGTCTCTTTCATCAGATTTTATTCTATGTTTCTGATAATCGACAAAAACAATTGCATTTTTCCATAATTACGAACAATAAAATTAATATATATCTAAAATTGCACCATACTGTTGAACAAGTTGCAATTTGTTTTTATGTAATAACATTCCTCCGTCGGTCACAAACAGAAAAATCTTTTAATTCAGTAATATCTTTTGGAAATTGTACAAAGAGGTCGTAGAAAACACATTTTTACGCGTTGGAAATTATATGTAATCGTATGTTATATTTAAATGTATTTAATCTATTTAAATTTGAGTTAGTTTAACAATTTAAAATTTTATTTGCATATAATGTTTATTAAATAATAATAATAATAATCGTACAGAATAAAAATGTACCTTTTAATGCTATATTTATAATTACTGTGTCCAAAACCCCTAGATATGAGGCAACGCGCGGAATTCAAAAAGGAAGCTATTTTGCCACTTTAAAGACGTTATTTTTCATTTTTGATAAATTTTAATTTGAGATCAGCGACCCAAAAAACCCTATTTAGGTAAGAAATAAAGTCAGGAAAAAAATAAATTTTTTTGCCATCTTGCATCCGCCATTTTTTATTTTAGTTGAGTTTTAATGTCAAATTCGTAATCAGCGACCTCAAAAATCCTTAGACATCTAAAAAAATTTAAAAAAAAGTGTAAGAAAAAATTAGACCTTCGACGCCATTTTGTAGACGCCATTTTGGTTTTAGACCAAATTTGAAGCCAGATTCGTAATCTGTGAACCCAAAAACCTTATGTTATCAAACATCATTCAATGATTTAAATAAATAAAGAAGTTATACATTTTTTTAATTAAGAATATATTAAAAAACACTTCTTTGTTAATAACAATTAAAAAAATAAAAAGCACACCTTCTCACCTATGGGGAACTTTTCTATAAACTTTTTCCGAAATAATAAAAAAAAGATTTTCAAAATCGGTTTTGAGTCAACGAAGTTAGAACTTTTTTCCTTTAGTAAATGGACTAATAATAGTTTTTCCAATTATTGTTTAGAATAAAGTGGTTGCGAATAAAATAGTATACAAACCTCGACAGGAAGTTTCCTTCGTCTCGAGATAATAGCTGATTTCGACGCTTCGCGTCTCAATCAGCTAACCAATCTCTCGACAGTAATGAAACACTTCCCATCTCGGGCTGTAATATACTATAAATGATCTATGGGTTGGTTAAGTATAGAATCTGTGATAACTTAATAGGGAGCTTGAATAATATTTTTATGTTCTCTTCGGAGAATGTTTTCTATGCAATTTGTGACCAGTGACCACGCATGTTTTTCTTCTTACTCTTATTCTTATGGGTCATTTTAGAATACCCCCTAGTCGGCCTAGTCTATCTAGCTGCTTCTATTTTGACTCAATTACTTATTTTTAGAAAATAATACTGAAAATTATGTTTAAAAGCCATTTTTTTAAAATTAAGACCCTGATAACGAAGGACACCTTCCTATATCAGTTGAGTCTTAGTTTGTTAAATCATCTTTAGGCATAGATTAAATCAAAAATAATATATCAAAATTTAATTCTTTCTACATTTTTTGCATGCAGCAGTATCAAATGTATTTTTTAGAATGTTATAATACAATTAACATGAAAAAAAAAATTTGTGCCATTTATTGGAACTCGAGGACAATACAAATCGTGTTCACATGGAATTTTATTGTGTCAATTGGACATAAATATATTGAATTATTCAAAAAACCACCATTGTTAATTTGATTTTAGGACCAAGTTTTATTTTAGTTCAAGTGGGGTAGCAGAAGCTATAACATGATTTAAACAATACCATTAGATAAAACATTATTGGTGTTCAGTTCCCAAGCTATTAAGTTTGTATTGGAAACATAGTTTGCCTATAGCAGACCTCTTGTAGCATTGCCCTTGAATTCTTTTATTGTTATACTGTTAACAATCAAGTCGTTAATTTTGTTTTACAAATAAACAAAATATATATCGTTTTGTTTCTTAAAGGATTTAATATGAATTTAATTCCCCTCAGTTAAAATTATTTTTATTAGAAGCAATGTCAGGTAAAAATAGCAATCATAACTCAATATATTTTAGAAGTATAATTTATAATTTTCAATAAGTCAAGGACTTCTAATAACACAGGCCTGCAAATTAACATTTTTTGATTTTTTTTCACCGTAATGGGTGAATCGTATGTATTTTGGTGCGCTGAGTCCAAATATGACCTCAGTTTTTCTCCAGCACGTAGGGATTTTCCGCAAAATGAAAAAGAAAGTTATGCAAAACCCGCAGTACATATAGCCTTTTTTGCAAAAAGCAACAGTTCTCCAGACTCTGGCGACAAGAGCCGTTCGTATCTCAGACGAGGAAAATCTAGAGAGATAAAAGCTACATCTGTTTGACTCTTTACATAGGAACGGATACACAACTACCGCCATACGAAAAGCACTAGACAAGGCTATGACAAAAAAAGCTAAAGAAGAATCTCCACCTCTGGAAGGCTTAGCATTTCTACCTTACGTTAAAGGCTCAACTGATAAGATAGGACGTGTCCTGCAACGATGCAACATCAAAACTGTGTTCACGAGCAAGGAAACTTTGGGTAACGGCTTCAGATCGGTAAAAGACAAGATTCCAAGTTTAAAAACCGCTGGCGTATATCGCATTCCTTGTACTTGCGGCTCGAGTTACATTGGACAGACTGGTCGTTCCGTTGATCTAAGACTCCAAGAACACAAAGGCGATTGCAAACACAAACGCATCACAAAATCAGCCGTAGCTGAGCATACATTTACAAATGGGCACACTTTAGAATTTGAGCATGCCAGAGTACTTGCCAGAATACCTTATTACTTCCCGCGAGTGATACGTGAAGCCATAGAAATAGAAAAACATCCAAATAATATCAACAGGGAAGATGGCTTTAAGCTTAGTAAAACGTGGACCCCTGTGATACACGATCTAAAGCATTACAACCACTCTGCGTCATACGGCCACGCCCCACGGATTATGTTGCACTCGGATGACCAACCAGCGTTACGCCACTCTGCGCGCCTGGCACAGAGGACTATAAATAGCTCCACACCGACCTTCGGTTCTTAGTGCGACTTTCACTCTGATGATGCAAGCTGCAAGGTCTTGCGAAACGTTAGTGAATATGGATGCACAAACAGCAAAACGGCCAAATCTGCCTAAGTATCCTCGTTCTCAAGATACTCAAACAACACGAGCCACCAAAGAGCATGGCCATCGCACGGGTTTTTGCTCGACTTCACAAGGTGCAAGGCACATTAAGCCAGAAAATGCTGGGTGTTCATATACAAATACTACGCGGTCTAAGCCGAAATTCTATGCTAAGGAGAATACTACACAGAAAACATATACACACACATGACTTGGAGGTAGTGGTAGTAGATCTAAGCCGAAATTCTATGCTAAGGAGAATACTACACACAAAACATATACACACACATGACTTGGAGGTAGTGGTAGTACAATAGGCCCATCTAGGCAGCACTGCAAAAAAAACGGTTGAAAAACTTTCACCAGGTGTTGCGCAAAGACTTCTGCTTTTTCATGTCCATTTTGTAGTACTCAGAAACGGTCTTCATTTCTAATAGTTGGAATAGGTTTTTGGTATATTTATTTAACTATTTATTGTATGGCTTGTGGCCGGAAGCCTGGTTTTCAGGTTGCGCGAGCTCCTCTGATGTAACCCCACCGACTGTTACCGAAATGATAGTCGAGACCGACGGCTTAATGTGCTCTCCAAGGCACGACTGGTTGCGATTTTACTACCACAATCGCAAAGATATATTTATATATTATGTTTCCAGATTCTTCTGGAGAGACGTTATTCAGCAACACTTTGTTTTACAAAAATAGGGCAGTTACGTGTATTGTTTGACAGTGTTTTCGGTAGCTTCTCCAGTGTGGGTGGGTTTTCATTACACAGTCATTAATTTCGTCACTATCCAACTGTCTCCAATAGAACAGTTACTTAAAAAACGAAAAACAACGATATCGAGATTTTTTTAATGTAACACCCTGTATTTTTTTAGACAATTGGAAATCCTGTTGAATTCTTAGTAGATAGGACTTGAAATTAATTTAGAAAAAATAAAATTCTATCTCCTGGAGAAGTAACGGGGATAGTAGTAGACGGAAACCTATTGAAAATGTCACAGAATATGTCTACTTAGGAACACTTGATAACGCTAGGGAAAGAAAATCAAACCGCCGAAATAGATAGACCACTTCACATGTCCTGAGCAGCCACTGGAAAATTGGGATACAAACTGAAAGATCTTAAAATTCGAATTAACCTAAAAAAGAAAGTTTTTAGGCCTGAATATTACCTGTGATGACGCATGGTATGGAAACAACCTCTTTAACAGTAAAGTCCGCCAACAAATTGAAAGTAACATAAAGAGCTATCTCAAGATTCATGTTGGGGATACGTCTTAGAGGCCACCAACCGTCTACCAACGTAGAAGATAGCAAATTCAAAGTGGAAGCGGATAAGACATGTTGCCAGACAAATAGACGAAAAATGGACAAAACAGCTATTAAGGTGGGCAAGGGTTCAGGGTCATTTCAATTTCCCAAACTGGGGCGGGCTGCTATAGAGACCTTGCTTCCTTCTTCAGCCAATAACGGGAATTTTAGGATGGGTGAGAGACAGGAGGGATGGAGAATGGAAGAGAGGCCAGGAAAGGTGGAGAAGTACTGCCCCGACATTCGCTTCAGAGAAGGTACTCTGTTGACTCAGGAAAACCACGTAAAAACCAGAATAAAAGCAGACGGCACCGGGAATGGAACCCACGATCATTCGAATGCTGAGCAAACGTGGTAATCACTAGTCCACAGAGCTCGGTACATGTAGTACTGTGGAGACCCAGAATACATAGATGAGACGTTGGAAGACCAAAAAGGCACATACGAAAAAAAATCGGAAACTAGATGGTACCATATAGCTGAAGACAGATCAGAATGGAAGAGACAAGGCGAGGCCTATGTCCAAGAGTGGACGAAGAAGGGCTGCTGGAGAAGAAGAAGTCAGATCTGAAAGGGTCGTATAAATAATCATAAAGTTTCTACTAAAAGTAGCAGAATACACATATATGAATATAATCGAAAATAGTATAATTAGAGAACAAATGGAAGTTGAAACTGGTCAATTCGTGCCACGTGTATTTACCTATTATATACTAATAGTAATAAGGCTCAGCAGTATGTGTTCTTATGTTTGTTTACGTAGTTTCGTACTATAAGTAAGAAATGCTGTGTGCGTGAACGCTAACTATGAAGTTTTTAAGTGTAACGCGCTCGGGATACGTGAGAAAATGTGCTAACAATGCAAATTAATTCGGAGAACCAGAAGCGGCGGAATTGAAACGACGCTGAGAGTTGCAAGGGAAGGTATTCGCGCCCAAGTAGGCGAACTCAGCGAATCGCCTGATTCGCGCTCAAGTGAGAGTCGTTGAGCTTTTGTGCGTGCAGACTGCATAAGAAGGGCATCTTTAACCGAGTCCAAGGTGCAAGTTGTTCAAGTAAAACAGCCTAGAAGCGAGACTGTAGTGTTCCAGTCCGACATCGCTAGATGCAGCGATTGCGACATAAAGAAGCCATCCAACGTGGTCACCGTTCTCCGCTGACGTACGAGTATACCAGGTTAGTTTCTGCTTGTAACCTCGCAAGGAAATAAGAACGCAGTCAGCAATTGTAATAAATAATTACGCAACTGCTGGCAAGGTGCTCGCGGCCCGATAACGGGGAAGGACCGGCCGCACATCACGTCATATGCTAACTCGGCAGATTGGGTTTCCATGCATCGAGACACTATAAAGAAACGACAACTTCGGGTTCAACTTATTGGTGAGCCGGTGCGCGCGAACTATTCCATACTTCGCGTTGGTGAACTTTGTATTGCGCTATTAACTGAACTTTAAGCATTTAATTAATATATTTTTTCATGCGCAGTGCGCCCTTGTTTTATGTATTTGCTTGCATGTATTTGTGTCTTTATCATTTTCTTGCAGATTATATGTATTCATGTAAACTGTGGGTTTTTTTATTACCATAGGTGTTTGCATTTGTAAGTACAGCATTTCAAGTGTTCACGGGCTGACTCCGACAATATTAGTTGACCCTTAGCTGCACTGGCGATGTGAGTAGAGCCTCATAGCTCACCGACTGGATAAGCTAACGAACCACGGCATTGTAACGTAATAATTCAGTAGGTGTAAGGGCTGTTTAAAAGGTACCATTAGAATGTAGAACTGCTAGTGAAGACAATAGATGATAAAAAACTGAAATAGTACCGCTATATTGGAATGGATCAGAAAAAAAATGCCAAAAATAATGTTACACATGAAAATACAAAATAATGAACAGAATTGTTACTCTAACCTATTTAGAAAAATAGATTTAAATTTTTTAATGTAATTGACTTATCCATTTATGGCTAACTGTACTTGTAAGTTGAACGGAAAAATATTCAAAGCATGATGGAAAATACTTCTTTAGTGGGGCAAAATACACATTTTCAATTATTGTACTTACATAATATTTATGAGAGTAGATTTAATATAACGTAAAACAGAATCAGTAATATATAAAAAAAAATTTGCTTGAAGATTTATTTAAACAAATATCAGTTTAAATGACGTTTGCTGTTTAATTATCAATTTTATTAAAATATATAAAACAGCTTTATCTTATTTTATAGCAGCACGAATTATTGGCTCATATCGTATGGAAGCTTTAATGCACTTACGTAAACTGCACTTGGGCCATAGATTTGAAAATTTTTCCCATTAAAAAGAAACCAAACAATATTACGGAAACATTTAATCTCATCACTTTTTCATAAATGACTTCATTAATGATAAATAACCCTGACTCATATCTGAATTTTTATGCATTGTATTAATTAATTTAAGTAAATAGCTACTATAATTGCCACTTACCAAACTAATTGTACATTAATGGATACAATTTTAGCGTAACAGCTACTTGTTGTAACGATCCTTATGCAATTTCAATAGTAGAAACAACTTATGACGCAAAACATAAATAATTATTTACAACAGCTTACATTTTATGGATATCGAATGACGTTAAAATTTAAAGTGCAACATTGTGTATTCGCGCTTTTAAGATCTTCATAAATCTCAAAGAAATTAATATTATTGCAACATGGAATAAGCTACTAATGAATGCTATTTCCATACTTCTCTTTACGTTGGTGACGTTTCTAGAAGGTACTTTGTTTAATTTTAAGGGCTATAGAGAGTGTTTCTTAAATGGATAGTGGTTTTGAGAGACGCTGAATTTGTAGCAAAATGGTATCGTGTATTAAAAAAAACTCGCAGCATGCCATGATCAAATTGAAGTTTGCCATAACTTGATACATAATCATTGAAGCAAATGAACTACCATAAGTCAGACAGAACTAAATTACATCTTGATCTTGAACTATTTTCCTAAAAATATGCAAAACCATAAAAACAATTTTTATTGACTTTTATGATTAATACACTCATCGTTGTAGTTTAAATGCCATCTTATTTTCCTTTTTGCTTGATACAAGTAAACTTAAGTGACAAATGTTTTCATAAACAAAATGCAATCTGACATTAACCTACAGACTTAGGACGTGACTAGATTTTTTATCTTTTTCCATGGACCGTTCTAAATATTTTTTTAAACACACGATATGTTTTAGAAGCAGGTGGGTAACGAAATAGCTATTTATGTCACAAGTACAAAATTAAGGACTTTTTTGAACAAGTCGCAGTTTATGGCCAAGCGAGCGAGGCACATAAATAGGGCGCGTCTAAAAGTCCGCTTTCGTGTGAGTTACATACATAATTTTTTATTCTATTGCTTTGGAAGCGTTTTTGCTAATTATAAAATGATTATACCACTCCTTCTAATATCAACCAATGAAAAACGGAAAAATGCATAGTTACGCATGTATAAAGTTTTGATACTGTACATGGCAACTGTGATAATCACATACCTTCCTGACTAATAAGTGATAGTCAAATGCCATCACCACGACCTGCTGAATTGTTTGACAAACGGTGACGTTTGTCACATAATTCAGCAGGCCGTGTCCATCACAAATATCGCGTTATCTGCTGACAGTACAATTGTCATAACAACCACATTAACTGTACTTTTAATATTTATAAATAAACTGTTCAAACGTTGTTTATTGACTCGTGATATAATCCAGCCAAATGCAACTCGTGTCTTCTTGATTATCAAATCATTTCTGTTCCCACTCGATATATTGTTTTAGTTAATCACGCTCGTCCTTATCTCGTGTAAACAGAAATGATTATTTGATAATCAAGAACCCACCAGTTGCATTATACTGGGTGTCCATTCTCAAAGTCGAACATAGGGAATTAACATTAGTGCATTCACTCGTTCTTCATTGAAATAATTCATTTTTCTGTAGATAATTTTAACAGACGTTGACAGAAAATACCTGATTTACACCAACTAATTACCATTTTTTTTTTGACAAATGCTATCGAACTTGAGAAACAAGGCATGGCATATTTAAACATTCTCAAGTTTTAAATTAATATTTTAAAATAAAAATCGCATCTTGAATATTATTATTGGTATTATTTGATGCGTAATAATTTTATCTTTCCATTGATACCATTACCTCCCCTGTAGGTTGAATTGCCGAGCAGGAATCGGAAAAAACGTTCAATACAATGTTAATCGCCTATGTTCGACTTTGAGAACGGACACCCGGTATATGATAGTTTAATCGAGGAAGTCGGGAAAAGTCGAGGAGGTCATGATAATACCGCAAAATGGGAGTGTCTATTTTAATTTCGACCAATGGAAATGGTTGTTAGATTTTGTTACTATGGTTATTACTGCCGAAAAGTAAAAGTTACTAGTAAAAAAGTGGAAGTCTTCGGTCGCTAAACACTGCCGAAATTGAAATATTTTCGATGCAGAGAACAAAAAACATATTAACTAATGCGATTTGATAATGTGACCTAATTTTACACTTATGACATTATTTTGTCAAACCACGTTAGTTAATTTTAAGGCTTTTGTTACCCGCCTGCTCTTAAAAGCACGCTGTATTACCACAAATTCCGGGGTTTCCAATTTTTTTCTTAATTTATTACTGTGATATTATAAAAAAAAACCGCTACGAATCTAAGGCAAAAACCTGAGAGAAGTTTTAAACTTCGCTTTATGCTACGTATGATCGAAAACTTTTAACCTCTAGAGGCCTGTGGTTTTTTTAAAATTTGAATTTATGTTGACAGTGATTAGTAAAGCTACTTATTTTTTTTATAATAATGACAGATTAATAAAAAACCAATTAGGGCAAGCTGTGATTTGCGTTATACGTTTGGCAGTACTGAAGTGTATTGTCAGTCTATGTCAAATTCGAGATTTGCATGTTAAGTTTTACGTCAGTCTGTGTCAAACAACCATATATGTAATACTTACTATATTGCATGCTATGAGTGGGAAACTCACGAAGGAAGTGAGACAGACGACCAACTCTTTAATGTATAATGGTGAGCTGTGCGCAAGCGCGGCGGCGTCGTCCGCCCAATGGGGAAGTGGTTAAGTTTAAAATTCGCTTCTAAAGGCGGAGTTCGAATTCTCACGCATGCGCACGAGACGCGTTATACTCTAAGTGAAACTATGTCGGCGCCGTAATGTTTTCGGGCGTTCCGAGGCCCTACTAGCAATATATGTATAATACATATATGCAAACAACAAACAAAACCTAACCTACTAATCTCGAATTTGACATAGACTGACAATATACTTCAGTACTGCCAAACGTATAACACATATCACAGCCTGCCCTAATTGTTTTTTTTATTGATCTGTTGTTATAACCTACACAATTTTGACAGATAAACTTAACTTTTCCAGGATGTTTAACGCCGAGCACTACTGTAGTAGGTGGTTCTGTGTATGAAAAATGCATAAGGTCACATCAGTCGAGTTTCGCCTCTGACGTGGTTCACAAGTTGAGTTACCGTGCTCTTCTGTCCCTTCCCTTGCAAAGAGTTTCGCATTTGGCGTGGTTAACAAGTTGAGTTACCGTGCTCTTTTGCTTTTTTCCTCCTGATGAAGCCCCTTACGAAAGTGGGCGAAACGTTGAGTTCTTCGATCTCAATCATGACACGGTCCAATCCCGGAAGTCGTTTGTACAACAACTATGTGGAAAACTGTTTGAGTAACGAGGCAAAAATGAGTGTATTTGCTCCTCTGAAACAAACTCGGACTAAGTTCTTTGGTTTTGCTCGAAAAAAGGTTTTCTCTCCAACAATTTCTGACTTGAGAAATTATGTTGCGTTTTTATCTAGGGCTTTCATTGTAAGTCAAAACAGAAACTGGAATTTGGAAAAGTTTTTTGAATATAAAAATACCAGTGCACCACCTTCGCTTTCCTCAAATGGTGTTATGCGATCATGTCAGAAATCTCAGCTACTTAAAATCCTGGAAGAAGGATTCTGCGATACAATCATTTACGATGGAGCAGCACTAGCACATGCTCTTCCACCCAAAACATCCCAGACTTTTGGAGAATTCTGTGATATGGAATTCAAAAACAGACTTTTGAATGATGCTGAAAGACTCCATGCAAACAGAATACACATTTCTTGGGATACATACTCCAAAACTTGTCTGAAGAAACGTGTTGGTGATAAGAGAGGCGTTGGTCTTCGTTGCCAAGTAGCACAAGAAAATGTGCTACAAAAAATTTGGAATTACTTCCTCTGCTGCGATCAGAATAAGACAGAACTTTTCAAGTTACTTGGAGAACGTGCATTTTTGTAGTTTGATTGGGCTCACATCAGTACTAAGATTGATGGCATCATTGGTTCATCTCAAGCGGATGAAACTTCCATTGATGAATATGGAAGAGAATTATTGTTTGCACAGTAGATACTGATGTAGTCGTTTTGGCAATCTCTTTCTTCACATTCTGAAAACTGTGGGACTTCAGGAGATGCGGATTCTCTTTAGTGCTGGGAAGGATCAGAGATACATAAGCATTAATGCCATGTTTGAAAATATGGGTGAACATAAAGTTATTGCATTGAGAGGATTTCATGCATTCACTTGATCAAATGTAACGTCATCATTTGTAATGAAAGGGAAACAGACTGCCTGGAAAGTGTGGAAATCATTTCTTGAAGCTGTTGAAGCCTTCCAAGCTATCTCTCTACCATAACAGTCTATTTTTGACCAGACTTTTCAAGTTCTGGAGAAGTTTACTGTTTTGCTTTAATACAAAGACGCAGAAGACTTTTCAATCATGTTAGAAAGCTTCTCTTTACTTCAAAAAGTGGCAGTCTACAAAGTCTGTCCCCAGCACAAGAGGCACTCAGGCAGCATTTTCTTCGTTCAGCGTACCAGGCAGGAGAAGTTTGGAGTCGTGCGTGCTCAGTGCTGGACACCAGGGCCAGAAGGATGGGGATGAACTATGGTTGCTGGGGAGTGGACGCCGGTCTGATCTTCTCTTCCCTCTATTATGACAGCCTGCAGAGAATTGGTTAAGTGTAGTTGCTCCGGATGCCGTACACGATGCTTCTGGTCAAAGACCAGGGTTCCATGTAGGGTTTCCAGTCCCGGGATCCGGTCCCGGGACAGTCCCGGGATTCTACCACAAAAACCGAGTCCCGGGACCACAGCTAGCCCAGCCGAAGTCCCGGGACCATGTCAACATGCGTGCGTATACTCGATATCAGAGAATTAGGACGGGTATTCACCGGCGTCCGTCGTATTACCAATGCCTCTTGTACATTCTACATTATTTGCGTTTTGCATAACGCAGGAGAGGTATTGTTTTCGGTAGGTTAGAATTAAACCTGTGTGTTGTTTCAGCCACATTTGCGTATCTTCTTCTATTTATGTATTTGTCTGTTTTTTTTATTGGATTTAGATATGTGCGAAGAAGCTGAATAATTTATATTTTTGGGTTTTAAGTGTATTCGTTATTTGTCTGCTAAAGCGTTACAATACAAATAATGCAGCAATAAATACAATAAGAGGTATGCGTTAAAATGATTATTTTTAAATTCGTTTTACAATTTCAAGAGCATATTGCTTTGCTGAGAGAGATGAATTGGAAGATGAAGAAGATGATTGCGCGATCTAGTCATAAGAGCTGTATAGAAGCAGTTAATTTATATGACTATTCAACACTATAACACATAAGCCAATCACATTGCAGACATTTGCTTTTTTCAACCAATAACAGCAGTATATCACTGAATATTGGGCACCATGCAAAATATTCACAAAACAATGTACGTACTCAAAAAATAAATAGCCTTGTTGCGAAGTATCGCTTAGCAATGATGTTCTGTCCATAGTGATATCGCTAGGTTACGTAACACTAAACCCCAACAAACTGTGTGGCTGGTTTTAAAGTTTTTAAAATGCTGTGTTTTGGAAGTATTCCGCTGAATTTAATTGAGAATGAATAATTATATTAATTGTTGGATTATTTTTCAATAAAGTTAATCGTTATGTATTAATATTGTTAAATAGTCGTCCCAAATACCACTCGAAGTGGATATATATTTTTTAAATATTTTGCCATTTCCATAGAAATTATTGCAAATTTCACTCAACAAAATCACATTTAAATGTCACTCGCCTTCGGCTCGTGACATTTTTGATGTGATTTTGTATCGTGAAATTTAAAAGCAATAATTTACATGGAAACGACAAAATATTTGTCAAAATATATCCACTGCTTGTGGTATTACCCTTGAGTATTTCTTAGTATTTAATCGTTTTTTGTTTGTAAAAGTTTGTTTAATTAAAATCAACGTTGTTCATGAAAACAAGTCTTTCTTGACATATACGAAACCCCATATACATAAACCCTTTTTCTGTGGGGTAAAAAAGAAATATTGAGTGAGTACAATTAAAAAGTTACTATCAATGAAATTCGTGAGAAAAGAAAAATTTTCAGGTTTTTGAAAATTGTGCACAACCCTTAAGGTGTAGAGATAAATGTATAGGGGCAAACAAGTTTCCCCTTCACAAGAGATTTCAAACAAAAAAAAAAGAAAATCGAAATGGGACCATTAGGAACTGAGATACAACAAAATTTAGTGCGCCAATACGGTGTCATCTTTAATGGCCGCCATTTTGGTGTTCTACACGGATTTTCAAGTGGCTCCTTATCTGGAAAGTTACCTTTTGGCATCAACTATGACCACAGAAAGTGGCACATTCCAATCAAAAAGTGCAGCTTTTTGGCTTTTTTAGCCACGCCACGTACCCAACGTACTATATTTTTAAGAAATCTGGTAACACGATTATAAGCTTGTTTCATGAATCAACCCTCCCCAGTCTCCCCTACTAACTTTTGACGTTTGACGTGTCGTATTCAAAAGACTTATCAAGATATAAATGTAACTTTATGAACGAGCACGATTATAACAAAGACGAGGATACCAGATAAAAACTAGATGCATTTATAAAGATTGACTTTCCATGTTAATGCTGCTGCAATAACATGCGAATAAGACACACATTTTTTATAGGTTTCAGTTTAATGATATGGATTTTAATAATTTACCTACCTGAAATAGTATATCGCCAAATAAATATAACCGACACGAACGAAGAAGTAGACAAACGGCTGCAGAAATTCGAGGATGGCATCGCCGAGGAGTTCAAATTAAATAAATACGTCATCAGCAACCTCCACACGTTTACAGAGGCTAAGAAACGCAATGAAATCGTAGATAATGAAACAGAGGTTCCCACCAAGAATGAGTTCAAGGGAACCATCATTCCTGTCCTGGTCCTAGCATGCAACAGAGTTAGTGTTAGTCGATGTCTAGACCAGCTCATACAGTATAGACCTAATTCACACCAGTTCCCTATAATAGTCAGCCAGGACTGTAACGACCAAGAAACAACTGATGTGATAAACATATATGGTTCTCAAGTGCTTCTAATCCAGCAGCCAGACCAGTCGGATATTGAGGTTCCACGGAAAAAGAAACATTTGAAGGGCTATTTCAATATAGCCCGCCACTATGGCTGGGCTTTAAACCAGACTTTTTTCAAATATAACTTTGAAACCGTAATCATAGTAGAAGATGATTTAGACGTGGCCCCTGACTTCTTTGAGTACTTCTTGGGCACATACCCACTTTTAGTGAAAGACCCCTTCCTATGGTGCATTTCTGCCTGGAACGATAATGGAAAGCTGGGCTTGGTGGACGAAAAGAAGCCTGAGCTGCTGTACCGCACAGACTTCTTCCCTGGCTTGGGGTGGATGCTTACCAAAACGTTGTGGATTGAGCTGTGCAATAAGTGGCCTAGGGCTTACTGGGACGACTGGATCCGCCTACCTGAACAACGCAAAAACAGGGCGTGCATACGGCCGGAGATATCAAGAACGAGAACGTTTGGAAAGTTCGGGGTTTCAAAGGGCCTCTTCTTTGAGCGACACCTGAAGTTTATTAAGCTGAATGAAGCGTTTGTGCCTTTCACTAAAATGAATTTAAGTTACTTAATGAAGGATATTTACGATAGTGAGTTTATTAGAACTGTGTACCAAAGTGCTATAGTAGGTTACGAAGAACTAAAAGATGATAAAGTAGTGTATGATGGAGCTGTTAGAATAATATATCGTACTAAGGGTGCATATAAACGCACTGCGAAACTGTTGGGTTTGATGGATGATTTCAGGAGCGGAATGCCTCGGACTGGATATAGAGGTATCGTAACTTTTCATTACAAGGGACGCACAGTATACTTAGCTCCGAGTATGAACTGGAAAGGATATGATCTCTCATGGATTTGACAACTTGCAACCTTAGGTGATGTTAAATGGAATTAATTACCGAACATTCCACACATTTGTATATAATACAGTTTCAGATGCGAACTCTGGTTATTATTAATTATCGACTTATCAGCCACAGTAAAAGCAAAATAGATTATTATATTTGTTGTAGATTTCTGTTAAACAGTAAAGTACTGTTTAAGACGTTAGTTTGACTTACAGAGCTATATTTTGCTACCAGAAGTTTCGTTCTTTATGTTTGTATGTGTTTCAATTTTATTAAGCCATCTTGTGATATTGTTAGAATTATTGATTATCAAAACCAGTTTATTTCTACTTTTCTGTTATTAGTTGTAAGTACAAATTGTTCAATTAATAAATTCAATCATTTATTTTAACTGTTTTCTCTATAGCTTTCTGTCATACCATATGATCGAAAACGTAATGGTACTTAATAATATAACCTGTACAATTTTGACAGAATCAGTGAATCACTCACCTTTTACATGATGTTAAATACTGAACACAAGGTGATGCTGTGTATGGAAAGTGCAGGAAATCGTTTTGAACAGCTGTAGTTGTTTTTGTTACTAACATTTTTATTTGTTCAACAAAAACTTTTGTATTTGTTAAATAACATTCCTGATATACCTAACCTTAAAGTGACAGATATAAAATGCCAATGTGACTTTTATTACCACGACTGCCAACAATTTTTTTTTACAAAATAATTCCACAGCCCTATAGAGCAGGGCTGTCCAACTTCAAGGGGTTCAAGGGCCACTGCAAAAAATTTGAAGGTTATGAGGGCCGCATCATAAAATGTGTCGTATATGACTTTGTGAGTGATTTGTAATAAATATAAAACGTGTATATTTCAATACTAATTTTTATTTATTTAAGAAGCTTAGGTTACATTACATGTTCTAAAAGTGATTCTAAACAAAAAAAATCATATTCCCTTTAGGCTAATTCCTTTCTGTTCTTGAGATACCGACAAAAGGAAAAAATTACATCAATTAATGTAAATTTACGTATAGAGATGTGACGTTTCACCCCCTTACTAAGGGCGTCCAATTTTTACCCCTCGGGTTAAGCTCAAATCGGAGAAATGCGTTCACTCAAATATATATTCGATTAGGTAAAACACCAGATAATTACCAAAACAAATATAATGTTTTTAGCTGAGTTGTACATTATGTAAAATTAACATGTTCTTCTGGAACGGTGTCAGGTTTCGTTCGTCGAGCTGCAACCCAATGCACCGGCGAGTGTTTCGGGTCCCTATTGGTAGTCCGCCGGTACGCACGCCGATTCTTCGGGAAATGGGCTGAGTAGATCTTTTGTTCCTGGAAACTTGACCTTCCACTCAGCAGTGATTTTAAGCTATAATTTTCCGGCGAATTTAGCGATTGTAAGGGTTACCTGGGGCGGGCGTTTGTGCCTAAATCCTGGTGCAGAGGTTCCTGGTACCTTACGACGGCTAGGCGTCGTTCTTGGAGCGAACGCGGTGTCAAATCCTGCAGATGATTTTTTTTTGCCTTGAACCGGAAAATGATGTTGACATTCCCCCGACAGGGAATTTGCGGGCTGCGGAATCAAACGTCGAAGTCCAGGAATTCGCCTTTTAATAACCAAAAAGAGGCCCTACAGGTGAGTTTATTAGGGGCGGCTACAGGACTCTAACCGCTCACAAGCGGGGTAGAGGCTGCGATTCCTACATTTCACCTCTCGGGGCGCCGGGATTTGCGTTTACAAATTAGGCGGTCGGAAATGGCTTTTAAGCAGTTAGCCCTGCAAAACAGTACAGCGTGTTAAGACAGGGTTAAAGCCTCGGGGATTCGATTTCCCAAGAAAGTTCAACAATTAAGGTAAAATCGAATTCTAGCGCTCTTGCTCTTGCGGAAAATTTGAACTTCTCGGGCTGACAGTACAACACGTCATATCCGTTGAAGCCTGGTCTGGTAAGGGTTGGAGGTCTACTCCGTTAGACAGATCAGCGTGTTAGACCGGAGGGCCCAGGTAGAAAAGGAGAGGACTCAAGGGGGAATTCGATCCGTGGGCCGCAAAAATATCATGACGGGCCGCATGCGGCCCGCGGGCCACATGTTGGACAGCCCTGCTCTAGAGTGTAAAAGTTTTCGATCATACTACATCTATTCTGCTTTATGATCAATACTTCGCTTGCCGTTTCTGTGTTTGATGCGTTTATGTTCTATGTCCCCTTTCTTTATCTGCTTTAAATGCCCTGTTAGGTACCTTTTGGTTACTTTCTGCTGTAACTACTACATAATCAAAGGGCACGTTTGCTTCCTTGTCGCTTCCAGTTTTCCTGATTTTTTTGCATGTATTTCTACTACTAATTAATGGCGTATCTGACTAGTATCTGCTGTTCAGTAAAATCACGTCCCAAGTCCCTTTGTACATTTCCTTCTGCATTAGGAAATTTGAGTTAACTATCAAACTCTTGTCTATAGCAAAGCATACGATTTTGGTACATTGTCATTGGTTTTGTGATGTTTGCTACGTTCTCCTATTACAGGCTTAAACGTAACCTCTTTCTTTACCTTCACATTACCATTTCCTATAAATTCTTTTTTCTTCAAACGGCAGTAAAATATGCCATTATACTGCTGGATTGATGATGCTAAACTGTCACTTTATTGCCAAGCGGCAGATAATATTATCTGCCGCTGACGAGCGGCAGATAAAGTTATTATCTGCCGCTGACGACTTTATCTGCCGCTCGTCAGCGGCAGATATATTTATTATCTGCCGCTGACGAGATCAAGTAATTTTCTTCGAATTTTGTTCACAAAGTTGTAAATAATTTGTTATAAAAACGTTTGAAGAAAAATACTATATGTTATTCGGAGCAAAAGTATCTTTATGTGGCTCGGCTGTACTTATCTGCCTCGCAAGCTCGGAAGATAACCCGTCCAGCCTCGTCACATAAAATATAACTTTTGCTCCTAATAACATAATATGCTATTATGCATCAAGGACGAAAAATTGGCTTTTTATGGACGATGCCTGCAATTGCTGGCCGAGGCGATAGCCGAGGCAAGCAATCAGGCAAGGCCATAAAAAGCAGCTTTCGTCCGAGGTGCATATGAAATTTTTCCGTCGAACCGTCATAATTTGAAAAAAAATTAAAGTGAAGTCCGGATTATAAGAGTTGTTGAGGACGAAAAACGTTTGCGGACAAAAAGCATTTGCGGACGAAAAGTGTTTGCGGACGAAAAGTGTTTTCTGCTGTAAAGTGCGGCCGTAAAGTGTTTGCGGACGAAAAGCATTTGCGGACGAAAAGTGTTTGCGGACGAAAAATTAATGGTGTCCAAAAAAGTCACATTTTATAGGGAGGTCGACGGAAAATAACTATTATCTACGACCACTACTAAAAGTAGGCCTTTTAGCGCTAGCTTGTTTCACTAAAAGTGACGTTTTATAGTTTACCGTGGTTAAAGAAATTAGCTGTTTACTTTTAGCTTTAGTGCTAAAAGTGAAGTGAGGTTATAATTTTAGTTTCACATATGTCTAGTCCTTATATGTCTTGTTTGGTTTTTATCCAAAGGTGCAAGATGTAGGTATGTATTGTTTATTGACTCTCAACGTAAATAAATGTTCTCCACTTGGTCTTGTCCTTCGTTAGTGTTGTTGCTCCATCTTCATCTAAGATATGGTAACAGTTTTGAAACGCTAAAAACCGTTTTTTTAATCCATAGAAAAAGGCTATGCAGAACAAAAAGTAAGTACAGAGAAGTCGGCGGAAAGGCGTTTTTAAATACAAAACTCACAAAAATCTATCAGATATTCCGAAAAACACGAAAATCACCGGCAAAATGACATTTGGGTGCACTCGCAACCCAGATTGTAGCTCCAGGGGCGACACGCAATGATTTAAAATAAATAGATAGAATGAGGGAAAATTGCAGTATAGTAGACCACAACTTTTTAGTGGGTACTAAGGACACACAAATCTTAAATTGCAGCTAACCTAAAATAGCTGCTGGGCATGAGAGAGAAGTGGTCTACGATACTGCATTTTAGCCAGTATTTACTAGAGGCCTCTATACTTTTATACACGTTTGGGCTGCACCACACCGTTTAGGGTATTTTAACGACAGTTGGCAACGTAATATCAGTGGAAGTGTCAATTGTATTACTTGAGGTGAATTTTAGTTTGGTATTTACTTGGTGAAAATTACATTTTTCGCCTCTACCGACAGCAGATTCGAGTTCAACAGGCCGTAAACCATAGGAATAGTGCAAAACTGCTTCCAAAAGTTGCAATTTAAGCGTTTCAAGCTACAGTAAATAATTACCTAAGATATTCTCTGTGCTGCTATTTCGTATTCTGGTTGGCCGACCTCTAGATCTTCTTCCTCGAGTTCTTGACTCGTATATTATTAACACAGACCTATCCTGATTTATACGTATTCAGAGCCAGTAGATATAGAGAGTACCGCCACGTCCGCCATGTTTATTCCTCTGACATATGCGTCACTTTGAGGTTTGTAACACAATTCCGTCAACGTGACGTTTGTTGGCAATCCAAAACTTTACTTAAAATTGGCAAGACTGTAAGTCTATGTCAAATTCGAGGTTAGCAGGTTAGTTTTTGCGTCAGTTTTGACACAAACTGGTGCAAAACATAACCTGCTAACCTCGAATTTGATATAGACTTACAGTCTTGCCAATTTCAAGTAAAATTTTAGACATACCTCAATCAGTCATTGCTGGTGGGAACAAAAATGGCGGCGATAGCGGCATTTTCACGGATCAAAGAATGGCGGTGCTCTCTATATCTACTGGCTCTGTACGTATTAAGTGGCCAAACCACCTATTATCCATTCACAAAACTCGTGAACTGTCAATGTCAACTTTTTCAAATATTTGCTGAGTGCAGAGCTGGGCCGGGTACTGATAAATTGTACTCGGGTACCGAGTACCAAGTACATGCCTTAACTGAAGAACGAGTACAGAGTACTGAGTACTATACTCATTGCACACCCTGTCGAGTACAGTACTCCGAGTACAAGTACTCGAATTTCAAGAGTACTATTTGCAAGTACATATTTCTTCCCCCACCACTTTTACTTAACATTGTTTTCCGTTTATAAGAAGCAAAATAAACAAAACAGTGTATCAGTTTATTACATTCCTTTGTACAACCAACAAAAATATATGATAAGTAATAATACAATATTAATATGCCCCTTACCTCGAGTGCTCAAGTCTTCAAGAAAACCACAGTAGCGGCAGCTTATAGGGTTAGTTATGATAGCGTGTTGTATTTGAATCGTTGGGAGGGTTAGAGTGTTGTCAGCAGTGGTGTTCCCATAGGATATACTCCATATACGCCGTTGTGGTATTTATTGTTACTACAATAAAAGTCCTCAAATGTATAACAAGTTTAATGCTTTTAACTACAACAATGAAACAACTAGGAGATTACATGTACAGTTCGCGTTATCACGGTTGATGCTGTCCGAGCACTGGTCAGTTCCGGTTCTCACTTTTTGGAGAGGGAGGAATCTGGTTGCGCCCTCACACTGGATGTTACCACTTCCTGTGGTGAAGGTGGCGCGAAATTTAAATCTGGCACGTCGCCACACCGTATACTCTCAAAATTTTCTGGGCATACTGCGTACCTATACTCTCAACCAATTTTGTGAAAACTCGTTGAATGTGCTTACAAATTAGGTCTAACGTCAAGTCGAACACTATTTGAACAATTAATTGTCTGCATCAAGGCTGCCAGTGTTTGTAGGATTTATCGCACCACTCTACCTTTCGAGTAGCAGTGAAGGATGTATTCCGCGACCATACGTGAAGATTTGTCTGCGAGACCATCGATCGACACTTTCAGCTCCTCGTGGTCAAGTTAAAGAACGCCAAAAAACAGAGAGGCAAAAACATGCATTACGAAAAAAAATTTTGTCAATACATATAATTAGGTTAACCGATTTTTTTTCAATTTTATATGGAAAAAAATAACATTTTTAAGCTCATTTGTTGACAATTTTAAATCTTTATAGCTTTTTCAGTTGCTAAATATCTAAAGTACTACTTAGTCGCTCATGAGGAGTGATTGCTGATCTCATTGTAGTATCGCCTTTTTGAATGAATGAAGAAACAAGTCCTAGCAACTCCGTATATGAATCTTCATCCATACGCAAATAATTTCTGTAATCATCAGGCTCCAATCGTAATTCGTTTATTAGGTTTATATGAGAATGCTCTTGTTGAGTTCTTAACCACTGTTTCACCCACTTTGAACGTGTGCACTTCATCTTTTTTCGGCAGCAATGCAACTGCCAATCCTATTAACATTTTCCTAAATCATATTATTATCAATATGACTTTTTCGCTATAGGTACTGAACACTTTAAGACAGGTTTAGCCTTCCGGAAAACCTGCCTTCCGGTAAGCCATATCGTGTATGCCCACCTAAAGAGCAATGGAAGTAAAGCACCTTTATCTTCGGCCTTCATTTACTGCAGATTCCTTAGCTGTTCTTCCATAATTTCTATTCTTGTATAAACTTATCTTCCTAGGAACCCTATCAAATGTTTTGTCTATGACTATTATTGCTTAATCTATATGTATTAATGCTATATAAACTTTTTCTAATTTGTTTTGAAGTTTAAGTTGTTCACATACATACTTACCAAAATTGATGACTAATCCATGCATTTTACCTTTTATATATATCAACACTTTACAAGTCACAATGTTTTTCTGAGAAGATGGTGCATTTATTTAATTCAGGGCGATACTAGAGAGAGATCAAAAATACACTTGTTTGTGGCAGTCATGGAACACAAACTTGCCTAATCTGTATTACAGTGACTTTATATAAGACAGTGGCGATACTAGAGTGTATTCTTTTTTATTGGTCGTTCGAATCCGCCACCATTAAGAGGCAAAATTTGTTGATGCTTTTGATTGTTTATACCAAATCGATGTTAGCAGGTTAGGTTTTGCCTAACCTGATAACCTCGAATTTAACATAGACTTACAGTGCCACCAACATATTATTTATACGTTGTGTAACCATGACCATTCAAAAACGTTTAATTTATTAAAGTTAGTAGGCCATTGGCCGCCATATTGTGGCAAATTCTGCCTATTGTCGCCACTGTCTCTATCAAGGCACTGTAATCTGTATCATGCTGTTTGTTGACATAGAATTCTAATTTTTTTTAAGTTTAAAATTAATTTTTAACATCTTGTTTAACTTATCCCATTGTTATTTTAAGGTTAGCTATGAATTTAATCTATAAATTTAGTTTTAATTATAATTTTTGCGTACAGGGTGTTAATTAAGTACATACACAAAATTCAAGGGGCGATTCCTTGATGAATTCTAAGAAGAAAAGTTCATATAAACATGGATCCGCAACAGCTTTGTTTTGGAGATACAGGGTGTTTTCCAAAACAGGGTGTGCCTTGAAAAAATAATTGAAGTAATTTGTTTTCTTAAGCAACTCAACTTTGTTTATAAAGATAATTATTTGTAGTTCTTAAAATGCATTTTTGGTGATTATTTTCCGTTCAAAATGGTTCAGTTTACAATTATTGCAATTGCTGACATGCATTTCGTATACGGCATTTTTAAACTTTAACCCCCAGTATTTTGAAAACGGAGCCGTTGTTAACCTGTGTTTAATTGTTTATCTAAATTTTGTGTTTTAGAATTAATCAAGTTTATCTACGTACTTAATTAAAGCCTTGTATAGCTTATTAGACCATGTTAGTCATATGAACTAATAATGGAGTTAATTGTAGTTCTATAAATTGCAGTGTATACAGTGGTTATATTTTTCATAGGCTGCCACTAATAAATTTTATTTTTGATCGCTCTGCATATAAATACTTGTATTGTAAAGAGAAATTTAGGTTAGGTTCTTCTATTAGAGATTTTGAGAAGGGAGCTACTGTTTCTACGCAATTTAAATCTTGTTAACTTATTTATTTGTAGCTTCTTCTTGTTAAAAACATAAAATACACTGAAAGGAAAACTCAAATAAAACTCGGGCTGTTATTCTTAGGCATTTAATCTTTCTGTTTGACACCCTAAGATTTGTTTAATGATAAGTATGTATAAAAGAAGTAAATGCTAGGTACTTATTCTCTAAACACAAATACAATGGCATGTGTAAGAAGTAGGTATCCGGGGAAGTCAATAATTTAAAATTAAATAAGGATAAGTTATTAATTATAACTGAAAATAATAACAGGTTAATACAAGAAATAAGTACGCTTAAATACAATCAATTAAAGGCATTCACATGGGCTTACATTGGTGTCCGAAGTTACCCACAATTTACTACAATGAGTACGAATTATAGGAGAAAATTAAAGGTCATCGAATAATTAGTGTTAGTACGGAACTTCCATTCTGATGGCAAAAAGAAACCTTTCAAGTTGCCATTAGAGATCAATAGTTTGTCTACAGGTTTTTACTTCATCTACAATTTGTATTAATAGTTTCATATTTTAATTTATTATTTTGTACTTTGGATTCACTCCACAAATCATAAATCGAGAACATATGGAAAATACTGACTCATAAACAGAACAGATTTCCAGTCTTTTAAGATCTACGTAAGTGGCAAAAATAACATAAATATCAGTCTAATTACAATTAAAGCCTAGAGGATCACTACCATAATCAATCTTCGGTTGAAATTTGCGTGCTTGCACTCGAAAAGGAGCCGCGTGCGCTGTCAGTCTGCCAACAGCTCTCAGGTACGGTAATAAAACTACACTTTTTATAATTGGGCCAATTTTTGCCACTGCAAACCCTCTTTAAAATACTCCCCTTCTCAGTCCGTTCACTCTCTACCTTACAAGTTATTATAACTTGAGGGATAGAGCACGCATTAGCGAGAAATGGCTGCACAGTCATCCCGATATCAGTCCTCTCACATTCCTCCTCTATCATTTTATGCTTTTGAATGGCTGTTGGCAAGACAGAGTTGGGCCTCACGATGCTCTTCCTCAGGAGCGAGCTGGAGGCATTCCTAGCAGGCGCAAGCCCCAAGAACCGCAGAAGCTCCCGTCGAATGCGCCGGTTGCGGTACGCGAACAGGAAAGGAGATATAATGTTTGAGAACACTAATAAAACTAGTGCGGTAAAGTTGTAAAACTGGGGTGTCGTCATGTCCACCGCGTAGCTGTTTAGAACAACAGCTAGTCCATAAGGAATGTAGCACACAAGCACCATGAATATCACTAAGATGCTGATTTTAGCCGCTCGCGTTTCCTCGCGGTACCGGAAAACGGAAGCGTTGGAGATCTTGTACTTGAGGTTGGTAATGAAGCCAACTCTTTCGCTGCTCGTTCTTTTCACCTTAGTGTGTGTGGTCTCCACGGGCGGCGCTTTTATTTCTTCCTGATTTTCCAGGTTGAAGAAATTGGGCGCAGATTGTACCTGAAAGTAAATGTGGACATTAGTAATTGCTCATAATACAGATGATAAAGAAGAAGCAAGACATTGTATACCGTGGAAATTGAAATATAGTACCAAGTAACTAGTGTGTAAAGAAGCATAAAAATAATTTACCTTAGGTAACCCCGCAGGTGGAGGGGAGCTTCTACTAACGTCTTCCTTCTTGGGTTCAGACTTTAGATCCAGACGGCTTTCACTAGGAGCTTTCTTATCGTTACGAATTTGCATATACGTATCGAGATTTGGATGGCTGTTTCCTTTAGTGGATTTGCGCATTCGCTCACTGTTATTATGAGCAGCTGCGTATATGCAGACGTAGATGATGCAAATTGCCAAGAATGGCACTAGGATTACGAATATGAAATACATGAAGGCATACACAGAGTTAAGTGTTTTAAGATGTGCATTATCTTTCATATCTCTCGGGGTGACGTTGAAGCTTCTTGGGCAGAACTGCCAGAGATTGGACTCGTTTTGCGTTAAGCCCCCAAGCACGGCGAAGAATACAGCCATAAGCCAGCTGCTGAGGATGAGGGCCATGGAACGAGTCTTGTCAATGTACGAGTGGTATCGCAGAGAGTGTATGACAGCGAAGTACTGGTCAATTCCTATCAATAACACACTGAGAATGGACGCTGTACACACTAGCCCCACGGTGCTCTGCGCAACGTAACACAGAACATTACTTATACTTTCATTGTTCACATTGTTTAGATAAGTTAATTCGCTTACATTACTGGTTTTTTTCACAATATCACTGTTGTTTACACTAATGTCCAATTTATATTTATCACTAATTACAACCTCCTCTGTTGTATCGAAGCCGCTTTTGATAATTTCCTTTTCTTTTATTTCCTCCACGATGATGTCATTAGGAGCTGATAAGTTGCGCTCTTGCAGAAAAACATCTTCTAGCTCAAAGCTTTCAGATTGGTAGGTGGTCAGGTTTCTGGGCACCGAGACTTCCTGGTCCACTATCAGCAACGGAATTAGCAGCACACTCGATAGTAAGTTTGTTAGGAGCAAATTGATGGTAAATCTGCAAGAAATAAATCAGAGTTAAATAACATTCAATCTTTATTTCCAAGATAGTAATTTTAATAGTGCGTTCCAGTTATATATCAGTATTTTGTTATCAGCCGTGATAACCCTCTAATCAAGCGAAATGGAAAATATTTTCGTAATTGTTTTATATAAAGGTTAAAGACTTATTCAAGGCCTGTCTATCCCAACTTTTTTTAAATTTAGATTTTTGGGCACGGAATGCATAATGAATGTCTTCTATTTATCGGTGTGTGATGATACAGAAATAGCGAGACAAACCAAGGGCACGTGATTTCGTGGAGGTATTGAGATGCTTAAGCAGCTGATGTAAGAATAGTTTTACATTTTAACATTGGAAATGATAAAATTAATATGACGACGATGAATGCACATCCGTTTTAAATTAACAAGTATTTTAACATTAAAAAGATTTAATTAGTTTAAATCAACTTCAAATAGATGGTCTATATGTGTATTAAGAAGCTAACGGTACCTAGGTAAAAAAAGATTAGCCAAAGAGAAAGCATATAATTTAAAATATTTGTAAGTCACTAACTGACATTTTAAAATACAAAGCTTCACGGATATTTTAATTAACATCAGATATTCTTCTGAAGTTATGCTAATTTGTGACTAATTTTACTTTTAAATTTTGATTTTCTATCTAAAACACAGTTACACGTATATTCAACTGTAAGAGATGATCACAAAGACAGTATTAATACACAATGATATATTTAACTATAACTACTTCGTATTCAAGTCATTATTTTGATTGTTTTAGAAAAAAAAATCAATTATAAAGTGTCTCTACCAGCGTACATATATCAAACAAGTAGAGACACTCACTGTTGGTTCCTTTGATGTCAAAATTCCGATTTGGATGACCTTGAACGGCTCCTGGGGGGTACTTTGCGATAGTACTAACAGATGGCGCCACTACTTTGTCACATACATGGATATATATATACTCTGTTTTTTTGCTTTATGATTCAGAGCAGGTTTTGCATTTATATTATTTTAGCAGTGTACAACAGTTTAGTTACAAAATATACCTAACGTCAAAATCAAAAAATTGTCAAGTTGACACTTCGGCAAAGCGTAATTAAATGCCACAGAAAAGCAGTATTAATAGTAAATCGTTGTACTACTATAAAAGATATCAACGGTAAATTAAGAAAAGGAAGGGTTGGTGAAATATTTGATGTAAGTAGTGTTGAGATTTACACAGATATGAATTTTCTAACAATTTTTTATAAGGCTAGATTTCGAATGCGTGTTTAATGTTCTAAATGAAGCAAAATCACAACTCCAGCAACAACCGAATGAAGATATAAATAAATAAAAGGAATTTCTAACTTTGGGGGAATATAGTTTCAAGGGGGATGTTACGAAGAAAATTTGGAATAAAAAATTTTTACTTTGAATAATTTATTACGATGTGCAAGAGAAGAACTAAAATATGGCTAAAATGCAATATCGTAGACCACTTCAGCCGCATGTGCAGAGTATCCATACAAATGTACGGATTTAGGTTAGCTGAAGTTTGAGATTTGTATGTATTTAGTACCCACCTATATTACTAGCTCCAGCAATGGTAGTTACGTTTTAGAACTGATTTTACAAAGAGAACTGAGTCAGCAATTTCAAGGTGGTCAACGATATTGCATTTTTCCCGAAAACTGTTATGTTAGAAGAGTCACGTCATTTCTACCAAAGTGCTTTCTTTTATCTCTTTATTTTGAAATACCTGTTATATGTTTAGCATAAATAATAACTTTTACAGCACAGATCTGTAAACAAAAATCATTAATAAGTAGTTACTAATAATACATTTTTACATTAGTACCTATAAAATAAATTGATGCCTAGAAATGTTATGTCACTGTACTGTTAGATAACAATCATATTTAAATAAACATTTTTAAAATAAAGCAATCCCTTATTTAATGTCGATGGTTCAGTAATTTTAGCTCTTGTTAAGCATAATACTGCTTATAAGTTAACATACTGACGGTTATGACAGGTTTTTGACATTAACAGTGGTTTTTCTTTGCAACCAACTATCTACACTGTTACAAAAATGCAAATGCAAAGCCTGCTCTGAATCATAAAGCAAAAAAACAGACTATATCTATGGTCACATATGATTGGTAGCAGAGCTAGTAACTGGCTCTAATTGGTAGAATTATGTGCTACCATCTGATAGTCAAGCTTAGAAATACCCCCAAGTTACTGTCCCTGGCACTCTAGACAGGTTTCAACATTTGGCTTAAGTGTCTCTACTTGTTTGATGTATGTACGCTGTCTCTACTTTAAAGTAATGAATGATCAAAAAGTTTTTAACTCCTGGGTGGCTATGGAAATTCAAACGTATGGAAATTCAAACGTATGAATAATATGTTGGTGGCACTGTAAGTCTATGACAAATTCGAGGTTATCAGATTAGGTTTTCCGTCAGTTTTGACACAAACTGACACAAAACCTAACCTGCTAACCTTGAATTTAACATAGACTTACAGTGTTACCAACATATTATTCATACATTTGATTTTCCATAGTCGCCCAGGGCGTAAAGACTTTTTGAACACCCGTTAGAAAATAGTAATGAACCAATATCTCTAGTCGTTAAGCAATCTTTACTAGACAGTAGAAAATCAACTTCATATTGGTATTAAAACCAGTATTTGGATTGCTTACTCTAACGGCTTCTATCTTGAAGAAGAAGCATATAATATAAACGATAAATATGACATACTGAACCTGTAACAAACAGCGCAAGTCTATAGATAGTAACACATCCCTACTATGATATTGGAAAGCAAGATAAATTCATTTTACAGTAATGATTGATATAACGTACACTTATAATTAGAATATCACATCATTTACTGCATATTATAGAAAAACAATGGAACATCAAGCATGAGAAACCTACAAATATAGCTTCTTTGATGTAAACCCACGTTAATTCCTTTCACAATGATACGAATTAGTTAAAATTGGAATTTCATGCTATTTAACAATAATCTGCTTTGAATATCATATTCAAGATATGTAACTACTGAAATTGATCTGCGAAAGATTCAATTGACTATTATGAAAGAGAAACTCGTCTTAGTCTATGGGGTCACTACTATTGTTGTTGTGTTTTCACGTTATATTTTATATCAGTAGAAGTTGAAATATTCAGTCATTAGATTTAAAATGTTTTTAATTACATGATGAGCTGCTGTTTTCTTTTATCTGTTACTAAAATAAATGACCATCAATTTCTTTTGTTTATTGTTTTGTTTCCCGTCTTAAGTATATGTGTGTTTTAGCCGAACAAGATAACTTCTGCCTTAAAGTGTTGGCTTAACACCTTCGGTGCTTATTTATTGGTAGTTTTAATCACTTTTGTAAGTAGTTACATTATGTTTATTATTAAAATCAAAATGACTGCTTATACTAGCCAATGCAGGTGAGTTGTATCTCTAATTCATGAAGGTCAGGTTTAGTACACAACATTGTACATATTTAATTTTTATTGTTACAAAGTCTAACGGAATCATAAAGACTACCATTTAACATATAGGTATACTGTCATAATGACGTCTGTTGTACATACATTACAGCTGTTGTAAACAACTAAATGCTAAAATGTTCATTCATTATTCGAGAAAACAGTTTTTTATTTTAAAGTGATTGCTAATGGTGCATAGTGCAAAAGCTGGGGAGATTCCCGCATGTTGATCATTCTTAGTTTCCAACTATTTTTCAATGCGTCTTCTTCGGAAAATAGACCTTCAACATCATCTGCAGGTGGTGAAGAGTTCCAATAGTTTCGACACCTACTTTTTTTTAACTACAATATGGAAATTGTTCCATAAGCTTACAGCAACGAAAAAGGTAGATGCCCTATCGTCGGCAAGAAAGAAGGTCATCAGCCGTGTAGCTGCTCCTGAATCAAAGACCTCTGGTTTGCTATCTGTCACCCCAATCAGAAAGTGGAATTTGGACATGTCATCACTGGAATTCTGAGATGCGCTTGCCCTTCGCTACAGAAGACCTGCCGTGGATTTGCCCCCAACGTGTGATGGCTGTGGAGAAGCTTTTTCAATGGTCCATGCTCTCTGCTGTCGCCACGGGGGCATAATGAGGTCCGGGACGTCCTAGGAGACTTGATGGGGAAACTGTGTACGAGAACCCATGATAAGGGAGGAGTGTTCTCCATCCATACAATCCTTTCTCCGGGGTGACTTGGCTTGCCGAGGGGTCTGGGGACCACAAGCTGAGGCGTTGTTTGATATTCGCGTCGTTGACGCTGACGCCCCTTCCTACGGGTCCATGACACTTCAAGCTGTGCTGAGAAAGTCTGAACTAGAGAAGAAAAGCAAATATGTACCAGCTTGTGAAGAACGGCATGCAACGTTTACTCCACTAGTAACGTCTGCTGATGGCTTCTTTGGTGAGGAATTTAAGAGTTTTCTACGAGCCCTCGCTGAACAACTGTCTGAGCGCTGGCACAGGCCCTACAGTGTGGTTATGCGTTGGGTTAGAGTCAGATTGACCTGTGCAGTCCTCCGTGAATCCAGCATGTGCCTCCGACAATCGACAAAGAAATGGAAGTCGGCAAGGGTCGAATTTCAGGGACTCCTTCTGTTTACATTACGTTATTGTTCCTTTTTTCCCTGTTATTGCATTTGTTATCTGTTTTATTTCAATAAAATTGTATTTTTCCTACTTTGAAATGGTACGTCTAATTGAAAAAAGAAATGCAGAAAAGTTAAAACTAAGAATGGTCCGCATACTGAATCGTCCCCAAAGAGGTACTTGGTAAAATGTATAACGAGACTTGGACCATGGATGGCATGGTTTAAGGGTATGAACTGTAGACTGTGCTCACCTGTTGGAAATGGTCCGAAGGCCACGTCTTCTGCAAAAAACCAGCAGAAGGAGCAAATTGGCCACCAGCGCTATCAGCGACGAGGTCACTAGGGCTACCGTTACCAACCAGTGCTGCTGGTGCAGAGCCATGGATGCTCAGGTGCTTCTGATCTGCAATAATTAAAAAGTGTCAGACAGTCGTCCTTGCTCAACGCCTGGCTGTGTTAAATTCTGTATGTGCAGCGGGTAAGCAAGAATGTGTGTTACGTAACTAAGGCTCGGTCTAATAGGTCTAGGTCTCTGTATTTCAAAATTTTGGCGCTCGGACGGTGGCGTGGGGGATCCCCGGAAAATTCACACGCTGTAAGTTTTGTTGCGACCAAATGATTTCAATTGTTTTATGCACCCCAATTGTGTGGTCTAATAAAGAAAATAGAGTGATAGTCATAAATAGACGCAGCCACACCTGTAAAGTGGATTCACCCAGAAAAGACAAAACACTAATACGTTAAACAGAGATGTCTGTTATTCAAAGGTGTTCATTGACATAGGTTTCACGTACTATTTTTATATTCTCGGCTCTCGGGTACAATGATTATATTTAGAGTAATAACACACCAGTCGCTCGGGTTACGTCCAAATTGAATAGTCACTTTTCGTGACTCGAGCTGGAATTTGCTCAACTTTCGCTTTTGCTCGTTCAAACAATAACATTGCCCCCAGCAAGCACGCGCGCTTTTTGTTTGTGATTATTTATAACTTCTTCATAATGCTTTGCGATGACAGAGTTGTCACTTAGGTCCGTCATTTCATTGCTAAAAAACGCGTCACGGCGATATTATGTCATCCAACAGTTTCAGACGATTTGTCGCTGTATTGCCAAAAGGCGACGGAGTATAATTAAATCTTTAAATTATCTGACAGACGTCTTGGCGCTATTGCTAGCACGATTTCGGGCGCACTTAATCAAATTGAGCGCCTCCAAGGCCGTTTTCCTGATCCTAATGGGGAATCACCGACGTATGTACGTGATGAGTGACTAATTGAACTAATAGTTTACATATTTTAGTTGAGCAAGCAATTTATCAAGTCCATAGTCCTCAAGCTAAAATAGTATGGATATTTTTACCAGTTCTATGTTTATATAATTTGCTGTAGGTATCCATAAACTATTATTTATTACAGGTACTATTTTAAACATTTGGAAATAGAAATAATTTGAACTTGATACGTACTTTTATTCAAGTAAAATGTTTGTTTTAAAATTTTCAGCAAATTTAGGTACAATATATTAAAATTTCAAGATTTCGATGTCTGTTCAATTGTCGGAACAACTAACTACATGTGCCGTGTTCAACTGTTTTCTAGTATATATAAGATCATTTTGATATCGATGCGCTTCTCAATGGCTTGAAGTGGTCTACTATTACATCTGTTTTTACGTTTAACCAGAAATACAATATTTTTAGACTATTTTATGGTTGGCTTAAACTTTAATTAACTGTGCGATCCTAAAAATAGTCGTTAATATGGTTCGTTAAAACTTTAGTTAACTTGTTATCCTAAAGTGACTGTTTTACGATTAGTTAAACTGTGTGATATGAGGTTATTAAAATTTTTATTTAAGTGTGTGACTAGTTTCTGGTTCGTTAAATATGTGATTTACAAAGTTACTGCTATAAGGTTGGTTGACATTTCAGTTGAATGTGTCATCCTTAAAGTGATCGTTTAACGGTTGATTAAAATGTTAGTAAACCTAAACTGTGTGACCCTTAACGTCGCTTCGTTTACTATTAGTTACAGTGTTATTTAACTGTGCGATTCTGAAAATTATTGTCTTAGGATTGTTAAAAACATCAGTTAACTAAATTATTCCAAGTGACTGTTTTAGCGTTTGTACAAATTTTAGTAAATTATTTTATTGTACACGCTGTTTCAAGACTGATTAACTCTTATTTAACTCGGTGGCCCTAAAAGGGATAGTTTTGGGATTGGTTAGAATTTTACTGAATTCCGTAATCCTAAAAGTGACGGTTCGAAGATTGCTTAAAATATTAATAAATGTATGATCCCAAAGTGACTGCTTTAAGTCGATGAAAAGTTTAGTAAATTGTGTGATCCTGTACGTCATTTTCGTTTACCATTGGTTAAAGTATTATTTAACTGTGCGATTCTGAAAATTATTGTCTTAGGATTGTTAAAAAATGTCAGTTAACTAAATGATCCTAAGAGTGGCTGTTAACGTTTGTAAAAATGTTAGTAAATTCTGTTATCCTACGCCTGACTCTTTTAAGATTAATTAACTGTTAAAAATTGAATTGAAAGGGATTGTTTGGCATTTTAATGAGCTACGTGATCTTTAAGAGACTATTCGAGGGTTGGTTGAAATATTGGTAAATTGTGTGATCCCGGAAGTGACTGTTTTAAAGTTGGTTCAAATTTTAGTAAACTTTGATTCTGAAAGTAATGGGTTTACCATTGGTTAAAGTGTTAGTTAAGAGTGTGATTCAGAAAATAAATGTCTTAGGATCGTGACAACTTGTAGTTAACCAAATGATCCTAAGAGTGACTGCTTGAACGTTTGTAAAAATTTTAGTAAATTCTGTTCTTCTACACTTAGCTCTTTTAAGATTGATTAACAGTTAAAAATGGAATTAAAAACTAATTGTTTTTAGATTGTTTGGCATTTTAATGAGCTACATAATCTTTAAGTGACTATTCAAGGGTTGGTTAACATTAGTGATCGGCCGATACCGATATAAATATCGGTGTATCGGCAATATCGGCAAATTTTGCCGATAATCGGTATCGGCGAAATTTTGCCGATATATATCGGCAAATTTAAGATCAACCATTTTATTAATTATTTGTATGTAAAAACTTATTTTCGCTATTTTCTCCCATCGTATTTTTATTTAAATCCCAAAAGATTATAATACCGCACGACACAATCGTTATCTGAGCAGCAACTGCAGCAGCACTGTGCACTGGCGCAAACAATGAAACAATACACTTTCTGTAAAACGGGTAATCACCACGACACTGTCGGGGAATTACCGAAATTGGTTCATGTCACGTCCGCATCGATGCGGAGTTGACAATTTTTACTTATATCAACGTATATTAAATAATTACAGACCTTTTAAAAATGTAGTGCCGATACCGATATTATATCGGTATCGGCCACTAAAATATCGGTATCGGCCGATTATCGGTATCGGCAAAAAAAATCCGTATCGGCCGATCACTAGTTAACATATTAGTAAACTGTGTGATCCCGAAAGTGACTGTTTTCAAGTTGGTTAACATTTTAATAAACTTTCTGATCCTGAAAGTGATGGGTTTACCATTGGTTTGAGTGTTGGTCAAGAGTGTGATTCTAAAAGTACATGTTTTAGGAACGTGAAAACTTGCAGTTAACTAAATGATCCTACGAGTGACTGTTTTAGTGTTTGTAAAAATTTTAATAAATTCTGTTATCCTTCACTTAGCTTGTTTTAAAAATGATTGACGGCTAAAAAGGGATTGTTTTAAGGTTGTTTGGCATTGTAATGATCTACGTAATCTTTAAGTGACTATTCGAGGGTTGGTTAAAATATTAGTAAACTGTGTGATCTCGCAAGTGACTGTTTTAAAGTTGGTTAAAATTTTATCCAACTTTTTGATCCTGAAAGTGACGGATTTATCATTGGTTAAAGTGTTAGTTAAGAGTGTGATTCAAAAAATAAATGTCTTAGGATCGTGACAACTTGTAGTTAACCAAATGATCCTAAGCGTGACTGCTTGAACGTTTGTAAAAATTTTTGTAAATTCTGTTATCCCACACCTGGCCCTTTTAAGATTGTTTGGCATTTTAATGATCTACGTAATCTTTAAGTGACTATTCGATAGTTGGTTAAAATATTAGTAAACTGTGTGATCCCGCAAGTGACTGTTTTAAAGTTGGTTAAAATTTTATCCAACTTTTTGATCCTGAAAGTGACGGATTTATCATTGGTTAAAGTGTTAGTTAAGAGTGTGATTCAGAAGATAAATGTCTTAGGATCGTGACAAATTGTAATTAACCAAATGATCCTAAGAGTGACTGCTTGAACGTTTGTAAAAATTTTAGTAAATTCTGTTATTCTACACTTAGCTCTTTTAAGATTGATTAACAGTTAAAAATGGAATTAAAAACTAATTGTTTTTAGATTTTTCGGCATTTTAATGAGCTACATAATCTTTAAGTGACTATTCAAGGGTTGGTTAACATATTAGTAAACTGTGTGATCCCGCAAGTGACTGTTTTAAAGTTGGTTAAAATTTTAGTCAACTTTTTGATCCTGAAAGTGACGGATTTATCATTGGTTAAAGTGTTAGTTAAGAGTGTGATTCAGAAGATAAATGTCTTAGGATCGTGACAAATATTGTAATTAACCAAATGATCCTAAGAGTGACTGCTTGAACGTTTGTAAAAATTTTAGTAAATTCTGTTATCCTACACCTGGCTCTTAAGATTAATTAACTGATAAAAATGGAATTGAAAGGGATGGTTTTAAGATTGTTTGGCATTTTAATGATCTACGTAATCTTTAAGTGACTATTCGAGGGTTGGTTAAAATATTAGTAAACTGTGTGATCCCGCAAGTGACTGTTTTAAAGTTGGTTAAAATTTTAGTCAACTTTTTGATCCTGAAAGTGACGGATTTATCATTGGTTAAAGTGTTAGTTAAGAGTGTGATTCAGAAGATAAATGTCTTAGGATCGTGACAAATTGTAATTAACCAAATGATCCTAAGAGTGACTGCTTGAACGTTTGTAAAAATTTTAGTAAATTCTGTTATCCTACAAATGGCTCTTAATATTAATTAACTGATAAAAATGGAATTGAAAGGGATGGTTTTAAGATTGTTTGGCATTTTAATGATCTACGTAATCTTTAAGTGACTATATTCGAGGGTTGGTTAAAATATTAGTAAACTGTGTGATCCCGCAAGTGACTGTTTTAAAGTTGGTTACAATTTTATTCAACTTTTCGATCCTGAAAGTGACGGATTTATCATTGGTTAAAGTGTTAGTTAAGAGTGTGATTCAGAAAATAAATGTTTTAGGATCGTGACAACTTGTAGTTAACCAAATGATCCTAAGAGTGACTGCTTGAACATTTGTAAAAATTTTAGTAAATTCTGTTATCCTGCACCTGACTCTTTTAAGATTATAATTAACTGTTAAAATGGAATTGAAGGGGATTGTTTTAAGATTGTTTGAAATTTTAATGAGCTACGTTATCTTTAAGTGGCTATTCGAGGGTTGGTTAAAATATTAGTAAACTTTCTGATCCTGTAAGTGACTACTTTACCATTGGTTAAAGTGTTAGTTAAGAGTGCGATTCTGAAAATAAATGTCTTACAGCCAGTCTTTAATTCGCTGTTAAAATAAACAAAACCGCATCAAAATGTTTTTACTAATGAATAAAATGTTATAAGTACTAACATTTTGATGCGCTTTTGTTTATTTTAACAGCGAATTAAAGTTAACGTCAGATTAGTGGTATTTATAACACCGGCCGTTAGGATCGTGAAAACTTGTAGTTAACTAAATGATCCCAAGAGTGACTGCTTTAACGTTCGTAAAAAAAATTAGTAAATTCTGTTATCATATACCTGGCTCTTTTAAGATTAATTAACTGTTAAAATGGAATTGAAAGGGATTGTTTGGCATTTTAATGAGCTACGTAATCTTTAAGCGGCTATTCGACGGTTGGTTAAAACATTAGTAAACTGTGTGATCCCGGAAGTGACTGCTTTAAAGTTGGTTAAAATTTTAGTAAACTTTTTGATCCTGACGGGTTTACCATTGGTTAAAGTGTCAGTTAGGAGTGTGATTCTAAAAATAAATGTCCTAAGGTCGTGAAAACTTGTAGTTAATTAAATGATCCTAAGAGTGACTGTTTTAGGGTTTGTAAAAGGTTTAGAAAATATTATCCTACACATAGCTGTTTTAAGATTGACTAACATTTTACTTGTCTTTGGCCATAGAAGGGATGGTTTTAGGATTGGTTAGAATTTTACTGAGGTGCGTAATACTAAATGTGACTCCCGGTTGGCTAAAATGTAAGTAAACTATGTGATCCCAGCAGTGGGTGCTTTAAGGTTGGTGAAAATTTAGTGCGATTCTGAAAATGATTACGTTACGATTGTTAAAAATGTTGGTTAACTAAATGACTCAGAGTGATTATTTTTGCATTTGTACAATTTTTAGTAAATTCTGTGGTTGTACACATAGCTATTTTAACACTGATCAATGTTTTACTTAACTCTATTGCCCTAAAAGCAATTGTTTTGGGGTTAGGTTTTACTAAACTACGTAATTCTTATGTGACTGTTCGAAGGTTGTTTAAAATGTTACTCAACCATGTGCTCCCGGAAGTAACTGCTTTAAGGTTGATGCAATTTTTAGTAAACTATGTGACGGGTTTATCATTGGCTTAACTGTTATTTAACTGTGTGATTCTGAAAAGGATTGTTTTGGAATTGTTAAAAATTTTGATTACCTAAAGAGTGACTGCCTTAGTGTTTGTATTTTGTTTTGTATGTTCTATGATCTCAGACATAGCTGTTTTAAAATTACTAGACATTTTACTTAACTATCCGACCCTATAAAAGGGGTTATTTTAGGATTTTACTGAGCTGCGTAATTTTAAATATGACTGTTCGGATGTTAGGTAAAATGTTGGTAAACGGTGTGATCCGAGAAGTGACTGTTGAAGTTAAAGTATTGCTTAATTGCGTGATTTTGAAAATTGAATTGTTAAATTAAACGGTTAGAATTTTACTGAGCTGAATAATCCTAAATGTGATTATTAGAGTGTGATTCCACTAGTGAGTATTTTAGGATTGGTTGATATTTTAGTAAAATGATCCTAAAAGTGACTGTTTTAGCGTTGGTTGAGATTTTACTTAACTGTGTAATCCTAAAAGTGATGTAAAATGTTCAATAACGGTGTGATCGTAAAAGTCACTACGTTGGTGAAAATGTTACTTAACTGTGTAGTTCTAAAAAATGATTGTTTTACGATTGATCAAACTTCTAGTTAACTTAATTATCGCGAAAGTAACTTAGGGTTACTTATAATTTGACTTAATTATGTGATCGTAAAGGTGGCACATTTACCGTTGGTAATTTTGTCTTTGGTGGTTGAACATCGACTTAACAGCAGTTGTAAACGCGAGGCTAGATCATATAAAGTTCAGTTGTGGTACTTCTCCAGAGCGTTTACACAAAGATGTGTGGCTGGCCTAAATACAACTGTTTATATAATTTGAATTTTTGCAGATTTGAAGGTCGCTGGTTATGGTAGCGATATTGCTGTACCAGCCTACTCAGTTGTCATGATGTAAAAAAATTGCACACCTTTGATAATCATACGCTCAATTCTAGGTCAACTGTCTTATCGATGGTCCCGATCGTGATTTTGCGAGTGAGCAGGCCTAGCCCCAGAAGAATGGACTAACTGCGGCTCCCACGATTTCGGTTCTCCCATTATTGTTCGCGGTAGTGCCGATATAATTATACCCCCTGCGAGCGCGAGACTACATTAGCATATATTTGGAGGGTCATAACCCCGTCACGCACCCGCCGTGTGCAATCCATCCGCACGTGTGCCAATTACCGTTAGCGATTTTCTCGAAACCGGAGCGGTTCTTCGCCATGGCAGTCATTGATTTTAATAACACTTCTGTCATTTGAATGTAAAATTCGTAGCGGATGCTTCGCCCACAATGCAGCGAGCTTAATGAGGCTGGAAATTCATTAGCCCACGCCGCTTTTTACCTGAGTCACGTGCAAAAATAGACCGCAGGTTTCTCCTGCTCGCGCTTAGAATGTTATTGGCAAAAAGATTCGCGAGACCAGCTTTCACGTCATTAGAAATATAACATACGTTCGGTAACAGTTCTGCTTCCAGGAGGAAGTTTAAAATCGGAACATCAGAAGCTGAAACAAGATTGTGGAGGTGGAGGGGGCAGAGCCGGAGTAAGGATATGTGAGGCCCAGGGCTAATTTTTTTAGAGGCCCCATTCCCATTTATGCAACGGGTACAAAGGGATCTAAATGATTAGAAACCGCACTAGATTATAACCTTCGAATCTTTTCGAGGCCCCCGAAATTCGGTGGCCCGGGGCTGCAGCCCCCTTAGCCCCCCCTTTAATCCGGCTCTGGGAGGGGGGCTGGTGAAGATGGTGAGATCATGATTATAATATCCTTAGCGATTCTCGTGGGATTCACAGACGTACTGGCTCGAGGATAAAGGAATTTCTAGGTTCAAGTTACAGATCGACCTGCTGTGGATAAGAAGTGATATAAGAATGACAGTTGATAATTTAGCATGGTTATACTAAAAGATACTGGTCAAAAACCCCACGAGCTTGATAAAGGTGGAAATTCCAGCGATTAAGATGCTTTTTATTACAGCATGAAGAGGGGCGGGAAGGACGAAAGAAGAACGATAGCTCCTTTATAATTGCAGTGTTAAAAATTATGGATCAAGATCCACCTCTTATGGACGAGAAGCACAAAATGAAGAAATATGAACCAAGGTGGTGTAACTAGATCATAGTGGCAAAACACCTTATGGGACAGACAGTGACGATTGCGAAGTCTCCATTAAAATATTTCATAACAGGACCAAGATACGATCGGCATGCCATGGGCATGGAGAAATAAAAAATGAAGGAAGACGGTTCAGAATGATGATACCAAACAATATTATTACCAATTTTACCTTAAAAAGGAAAACATTGACATTTAAAATGGAATATGGAATACAGCAATTTCAATATAAATGGAACAAACAGGAAGACATGGAAAACGACGTATCAAATTCGATGCAAGGTCTTTACTGAAAATCTTCAAATAGAAACTCAATTCTACAAAAGTATTTATCACTCTTATAGGGATCTGAGAAGTATATAAAGAAACTGCACGTCATGGCAAAATAAATCACCAATAATCCACAGCCAGAACAAAAACCAAGGCGGTGATAACCAACTGGAAACGAAAGAAAAAGGTTGCAGAAAAACACAAAGAACAATAATTACCATTATTACCTTGGACAAAATTAAATTGGTAGCGAAGGTGTTTGCTTTCTAATTTTTTGCCGGTTTCATTAGTTCATTCACAGCTTTGCTGCTTCGCTAGACGCAAAGACAGTAAAAAATAAGAGACAGTAGCTGGAATGATAGTTTAACGGTTATTATCACTGAGGGTGACCGTGAAAACTAGACCAGAAAGTAGTGACACGACAGCAACTGGATAGTTTTTACGTTAGGCCAAGTTGCGTTAACTGGATTAGTTATAGTTGAGGCTCGACGGCCTTAAATCTTAAAGATCAGGAATCCAAATACTTCAAAGGTCACCGTCTTTATTTTTAACTTCATAATTAGCCGTTGTTCTGTGACGTAACGGTGGCATCCGGATTCTTCACGGCTTGAGAGTTTCTTGTAAAATAAGGGCAACAAGAGCTGCCGGTTATAAAACCATTGCAAGATTTAGAAAGTGTAGGATACTGGCGACGTGCTGGTAAATTGCTAATCCAGAGCTGTTTGGTGTTGGGATTGTTGGAAATGATTAGGAACTAAATTGAATGAGAAAATTGTTCTGTGTGCAACAATATCAACTGTAAATAATGACACTGTGATAGTACTCGTATAGGCATTGGTAAGCAATTATTGTGGGTGTGATATATTCTTTATCAGGTATTATTATGGCTAAGTCTATAACCTGTACAATCAAATGCAATTCCTCTACTGAGTGGGTGCTAATCAAGTAAAGATTAAAAAAATAATTAAAAGATACTAGAAAAGACGTTGCAGAAGCAGACGAGGAAGGGTGAAAAGTTGCCATGAACGGCCGCTATGGGCGGCCTTAATGATGCCTATAAATTCCACAATTTTCAGTTGAAAAACTCAGCAGACTAGTAATTTAAAGCAAAACGCTGCATGTCGCTTATAAATCTAACGTTACACACCGAAGTAGTCATTAACGTCGGCTATAATTAACCAGCGTCTCCAAACGTAAATAGAAGCACTTTTAAATCATGACAGATCGTTGACTTCTCCACAATCAATCACAGCAATGGTTTTCGCCTCATTGTCTTTTTCTCTTGCGGTTCATTAATAAACCGCCGTGAAATTGCTGGGCGTTTCTTATGCAATGCGGCGAAGGACAGATCTCTAATTGATTAGATGGATCAATCGCAGGAGTGGAACAGGGTTGCACGAAGATTTAGGACTGCAGCTGGGAAGGCAAATTTAGCGGCGAGGACTAAGGTTTCCGCTGCAAATCCAGATAATATTAATTGATCATACTTGACCCATTTTGCTGCGCCAAAATGTATTCGCTGGATTATTTTCAAATCAATTAGGGTCAGTTTAATTAGCGCGAACGATAATAGTAGCATTCTGCTTGAAACCGATTTCAGCAAGACATTTTAGTTGCCAATTTTGTTAGAAGACTAATTAAAACAAGCCATTTGAATAGTCCGAAAAGAAGAAATTATGCTCATGAGAGATGGTTTGAGTATTCTGTCTCTCTTCACAAGATACGATTACTAAAGGGATGCGTATACGAAGACAGCGCATGAACACGTCTTAGATCTATTATCAGGTCGAAGAAGAAGATTATATTTTACCAGCAACATAGAGAAATCGTTCAAGCAAGTGATGGCGATGTACTGGATGAAACTGAGAAAGTAGCAGAATCTGGTGGACGGAGAACTCACTTCGGGTTATAGTGGCAATGAACAGAAGGAACTGGTATATTTCAGAAGAAAAACATGAGTTACTGAGCAAGCACTGAAATGAGTTGAAGATAAGAGACGTAGATTATTAGGCCCCCTTAAGATAATGAAGTGATAGGGGAAACTAATGCACAAGGAGAAATTTCCGTACAAAGATCCATCGTGGTATGGGATGAAATGCTAGATAATGCCATAGAAAAAGGAGAAGTACAGGAAAACACGAAGCCGTTTCTGTATGTAAGAAGAGCTGCGAAACATGAAGAATGGCCATCTTATTTATGTAGTATATATACATGTTAGCTTCCAGCCCTTCGCTGGTGTCGATTTCTTGACCCATAGGATCACCGGTGCTAATAATCACGCCACAAAACGGTCTGCGAGACTTGCTGCCGAAAATATGGAAACAATATTGTATTATAATTTTAAAATGCGGCGTGTGAGCGGCATTCGTTTCCGAGGCTAGCCTGGGACAGCTAGTGCAGAGCGTTATTCAAAATACGGTGTAATCCACTTAGTTAATAAAGCTGGTGCGATACTTTGTTTTTAACTGACAATATCTTTATTATTTGTTCACATCAGAAGTGGGATTGGCTCGCGTTGCACGTGAAAGTAAATTGTAGTCGTGATGGAATCAAGTGATCCTTAACTGAGAGTTTTCTTCGTTTGCGGGAAGTACTAGGCTCAGCCGAAAAAGTTTTAGAAGACGACGAATGGTTTGATGGTTGGAACCCAGAAAGAAGAGATTGGGAAACGTTTAAACTAAGTAGTAATGCTAAGAAATACTCGCATTGCTTTTATTGTAAAAGAATTAATCGAACTTGTAGACGGGAAAATTTAAGATCCCTCCGTGAAATCAGGGGTTCTGAATAATGGTGTAAATTCAATTGATGAGCTATTGGTGTTGCTATCTTGTTTTCTGGTTACGCTAAACCAAAGCGCAAACGTGTTTGATAATAGGGAAACAAGCCTAGAGCACCCTCTGAGCACTGCCGAATGACAAGTACAGCTAGAGACCTCTGAGCATTGGGGAGTGACAAGGTTGATGGCCTCTGAGTACCAAGTACTATATTAGGAGACACATGTGCTTTTGCTTGAGAGTAAGGTAACAACCCTAGAGTACCCTCTGAGCACTGCCGAATGACAAGTATAGCTAGAGACCTCTGAGCATTGCGGTTTGACAACGTTGATGGCCTCTGAGTACCAAGTACTATATTAGGATACACATGTGCTTTTGCTTGAGAGTAAGGTAACAAGCCTCGAGTACCCTCTGAGCACTGCCGAATGACAAGTATAGCTAGAGACCTCTGAGCATTGCGGTTTGACAACGTTGATGGCCTCTGAGTACCAAGTACTATATTAGGAGACGCAGGTGCTTTTGTTTGAGAGTAAGGTAACAAGCCTAGAGTACCCTCTGATCACTGCCGAATTACAAGTCGAGCTAGAGACCTCTGAGCATTGCGGAGTGACAAGGTTGATGGCCTCTGAGTACCAAGTATGATGTTGAAGACGTGTGTGCTTTGAACATGTTGACAGGGTACATTAGGGACCCTTTATGACCTATGAATGTTTGAGAGTTGCGATAACCGATAATTGTGATAACTGTGTCCCCTGAGCACTATGGTGACAAGACAAGTTAGTTGGATACCCGACATGAGTTATTAATGTGTGTGTACGACGAAACATGAGCCATACTATGTTATTTGTTAGCAGATTTGGTTTTTCGAGAGCGAAAAACACATCAGGATTGGCGGTGTTAGCTTCCAGCCCTTCGGTGGTGACGATTTCTTGACCCATGGGGTCACCGGCGCTATTAATTACACCACAAAACAAGTTTGCGGGATGTGCTGCCCAAAATAGGAAACAATATTGTATTATAATTTAAAAATGCGGCGTGTGAGCGGCATTCGTCTCCGAGGCTACCCTAGGAGAGTTAGTGCAGACCGTTATATAAAATACCGTGTAATGCATACATACATATTACAACAGCAACAGCACAAAAGGTGAAATAAAGTTGGGAAGATTAATATAGATAAGAAAATAGAAGGAAGAATGGATGGAAAAACAGGAACGAAGATATTGACCGAACAAACGTATTTTTAAGTTACATAGTACCTTGGCCATACTCATTTAAGCGTTTACTCCGTAAGTATATAGACACTTAACATGTTTCCCTACCCATAACAAGCAAAGTATGTCATAGCAGCAACAAGTCTCTCCGAAACAGTTGGTTTCCTCCTTTGATATATTTAAATCAATGCTTGTTTAATATTCATCTGCGTTCATTACTCAAATAGGAAAACCTATTCGTAATAATTGTAGCACAGCCGTCCGTACTAGCAACTATCAAAAATAAATTTGCATGGCTCTAACCAAACTTTGCGTCATTAACACAGACTAGACGACGATCTAATTTATTGTCCTGCAAGCCCATAAAAACAGCTCATAATTCATCCTCAAGGTCATACCACGCACAATGATTTACTTTCAATCGGCACATAAGTCATGGTGATTCAACAACAGTTAATGGTTAATTTCTAAAAGACGAACTTAATTACAGCACGTCACTGCTGGCGTTTGAAAGGTCGGTATTTACCCTGAAGAGAAATTTTTGAGCGCGACTTTTGACCTTCTAAAAATAGAAACTCAAGAAGAGCTCGAGTAGTAACAATCGCATCTAGCTATATAAAAATAGCATGATAACCCCTGCATGGCATCGTAACCTTGCAGAGAAATCGATTTATGTTAAGTGTAAGCATGGTACGATCATCAGATGATGATTGGGACTGATACGGGCGTTTTTTATTGTTTACATGTCGGCGTGGAGAAGCTTTATCAAATATAATCTTCAACTGCAACCACCATTGGATACTGATGGGGAGAAGCGCTGCCACAGGCATCTTCAATCCGCAGCTTCAAAACAACCTTTCTACCCTTGTTTTATAAAAGCTTTACTTTCAGTTCACTTTCGTTTTCAAGAAGACGACACAGAAGGTTCGACGACTTTCCTGTGCCCGTTTATAAATTGGAATAAACATAACGTCTTAGAACGCAACAAGGAACTCTTATCGACTTTCTCCTTTTTGGGCAGCGGATGTCAGATCTCCAGTAAATCACCTGCGCGCAGGAAGTGTCTGAATATCTGCGTCAGGCAAAAATACGCAATTACCCTAATGCTACAATATCTACGTAAATACCATACTTAGCAAATACCACATCGATTTGTGGGACCTAGAAATGCCAACCTGATCGCTCCCAAGCCGACACTTGCGTACTGGAAGGCATTGATCACTGCCGAAGAAATTAAGCGTTTCATTGAACTTTGTGTCCTTTGCGCCCGATATGGCGAATCTTTCCGCCGGTTCATAAATTTCCCGCACCTTTGTTGTGGCGCTTTCATAGCTCGAGCTTTTGTAAGCTATAGCGGAAAAGTACATGCTCCATTTTACCGCTAAGAGTTCACCGCAGGTGACTTGTCTGCGGCCTTCGTCCTCCACAAAAAATCCAATGTTATACTGGATGCAGGAAATCAGTAATTAAGCGACAAAAATTTTCCGCACTGCAGTTAGATCAAGTTGTCTAACATATATTATCAGATAATTGCTTTAATTATAGTTGCTGCAACACTTATACCTCTATATGTGTTTATTTACGCTTCCAAAGCACACTTGGAATTTTTCCAGATAATGCAAGAAGCAGCGGGCCGCGGTGACGTAGAAAATTTATTTTTTACGTAAAACTTGCAATAAATTATGGGCAGAAATGCGACTATTTTCTAGCTTTCCTTGAATTAAAATGTGCAGATACAAGTTCAAGCGTCAGAAAAGGGTGCAGTTTGGCGTTTCACCTAAAGTCATCAAATTTTGGACCACGACCATAAGTTATAGACTAAACGAAACACTTTTCCAGATTATTTATAGATGACGTTCCGTGATTTATGCGCAATTTCCATTTCTAGCTCGATGGGAGCAGGTGCTGGGCACGTGTTCGTTTTTGGTACTTTACTTACAATGGGCAACCGAACATCTGCGTCACCACTTTATTTTGGGAATTTCAAAGAAGTATTGCTTATAAATTAATAGCTCGATTCGTCGTTGGGGTTATTAATTTAAACGTGTGCAATATAAGCTTAAGTGGTCTCACCATACGACGAAGCCTCTTCGAACTAAGCTTTTCTATTGTTTATGTGGTTACACCTTCAACTAATAGGAAACAGGACGGGGGAAAGGTCTACCATGACATAAACACAATGAAGAAATGCCAGCAACAAAACCAGAACTCAACTCCACCTTAGAAGATAAGCCATATACATTAATGAAGGGAAAGATAGTACAGGCTGACAATCTTATTACTATACATTGCTTTCATAGAAATATCCTAGAACGCCCTATGTTCCCCAGTGGATTACGAAGGACCGAGAAGAATCAAGATGTAAAAGCGTTACTATAATATTTCACGGAATAATACGAAGAGCCTATAATATAGTAAATGCTAGCAAAACAGTTGACGTAGATCTTTCCAAAAATCAAATTAGAACTTCCAGAAGCAAAATACGTTGTTATAACCTATAATTGACACGTACAGTTTAAAACTCAAAATTAGCATCTTCCATATACGTGAATCACAACGCTTTCAATTTTTGAACTAATTTAGTATTTAGAAGAAAGGGAAGGGGTCTGGAGATAAAGGTTGATCTTGCCATAAAAGTATACCAAAATACTTTATTTGCCTCTTCATCATGCTGTATCCATAATAAATATATCATCTAGGTACGCTTTAGCTACTAGGGAGTTTGTTTATCAGCATTCCTTCCCTTTGAACCCTTCGTAACACGTAAATATGCCATTGTAAATACATTGAAATTCAGCACCAGGTGTCGCAATGCCACAACAAAAATGTATTTAAATCTATTGACAGACCTGTAATGCATTTCAGGACAAAATGTGGAAAGCCACGAGACGAAGTTTTGATAATTCATAATTATTGATTAGTATATCTATATAGACTAGGAACTTGGTGTTCCATCGGAACTAATTTCTTCTAGACTAAATTTAGTCAACAAGTATGCAAGTCAGTTTTAGATCTTTCTAGCGAGTCAACCTTTGGTGCAGTTCGTCACACTGGCAGCGTGCCAGCGCCCATAAATAACAAACAATGCGAGTAGTTCAAGAATTTCAAATAAAAACCCCGTAACGCCAGTTAGAACCGGCAATAAGGCACGAGTTCAGCATCTCGGAAATCGGTCACGTTTTGTTTTAGTTGTTTTTGTTTGTGGTGCCCATTAACCATTGGACCCACCGAATTTGCGGCTCTACGAGAGAAGCAGGACGGATGTTCCCATGCGAAACTGTAGTAAATAGGTTTAGAGCGGCATCGCTAACAATGGCCAGTCAATATTTACCTCGAGCAAGCTTAGCTGACAAATGAATGATGGGTCTGGGCGAACCTATTCATATTTACTTGTCATTCCAAGAATGACGGGCGATTAGCGCGGCTGAAGGCGAATAGGAATGTTCGATTTGCATTTTCCGATGCTACACTTTAATATCACAATAACGCAGGCTCGAGGTTGCTGTGAATCACCGTACCTGTATTTGGCGTTAGCTATTGTTCTTCGGGTATTGATAAACCGATGGGGGGCAAGGCTTGCGATTGAATAAACACCAGAACACAACTAACCACACGATGAAGAATTCTGGATTGAAGGTAAAGGTGAATGTCCGTCCCTTGGCAAAAATATACCGAAGCAGATGGATATTTGGCTTGCACATATCTCGGAACAGTATTTTGGTACGTTTCCAACTAATAGACTTATCAATGCAGTTTATTGGCAGCCACCTTTCAATTTAGTTAGAATTTTTAACATAAGACGAATTTACATCGACCTTCATGGTGGCAGAAGTTACTGACAAGCAGCTTCTTTTATCTTCAAATCTTGCCTATACTGATATAGCGTCTCTATTGCTAGCAACTAAGACGATAACCCCGATAAGATAAAGAGGACATACTGTTGATAATTGGGAATTGGGAATAAAAGATGAATTGGAGAACAAAGAAACGTTGGAAAACTAATATTTCGAACTTGAATTTAGCAAAATCCTATCCATCGTAGGCCAAAGCTCGAGTTAATCAACTTATCTACCCATTGAACTGGTTTCCCTAAAAAACGTGTTGACACGCCCCCACGACTGATAGCGGTAACTCGATTGCATCACCCTTGTTGACAAAGGGCGCTTTATCAGTTTCCTCCTTGGGTCACCATTTATCGACAACCGGTGATGAAACGCTTACGCAAATTGTCTCGAGACGCAAACTGATGGTCGAGCCCGCTTATTAGAGAAATTAATGTGTGCTTATAGGTCATGGACCCGAAAATATTGAGATCGATTGCCTTGATTCCGGTTTCGGTGTTATTTTCATGCATGGATCCAATGAAGAAATTTGCATGCCATAGTCGTTGGACCACTCGTTTTGGATGCACATGATTTGGGGACGATGACAAATCAATAGACAAAATTAATTAAAATATTAGATAACTCGCATATTTCTTTACCAAAACCAGACATTTCCAAACTGTTTTAGAAATATTGATTACATAAAAAAATAATTGAATATGAGAGGTATATATTGCAACTACAACATTAAAAATTATTACCAACGCAATTAAGTTATTATCACAATTTTATTTATCATGCATGATTGTTCTGAGAAACGACAAGTATGTAAACTTCACATAATATTACGAATTTTATAAAAATAACCATTATGGGTTGGAGAAGGTTAAAGAAAAAAAAATGATAGTGTCAAATTCCACTTCGTATTAATATCAGTGTTCAACAAATCACTTTGACAGATAAAAATTTCGTTCTACAGCCACCTCCATATATAGAAATACAAAAAACGTGGCTACATATACCACAAAAGTACCTTGCAACTGGCTAGAACTGGTTTTATCCAATTTATCATAGATCACCCTACATCCCTCCCCTTAATCTACGGTGGTCCTCCATTCCTCAGCGAAAATAACCAGTTCGGTTGTGATTTTTACAAACTAATTATGGAAATAGCAACTTGTTTTTTCGAGGTAATAGCTGTTGCTCATTTATAAACAAATAAGATGCATAAGTACCCGAAAGAATTCAAGGAAGAAATAGTGACCAAATCGTGAATGGTAAAGCCAACTAGTTTCCAGATTCCTTCTTGCTTTCAATAATAAACGAATTACGGCACTATTAAACAGTGGGAAATTCGAATAACTGCAAGTCATCGTGTAATGGCAACTTGAAGTCTAAATATAATTTTAATTGGTAAAAGGTAGCGCGAGTGGTTAATGACCATTGCTTAAAGACTTGCCATCAGTGAAAGTTTGTTTTTAAATTATCTGGAGTTACACAAAGTTACACTCCCGGTATTTAATCCACGTTAGGTAAACCCTGCTATCAAGTAATTTGGCAAGATTTAATTGCAAAAGATGAGTTTCCTTGAGTCAATTTGGGTGTGTCAATAAATAGCTGCCAGCAGTACTTAACTGATGATGAAATATGCGTTATGAGGAAGTGTTCGAAATGTTCGCCATACGGTCACATGTTAAAATGCTGCCATAGGATAATTAAAAGGGGCTGTAACGTTGGCTTTGTATCATAAGCAACAATGGTAACCTTTAAGATCGATATTATTGTGCAAACAGGCAGCACGTGCCGCTTTCTTCCAAGACCCCGTGGAATTGTCCAACGACAGTAAACAAGGCCTGGTGATTTGCACAATTCGAGCTCTTTGATATGTTATGATTTCCTTATCGCAGTGGCAACTACAACAAGACAATTTTTGTGTATCAGATCGCCCGATATTTGCGTAAATGTGTACTTGAACGGGCGACATTAAACTGTAAATTCATTGGGAAAACATTCCGCAGCAAACCAATTTTCGCCGAACCTATTTGCGTTTCGATTTGGTGACAATGCAGCGCTAATGCCGCTTAATTTGTCAATATTAATCCTTGAAGTTAGTGCAGATGTTATGTCACGTTCCCGCGATCAGGAATTTATTTTTATCGGTGCCATCGAGTGTGCACGTAAATCAGAGGTGGGATCGGCGGCCCTGATACTTAACTACAGAAAAATGTACGGTATGTACGCGCGGTTCTTCAAAACATTGCAAAATTTAAACAAACGAATGTCCTACGCATTTTTCTGTAATCGACGTTGGGTTGGGTTAAGAATACACAAGTCGATGCCTTTGTTCCGGTCATATTGACATGAGCTTGTAATGGCAGCTGCAACACGTGCAATAGTACCTCCCTAATTCTGTATAGTTTACCAGCTCCCCAACATGTTTTTTCCGTTACTAAAAACAACTAATTAAGTTACTGATAATCTCAGCAAATAATAACATTTGTGTTATTGTCCCGATATAGCAGAACTATTATTTTCTCTTATTGCTCACAAAAATGGGCGTGTACTGACGTCAAGCCGATTTGCAAAAATCGGGCATCGCCATCTGACGCAACAGTGGAAGATTAGATAGCAAATTTCCATCATCAGTGGTCCGGACGAACTTTGCTCGCCCGGATTGCCCATGAATTGATTAATTGCTAATCGAGTCGATTTTCAAGTTGTGACAATATTTAGAAAAAATGAGCTACGACATAACCTACCAGCCCCAAGGTTTACCACTGTTAAGTCACACCAGTCAATAGTGATCAGAGTTCGAACAGGTTTCATTATGCAATTGTAAATACTACGAATTTATAGTAGGTACACAAAACGTCAACAAGCGGATATGGAAAAATCTGGGAATCCAAAATCATGGAAAAAGTTCAAAGTTCGAAGTATTTGCATTTTAAATACTGTGGCGTCTAATTCATTCGGAATTAGCCGGTTTCTATGTCTGCGGGAAATAAACACCTGAAATTAAAGATTTTTTTATTTATTGCACACGTTTAACGTACTTAAAGTATGTAAGATTTTAATCCCTAGTTTCTTGTTGCTAAAGTAGCTCTTTGATTTATAGGGAATAAAGTTACTCCCTACAGATCAAGCGATTTAAGCCCCTTGCCCTACGGGCATACCCTTTAAACCAATCAAATTTTTTAAATTTCTGAGTGCACTTTGTGCACCCGACAAAATTATCGACAATTTGAGATGCACTAGGGATATCACATATTTCTAATGATTATTGAACATACGATGCTACTGTTACAGTGTGGAATAATCGTCCAAGGGGTTCGCTGAATCGCAAAAGCTAAATACCCTTAGCATAAAAGCTCAGCTATCACATTCAGTGATACGTCGAAGCATGCATATTTGGAGAAAATAAGAAGGAATCTAAAAGTAGAAGCCAACCAATCCTTCAGAAGAATCATACTACCCAATAGGAGTGGAAATTAGAAAGAACGCCTTGGTGGCGGGGTGGGTAGAGTGCTAGACTTGAAATAAACAAGTCCTCGGTTCGAATCCAAACATTACAGAAATTAGCAACCGAGCCAACATATTCAGCCTTTATGGCAGAATACCATCAAAGACGAAATGTCTTACGAGTAAGAATAATATCTGACTACCAAAGACATTCTACCACCACGTGAGGAAAACGCAAAGCTGAAATGTGTTCTTAGGGCTGTTGGAAAATATTCTATTATTTTATTTGTATTCGTATAATTATGGGCTTTCGACTAAACCAGACACTGAAATATGATACGTTCTAAATTTAGCACAGAATCGAAGCGAGTCCAAAACCAATTTATAAACGGAGGGTTGCTTTTAAAATCGGCGGCATTTTCTGGAGGTAGTTTGAAATATCGATGGGCCTTTGCGGGAGTTAGCCCAGAATAAAACGATGAGGTCTGTAATATTTAAAAAGAATCCTAGTGCTTGCGTAGCTTAGCAAATGTACTTATTCTACAGCGGAGTCGAACATTCGATATTGTTCGCACTGATGCTGATTGTAGACAGCTTTATTAACTGGGTCGTTGTTCACTGTTATCGTTGGCCGCGGGTTAACTTGCTGTAGACAGCGCTCTCGTGCCTGGATCAGCGGCCATTCGGCGAGATGTTCCACGATCCTTGACCTGATAAGCACCTCGCTTATCAGTGATCCCCAGATAGCGCGTCTGGATGGCTTGGGAAGCCCGTATCCCAAAGATTCCTTGTACCTGTGTCTCTTACGGTCCATACGGGCACTGTAATTGCGGGCTACATTGACATGGGTTGGACTCATTGATACAGTTAACGTTCGGTTAAGGCATACTAGATGCGATAAGCATCCGCATTTGCAGGATTATTACAGGCACATAATCGAAGGTGCACCGAAGAATATACCTGACGATGTCTTCTTCGAGATGCGACGTGGGAACGCCGCGGGGGGCCACAAAACCCCCTGTAAGTATTATGTAATGAGCACATTACTGCTAAAAGCTGAACGTTTGTTGTTTTGCTTGCATTACTGATTGTGGAATTGGCTGAGTTTATGCTCGCGGATGGGCGTGTGTGACCACCCGCTATATGAAAGGACTCACCGTTCGCCTTGCACCCCCAGTATCATGTTTCTGATTTACAACACCAGACCGAAGGGGCGTTATGGAATTTCTGGTAGGTCGCCAGTTCTTGTAAATGCATGCATGTGAACCGATCTGAATCCAGGAAAAAATAAATTAGCCCGGGGCACCGAAAATATGTGCCTGCAGGAGAAAGAATAATATCTGACTACCAAAGACATTCTACAACCATATACCAAGAGGAAAGCGCAAAGCTGGAAGACCATAAAAAAGTTGCAAAGACCTAGTGAGTTGAAGAAGAAGGTAATGTATTAAGTTGTATACATTTTTGATTTTTGTGTTACTGTCGAAATTAACAATAAATTAATAAATCACTCGCTATGTCACAAACGTCTCAGACTGCAAGTCCAGAATTTACGGATATTAAAATAGCGTCGGCTAATGGGATTTCTTACATTTAACCCACCTGATATGAATCACTTTATTAAACAGAAATAATAGGAGACATCTCTCAGAATCCATGATCTAATGGGGTAAACAAACCATTACAGCCAGAAAATTAAAAGAAATTGTAGATCAAAACACCTCCCACGCTCGGTAGAAATTGCTGGAAAGAAGAACCCGCGCCCACTTCCCAAGATTCCCCTTTTCTGGCAGCCGAGATGTTTTCTTTAGTAGGTAGGCTTCTTATTATAAAAAGTGAGGTTATATCAATAACAAAGCGTTCGAGAGCACCTCCTCCCACAACCGACGTCTAATGAACTAAGGATGATCGGGGAGTGGGCTGTGCAGGTTGTATTTACAGAAAAACATTAAAATTTCTGATACAAACGGCCTGCAACGAAATACCCAACTATTTTAGTGATTAGATATGTATTGTAGCAATTAAACCAATAATGACGAAAGCTTCGCATTCACACAAATAACGAGTTCTGAGAAACGCTAAGTAGTTACTTTGAGCACTTATTGAAATTAGGAATTTTTGTTTACTTTTCCCTAGACTTATCGTATTTTAATGGCCGCAGGCAATCATTAACCGTTTTAAATTTGAATTCTTCGGCTAAATGCCCAGCATGCGACGGAGATGGCTTAGTGTTTTGTTTTCCCGCTCTGCGGACCGGTTTTCTAGCGCTGGGAATCCCAACCTGTCATTGGCCGTTTGGCTTTTTAGTTCACACTAGATGCTTCAGGATGCAGTTGGCCACACTGAATTCCCATATCATTGGGCCAAAATGCATGGCCGACTCGTTGCGCAACGAGACATAAATTTCGAATGGGCACGAGAAAGCAAGACGTGCCTAAATTAAACGCAACCCATTTACATTCATTCGCCGGCTGCATACATGAATATCCGTAACCTTTTTGTTCGCCCGGCAGTTAAAAAGCCCCTAGTTTCTTTTCCGCATTGGCGGTACGTGCCAGAACTTAAAAGAAACGCAGCGTTGCCTATATTGCGTTATCACAGCCATACAGGAGCACCGGTCGACCTTTGGCGAGTCTTCTTCCAACAGCTGTTGCCTTGCTGCATTCTTCGAAGCCAAGGAGGAACTCGTATTTCGCAAAGATGACAATCGGCATTTTTACTTTCCCTCGCACAGATAAACAGCTGCAATTATGCAAAAAATTGTTCAAGGTTTTGGCGACCGAACGTGCGTAGAATCTGAGGATGCTTCAGTAGATTCATCCTTGGGTTGCTTGGAAACGGTTCGTCCGATTTTGATGAACTTTTGAACGTAGGGGCTTTGGTTACCCTACTACAAAACCGAACTTTTGGAAAAGGCCAATCAAAATGTGTACATATTTTTTGGGCGCGAGTACGAAAGGCCGGATCTGGCATTACCATACCGGCATACCACCTTATTACAGAACTCGAATTTTATAACATTACTAACATTAGGGTTCTTCCCCGGCAGACGCGGAACAATTTTACAATTCTTCAATTAAATGGCAATTTAAAAAGTAAGCATTCAAGACAATTGAAGAAAGCGCTCACCCCTAAATCTGCGCAATTAGTCCAAAGCTTCTCTGCTAATAAACAGTGATTTAGCGCGTAGTTCAAATGACGCGCGATCGAATAAAGCCACCCAAATAAAAACAGAACAAGTGGGCTTGCATGACAGCATGAACGGCTATTTTTGCGTCCTCAAGTTATTTCGAAAACGCTCGACTTTAGCATAGTTTGCAAGCAACGGATCATAATGCATTCGCTTTGAAGCTTTTAAGTTCGTTAACTTCTGTATTCGTGACGGCGGCTATTTTCTCCTGCTCCCGTTCGGACACTTTGGTGAAATTATGCAAACGAGCTATTGTCCAAACGAGCGCATTACGCAAAGTGACACAACGAGCCAACGGTAATCGAGCAATCAGAAATGGTCCTCATTAGCGTACCTGAAGTATCACGTGCCAGATAAAACTCGGTTCCAGGAGCGCCATTAAGTTGTTGGGAGCGTGATTTCCGAAGTTTAATGGAATCAAACGTGTGGTTGCAGTGAACTCCAAGCAATTTTGGTTTTCTAATTGGCCTCGTTCGAGAATGACATCGGGCAGGTTAAATTCCCGGATGCGGCGGCATAACCACTTCGGATATACATATTTACGAGATGCACCATTCAGTGTGAGGCGTTACTGGGATAGTTTTTCAGAAAATCATTGAATTAGGAAAATTTACCCACATAAATAAGTTCTATGAGAAGTAGAATTTTATGGAAGAATTTACAGTACGTAGGGAAATAGCAGTTTATAATATACAAATATTGCCGAATTAGGTAATAGTATAAAATTTTTCATATATGTAAACATTCACATTTTCTACTGTCGGGGAAAAGAAAGCAAGAAACACCGAACTTTGTCGATTTTTTCCGAGCATTTAAAACTTTTAGTCGGAAGCAGCGATTTATTTGTGTGATTAAATTTTCAATAATATTTTAAATAGTCTGGAGCTAAAAATATCATTTGTATCATTTAAAACCTATTATATTTATCACAGATCGGCAATCAATGGATATTATTAGGATCACTTAGTAAAAATCAATTGATAAATCATAATTAACAGTCCAGAATTGAGATATTTTGAACTTCTTCCATCTAACGGCATTTTTTCGAAAAATCAAATGAAAAGACGCTGCAAAGCTATATTTATAACAGAGAAATCGAACTTAGTGGTCATATAGTAGTTTTAGATATTAGTTTATCTCTGTCTTAGCCAATATTCACGGCTGCTGCAGCGGAGCCACTTCCAAATTGATCGCATCTTGCTATGGCGTTTTACTGCAACGATTTGTTGATAAAAATCGAAATATCGTTTTTTACATTTTTTAACGTTACATATAATTTAATATAACAAATAAATATTTTCTTGCCTAACTTCAATTGTGAATATGTGGCTACGATAACCTCTCTTTGATCAAAAATATTTTTGCTGAAGTTTATGTGAGTTTTACCCTTTCAAAAACATCTTCATGCATACCATTTTTTAAATAAGAACACGTTTTTATCGATATACAAGCCTGTTAAGAACACTAGAATTAAGTCTACAATGGTTGCAAGTTGAACTACTCTTAGATCAGATTGAAACAATAGAATACCGTTGTCTAATAATCGTATATATTTAGTATATTATTAATAGTTACTACTATGTGTAAAAAATGGGAAATCCAATTTAGAAACAGCTAAAAATAAACATTTGGGTTTATTTACAACGCTTACGAATCCCATTTTTTATGTTTGTTGCGACGTTACAATTACCTCCATCAACAGTTCATAAATTCCCGAGTAAATTCCCAGGTGGGGCAAGTAGGGCTGGGCGATATTGAAATTTTAATATCGATTACGGATAACTCAGAAATATCGATAACATATCGATATACCAAAATATGGATATAGGTCGACAGTTATCGATTAATATCAATATTTGTCGATACGTATCGAAAAATATCGATAGTTATTGCCAATTATTTCCAGACTTTTTTACGTATTAATATGTATCGAGCTATCGATATGTAACAATATATCCAAAAATAAACATTTGGGTTTATTTTCAACGCTTAAGAATACATTTTTTTATCTTTGTTGCGACGTTGCCAATACCAGCACGAACAGTTCATAAATTCCCGGGTGTGGCAAGTAGGGCTGAGCGATGTTGAAATTCTGATATTGCTTGGCGATAACCCAGAAATATCGATACATATGGATATATCGAAATATCGATAGTTATCCATTAATATAGATACTTACCGAAAAATATCGATAGTTATCGATAATTATTTCAAGATTTTTGTAGATCAATATGTATCGAGCTATCGATATGTAACAATCTATCTAAAAATAAACATTTGGGTTTATTCTCAACGCTTAAGAATCCAATTTTTTTATCTTTGTTGCGACGTTGCACATACCAGCACCAAGATAATCTCCGAAACTTCTTTGTGGCGTGAATTTAGAATTCATATTCTTATATGGGCATTTCGCCACTCTGCACATTAAAATAATTAAATAACGTAAATAACGAATGTTTCGAGGGACAATCTGCCCTCGTTATCAATAATTAACAATTGAAAAGGAACAAGAAACTTAGCTTTTTTCACGGAGATTAAAAAACCACCAACCTCCAATGAATTTCTTGACACTGACGTGAAAAAAGCTAAGTTTCTTGTTCCTTTTTAATTGTTAAGCGTTGATAACAAGGGCATATTGTCCCTAGAAACGTTCGTTATTTACGTTATTTAATAATTTTAATTTGCAGAGTGGCGAAATACCCAAATAAGAATATGAATTACCAGCACCAACAGTTC
>OW679203.1:51850183-51965767 GCA_940337035.1 Agriotes lineatus | reverse complement strand
CGAGTTCATCAGTTCTTCGACTTTGGCTTTTGCCTCCTTATGGGGAGAGGAATGTTTTGTACTTTTGCACTTGGCTCCGATCTGGCCGCACTCGATTTCGGTCCTTTGTGTCTATGGCGAATGCATTTGTTTCGCAACGCGCTCTCACAAGTCACAACTGCACTTTGGGCCCAGTCGAGGAAAAATGGGTCACCAATTTGAGGGGTTTTTCGCCACTGCTATTGCACAGGGGGTCCTCTCGCACTTTTAATTCACAACCGCGGGGTCGCTACTAATTGTAGCTTCGATGCAAATGTCGCGACCATACGTTCGCTAGTCTGTTGCAATGCTAAGCCTACTTAGCACTTTCAACACTACTGAGCAAACTGAACGCGTGGAACTCGGCGAGCGGTTTATATCGGCGTCCTGTGGATTCCTCGTGCCATTCAGCTGGGCTTCGGGCCGAGCTTGTTATATGCGGCTTTCAGAGCTCGGCTGATATTTTAAATGGATTCGTACGTGCACAGGTAGGACTTTGGGGGTTGATAAACTCTGGGCCCACCCTTTGTCTTGCTGCCTGCTCCGGGGCCGTTAAGGAGCTAATTGAGGCGATTCGTCGTGGACGATTGAAGCTTGTGGGGTCTCGATAATGGGCTTTACCTGCAGCCTGCGCTCTTTGTCGAGTCTTCAGAATTCAAAAGTTTCAGGGCAGGGATGGACTGGCTGGTTTTGGCCATATTGATCTCGTACTAAATTATTAAAATGTTAAGAAAATTGTATGAGTAGTCAGAACAGGCTATTCGTTTTTAAAAAGGCACATATATACAGTGATCGCCAAAAAGCTGGTATCAAATGTTTTTTTAAATTTGCTTTTTTTGGAAAATCAAACCCTGGCGGTTAGAGGTAATTAAAAAAAAAGAATACAAAGTCCCGCAACTTCATTATTTGTAAAATTTTACATTTTGTTTTAAATAATTGCGAAAAATGCATCACCTACCCAAGACAGAAACATTTTACCAGTTGTTTAAAATACGATTTTTTATTTAAATACAATTTTTTTTTGGCAATATCTAAACTAAATCAAGAAAAATCGCATTTAGACGACTGTAAACGAACATTTACAAGATTTTTGTGAAAGTAATTCATTAACAGTGTTAGATTAGAGTTTTACAAGCGATTTAAATAGATATTAATTATCATTGAAAAATACTTCTCCAAAAAACACCTTGCATCAAAAACGTAAAAATTAAGCAAAAATATTACTTTTCGGTAAATAATAAAAAATCTAAAGGAATAATTAACACTTTTACTGTTTTTAATCTTTAGAATTTTCACCTAAAAATATGAATTTTGAAATTAAGTTTTGCTAGGTGAATTTTTGAAAAATATTCTAAAATTGTTAAAGAAAGTTAAAAGTTAAAGAATTGCTTTCTGGCCTTGAGATTGTTCAGTTAACTAAACTAAAACACTATTAAAAAATCATTAAAATCTTGCACAATTTCCGAAAAATTGCACTTTTTTGGATTTTGACAATTTTGAAAAACGCCATTTGCTAAGTAACACTTACTCGGGTAGGGGCTAAATAGGTTTTCAGACAACCACAAATTATTGAGTGTTTTGAAAAACCTAAAATTAAAATTGTACCCATGTGATATCGAATTTTTGGCGGCCACTGTATACCGGGTGACAATGAGACTAGGGCCATGCTTAAATCTTCTTTATTTATGAATCGATTTGGATAAAATTTTATACCAAGATCCTTTATCTAATAGACGTGTCTGTCTGGGACGCTGTTTTGTCCGGGACGCTGGTCCGTCCGGGACGCTGTTTCAGCAGCCAAACCGTAAGAGATAGAGAAAAAAGTTATTAAAGTTATATGTTTGGAATGGTCATGTCAGGTCAGGAACCGAATTTCAGTCACGTGACGCTTCCGGTTTTCGAGAAATCACAAAAAGACCGTTTTTCAAATAGAACGCGTATTAAATAAAAACTGGTTCGGCCGCCAAACGTAGCTGCGACCCTCTGCGCCTTAAATCCTCGATCGGTTAGGCAACCACTTTGACACCTTCCAGGTCTGGGTGGTTGCCTAACCGATCGAGGTTTGAAGGCGCGTTAAATGAGACATTTGTCTCACTGGACTGCTAGTACTAAATATAATTTATGATTGGCCGATAGATATAGTCAAAATGGTTGACTTCCGGTTTTACCTGAAATAATAATAATATTAATAATATTGTTTGTTGTGTTAATATACATATAAAAACCGATCTTCAACTCACCCATATTATTCTAAACACAATTTACAACATGCACCATAGTAAATCAAAACTAAATATTATTACAAAATAAAAGAATATATAATATTATGATACCAAGTATGCCAACTAACTAAAATAAAAAACAAAAGTTCCTCTAAGTACATACTTTAAGTTTTAGTTTTTGTTTAAACAATGGTTTTGACAAATATAAAATAACTAATACAGAGTTTAATAATGATAACAACTTTGACTTTTTAAATGGAACACCCTGTATATTTTATGTTTTTCTGAATCTACGATTCAAACTACATACAGTGAGGTCGTAAAGTTTGGAATAAATTCGATAAAACATTTGAGAAGGGTTTTCACAGAAAATTCTCGAACACGTCAACCTTGTTTTTTAAAATGCCATTTTTTTACGCCAATGGCATATTTTGATCGTGTTTTGTTTTGGAGCTGTGACGTCATCGGCATTTTTTTTAAATTGCAACCCTTATTTTTCTTCACGAACACTTTTTTCTGAGTACGCAGATGTCAAAAAAGTATGACCTTAAAGAGGAAAACTTTTGAGATAATCAGTCCCAAAGTTTCAAAAATGTATGTTAAAGTTATTAGAGTGGGCCAATCATTTATCAAGGAAGCGCTGAAAACAAAAGACGAAGGCGTTGATTCGAATAAATTGTAATAACTGTCAAAACCGTCTTTTGTTTTCAGCGCTTCCTTGATAAATGATTGGCCCACTAATAACTTTAACATACATTTTCGAAACTTTGGGACTGATTATCTCAAAAGTTTTTCTCTTTAAGGTCATACTTTTTTGACATCTGCGTACTCAGAAAAATGTGTTCTATCCAAATTCGTGAAGAAAAATAAGGGTTGCAATTTAAAAAAAATGCCGATGACGTCACAGCTCCAAAACAAAACACGATCAAAATATGCCATTGGCGTAAAAAAATGGCATTTTAAAAGATAAGGTTGACGTGTCCGAGGATTTTCTGTGAAAACCCTTCTAAAATGTTTTATCGAATTTATTCCAAACTTTACGACCTCACTGTATAGTAATAGACTTACCAAATTTCAATTTTTTTAAACAAAAAAAATATCTTTTTTACGTAGAAGGCCTTGACTTGGAAAAATCTATTCTAATTAACTCTAGCAACTCTTAAAAATAGCTATTTTATCAATAAAGTCAATAACAAACCTTTAATAAAAGAATATAATATGCTAAACTCGTTTTTTAAGAAAAAGTCACTTTTTTTAAATGGCACCTACTAAGGGTCATCTTGCCATTAGATTGAAAATGTAATTACCAATCTACTTTTTTCAATCTATTAAAAAAACCGAAGTTAGTGTCACTTCCGGCAAAAGCGGAAGTGACACTAACTTTGGTTATTTAAATAGATGGCTCTATATGTTTTATGTTTTTCGGAATCTACGATTCAAATTACATACAACAGTGTTGCCAAATTTGCTTAGGTATTATTAGTTATTACTTAAAAATATTTAAGAAATAATTAATTAATTAATGTTCAGTTTCAGATAAAGATGATGCATATCGTTAGATTGGTAATTACATTTTCTATCTAATGGCAAGATGGTCCTTAGTAGGTGCCATTTAAAAAAAGTGACTTTTTCTTAAAAAACGAGTTTAGCAAATTATCTTCTTTTATTAAAGGTTTGTTATTCACCTTATTAATAAAATAGCTATTATTAAGAGTTGCTAGAGTCAATTAAAATATATTTTTCCATGTCAACGCCTTCTATGGAAAAAATTAAAAATTGAAAAAATAATTATTTTGTTTACACAAATTGAAATTTGGAAAAAGTATTATATGTTGCTTGACTCGTAGATTCAGAAAAACGTAAAATATACAGGGTGTTTCATTTAAAAAATCAAAGTTGGTATCATTTCCGGTAAAACCGGAAGTCAGCCATTTTAACTATATCTATTGGCCAATCAGAAATTGTCCAGTATCTTGGTATAAAATTTTATCCAAATCGATTTATAAATAAAGAAGATATAAACATGGCCTTAGTCTCATTGTCACCCGGTATACAGGGTGTCCACCTGCTGATTCTTTTACCTTATATTTCAACGTTAATCTTGTTGTGTCTCTTTTGTTTTTTTATGTGCCCTTGAATCAAACACGTCTCTGTGGTCTTCTATCTGTAATTCTGTATATGTACCTCAATCATCCCCGTAGTTTTTCCTGTATTATTGCTGCGATTGATTTCATGTTTTTTTGTGAATATTCCACTTTCTTATTCTCTTTTCTTGTTTTTCCTTCTATTCTCCTGAGAAATCTCATTTCTATGGAGTTACTTCTTATTTTATGTGTGTTAAGTGCAGGATACCAATTCTTTATTATTTCTTTATGTGTGTTAAGTACAGGATACCAATTTTTTATTATTTTTGCTTTAACATAATCTTCGATATTTGCCTTTTGCTGAAAGAGATACTTCCAACTTTTTCACTAATGTGGTTGTCCACTTTTGTGTTACTTTCTATTATCGTACCCGGGCATTTGTAATGTGTTTTTCTCTATATTCTTCTGTTTAACTTCCTTTTCTGAAATCCATAGTCTCTGTGTTAGTTATACTTAAATTCCTCATCCAATTTACAAGTTTGAACATTTGCATTTTGTTTTACTTTCTTTATTACTTAGGACACATCCTTGTTTTAATCTTAGTTTGGAATTATACCGACTCGTTTAGTATATTCACAGTACTATTTCAGTTTTGTTCGTACATTGCCTTTGTGATGTCAGTAGTTGCTCTGCTAATTCCTTTGCTTTTTAGCATTGTCGTATCGATTGCCTTTTCTAGGTTTACGAAACTGGTGAATTCAACAACAAATAAATGTAAAATAAACAATAGTGTGTCAGATGCTGATTGTGGAGTTGCAAGACAGGAAATAATCGATTGCACCTTCACCGTTACGTCTTGTTGTAAAAAGCTTTCACAAGGATGTTCTCAAAAACGAAAAATTTAAGGAAAATAGCCGAGAGAACTTGAGGCTAACTACAGAAATTTTACAGCAGATATGAAGGGTAAAGTGTACCTATTTACAGTCCTGTGAATTGCATTGTTTCTAACATTAATATTAATTAAATTTATAAATCTGGATTTTATCAGTCGTATGAGAATATTCTGCCAAAACTGTCATGCCTATTTTTTCTTAAACCCTTTTTTTATTATTTTCACCAGATTTTTTCCTGCTATACTTGCTAAGGTTAATGCTTTACAATTCGTAGATTCTCTCGTATTTTATTTTTTTATATGATCTTGTTTAAAAGGTTTTTCAACGTTTCTTCTCCTATTATTTCTACACATTTTAACATTTCTGATGTTATACTGTACTTTCCAGGTGCTTTCCTTCATTTTAATCTTGCGATCTTTGTTATCAGTTGTATAAATTGTTGCTTCATGGTATTTTACTTAAATTTGTCTGTCTAAAGTTTTTTCTGCTTCACCGACTTTTATCAGTTCTTCAAAATATTGTCTCTATCTCTTCAGAATTTTCTCCGCCCTTCCTTTTCCTTCTCTAATTAGTATATCACCTTCTTTATCTTTTATGGTTCTCCTTGTGTATGTTTTTTTTTGTCTTAGCAGCTTTAAGGTGGTAGGTTAAAAAGCTCTTATGACTGTCGAACATTGTTATTTTGCTACTATTCTATCCCGGATTGTTCCGGTTACTCTAGCAATCTCGAGTTGAAATTTCCACTTAAAGAAAGGTTTTTATCGAAGATAACCACCGGTGGCGAAACACTTAAGCAAATTCGTACAAACACGTCGTGAAGCCAATTTCAGCCCGACAAAAGATAACCATTAAAAATTCGAACGATAGCTCTGATTGGAAACGAGCGGGTTTGATTTTAAATTCTGCATACTGACTGTGCGAAATGAACGCAGATCGCAACCGCGACTGGGGAAATTAACCGGGCTGCGTAAAGTTAATCACGCCGGATTTTGGATCGGAATAAAGTTATAAAAAATAAACATTATGTGAATGATGCATTGTTATACATTTTCTGTAAATCTGTGTATAGTCTATACTTTAAATAAAAATAAATATTTTGTAGGTCGGTTCTTCCCTACAAATTTAATTAGGAAGAAGACTAAAAACTTGCATTACGACACATTACTTACACTCTCTATTTTTAAATTTGTATACTTTGTCAAGCTGTTCATATCATTACCGCTATCCAAATGGCTTTAAAGTGCTTTTTAAATTTGGCCACCTTTGAATATAGGATCCGTTAAGACGACTGATCATGGTTGAAGATAATTTTCATAAAACACGTTGGTGTCGTTTTCATTATAAAAGTCAAACTTCTTGATAGAATGTAATATGTATTTATGTTACAAAGTTTCTGTTTAGAAAATCACATACAAATAGTACAATACTGGCGTATAACTATAAATATTTCATAATTAGGGTAAAATTCTGAAAAATAATTAAAGCTGTTTTGACTGAACTTTAATTAGGCCAGTTATCAGCAAACCAATTAAATAACTGTTCAAGGTATATATAATATTATGTACTTGTAAACTTTTGCTTGTTAATATTTATGGTTTACTAGTTAGTTCTACCGAAATTCTATGGAAAAGCTGATATTTATCGAGCCTCACTGCTTGTGATTCTATCCCAATTTCACCATAATTTTTATGTTTTCTATTAGTTGTCATTTTTTAAGTTCCGTCACAACATAAAAGTCAATCCTTGACGTTTCATCGTTCAGACTGCCGATTTCTTCACTTTTTAGAGAAATTCTAATATAAGTTTTACGTAATTTCTTCAAAGCAAAACAATGTAGAAACTATAGAGTAGGTCAATAGTGCGTCATTGGTTCATGTCTTATTTATGATTTAGATTACAACAACTATTTATATATAGTATTACAACTTCATAACATAAAATTATTTTTAATTATACGGGGTGTTCATTTTTAATAAATAGATTATATTTATATTTTCAAATAATCTTATCCGCTATTTACTTGCATTTTTGATAATATTATTTTTATTAATTATCATGTGGCGCTCCTGCTTTATTTATTCGTTTGTGATAAAACTGCTTCATTTCAAACAGTCGCAGTGATGTTATTTATACTAATTAAAGAATGAAATTAAGTGTGCAAGTGCTTATAATAAGCTTATATCATGTAACAGTAAAACGGTTTTGATGAGTCGTAAATGGCATAATTCGATTTTTTAAACGGAGCACTCAGTATAATTTGAGATATTTGTATTCCTCAGCTAATTGTCTATAATTTTTATTTAGGGTATCATGTACCTAAAGTTTGTACTTTTCAAAATATTTACCGTTCTGTTGATAAGAAAACAATTTATTTAAGAACAGTTAATCAGTGCTTCATTAAAAGGTCATGAAAAAAATAAATTAGAGACAAAAGATATCATATTGAGTACATTTTGTGAATTATTGTTTATTATTACATATTATTTATTGTTTGTTCCATAAAGTGTTATTTATTGTTATTAAATTTATCACTTGATATATATTTTATAGTATTTATGAAACGTGTGTACATTTGATTGTTCTGATTTCTTTTTTTAAAGTAACTATTTTTTCTCATTTTTCTAAGTTTTATAAGTACAAACTTGAGGTATACGACACCCTGAATAAAAGTCATAGGCATAAGACATAAGGAATACAAATATACAGACCTTTTAAAAATATCTCGAGTGGTTCCCTCTAAATAGACACCCTATATAATTTAGCCATACTGTTTTATTATCATACTGTAGAAGCTTACTACAACCACTTGGTCACCTAATATTCTTTTTAGGATACTGCATTGGTAACTAGCGTTTACATAGTTACAAACGAGTCCGGTAGATAAAATTTACCGGGCCTAGACCAGTAGTAATAGAACTACTACTGGTCTAGGCCGGTAAATTTTATCTACCGGACTCGTTTGTAACTGTAATTGTGTAAACGCTAGTTACCAATGCAGTATCCTAAAAAATCTTATACGATACACGACCGGTAGCATTTTTATGGCCTTGCCAAACATACAGGTCTCGCCCTACGGGCTCGACCTGTAAAGTATTGGCGCGGCCATAAAAATGTTGCTACCGGTCCAATAACGTAAATAGCTATTATAATTAGCTCAAATAACGCCTCCGCGATTTTTTAAAAAAACGTCTGTGGTTATCTAATTTGTTAGAGAAAAATTGGTAACTTGGCAACGCCGCATGAAAATCTAAAAACCTAATATTCAACAGAAACAAAAATAGATTTTTATATCAGAAAAATATTTTTAAATCTCAACATTTTCCTTTCAATACGAAATGAAGAACAATAAATAGGTTTTCCAACTATAATCAAATCGAAGTATGGCTAATATTAGTTTATGTTCATAACTATAATAGTTGCATAGTGACATATGGCCACCCTGTAGAGATTTAAATTCCATGAAGTCGAAGAGTGTGACGTATTTCTGGCACGAATTTTTGAAGTGGCGACATTCTCAAAATTACTGCTTGAAATGTAGCTCTTATCAACATACGAGGAACGGTCGATATCTAAGGTACCTGACAATGAAGGCCACGGAATCTAAAACAAATTTTTATGTTTATTCTTTGAAGTGTCAAAAGAATATTTGCAGCTGTGCACAAGGCTGCAGTTCTTAACGATTCGGTGAAAGATTTATACTGTACTGTCCAGATGGCCCTCTGCGAAAAAAAAAAACACGTGGACAAAGATTTTATGACGACGAAGAGCTGAAGCTGGAAGTAGAAAGTTTTTGCAGGTTTCGAAAAAAATATTTTTGTGGTACATTTTTTTAAATTTCAAAATGTACAAAGCTTGGAGGAGATTCCATTGAAAAATAAATAAAGGTCGTTTTATTATTCCACCCCCTTCATAGTTAGGTACCTTATTTGTCAAACAGCTCTCGTATACATTTATAGAATGTCGAACATCGCGTTTGCTGTCGCTCCATTAAGTTATAAGAAATATTTCATTCCCCGAAACGAAAACTGAATAGCTAACCTGCATATTTTATAGAATTTAAATTTAAAACGGTTTTGTTAAATATTTAGATGAAATGGAAATCCAAACTATGGAATCGCATGCCGGAACGCGATGCATTATGGGGAATGAGGCGTCAGCTGTCATTCAGGGCCACCTGTATTTACCAGTTCAGTTTTTAGCTATCTCTAGCGTTTTATTTTTATATTTTAAAAACAGTACTTTTCAGTATTACTTTGGTCTTGTCGAGTTTGTAATTTGGTAAGTTGTAAATGTTTGTTTGGAAATGACGCTAAATAGAGAGTCAAGAGGACTTGTATGAGAACTGACTCCCCATAATGCATTACGTTCCGGCATGCGATTCCGTACTTTGAATTTAAATTGTATCTAAAATTTTAACGAAACCGTTGTAAATTTAAGTTCTTTAAATATATGGAAGAATAAACTACAGTTTTTGTTTCTGTCCACGAAACTTCTTAAATATTTCTTATAACTTTATCGGGCGACGGCTTATTTTATTTTATTTTATTTTATTTATTTCGCACTCAGTCAACAGCCGTTAGGGCAATTATAGGCGTCGATTGATACGGACTACTTTTAAAGCAGTAGTTTTGAGAACGACACACACCACTTCAAAATTCGCGCGAAAGTCACGTCATGACTGTTCGACCCCATTAAAAAATCACACAGTACAGTTTCACTTGGTTTTTCATCGTTTCTTCTTTTGTACTTTTGGATATTGTTATCAAATGGTAACACTTTTTTTTAAACATATATAGGTACCTAATTTTGTTTACGTTTTCATTTATTTATTTTTTCAAAACAGAAATCAATTTTATATTAGAAAAAGAGGTTTGTTTCAACAACCAAATGTATTTTAATCTTTTACAGTAGGTACTCGATTTATTAAATTACAATACAAAAAAAAAAGAAGTAAGTATACGTTTAGAAAATTTAATCAACGCATAACGAGCCTTTAAACAATAATTGAAACTTATAATATAGGTTTTTCAGAAAATACTAGTCAAGTTCGACTCCATGGAAATACAACTGCTGTCATAAAGTATGTTATCAAAAGTAGGTTAGAAATATTTTGTCGACTTTATACAAAGTGTATGTGATTACCGGCGTCATACATCAAACAAGTAGAGACACTCATACCAAATGTTGAAACCCGTCTAGAGTGCCTGGGCCAGTGCCTTGGGGGGTATTTCTAAGCTTGACTATCAGATGACAGCACAAAGTTCTGCCAATCATGATATGATCATAGATATATAAGTACTAGATACGGCGTGCCGCTACTATAGTTGAACAAGACGTACCATCTATTTCTGTCACTCTCAGTGCGTGAATTACGTATAGCGCTATCCTTTAGAGAGGTACTTGGACTCGTCATTGAGAGAAATTCTGATAAAATACATTTAACTCGTGTTACATGGTGCCAGAGATAGTCTCTTTGGTCTCAAGATGCTACCAAATGTAGAAAAGAAGTAATCATATAAAGAAACACAAATTAGAAAACATAACCTCAACAGTCAACACTTGATAACCTCACTCGATGAGAGGGTGTGCAACGCTAACGCCTTTGAGTTTTACGGTGGATAATAATAGCAATCAAAACCATGTAAACAACAGTTTAACTGGTAGGTCCGCTAACAAGTTAAATTTTCATGTAGCATCATTTTTCATAACTTCTTTAGGTCACCATGTCTAATCGTTTTAACTTGTCAGAGGCTGGCTGAAAGGAAATTAATGATCCTGATAAAAGAAGTTTGTCAATACTACGTTGCTCTGAGTTTGTCCTTTACAAGATGCACCATTTTGAAGAATGGTAGAAAATGACCTTTTGTGACTTCAAGAATGGTGTTTGAAGTGGCTGTTAGAGCTCAACGAACAAAAATGCTTGTTGCACATGGGATACCACAACCCTAGCTACATGTATTTTCTGTACAATATGCTTATACAGGCGGTTTATCAACAAAAAGATCTTGGGGTCACCTTGTCGTCAGATTTTAAATGGGAGTAGCACCTACCTAGTTTCGATCGCTTTTAAAAACGTCTCCTCAACTTTTAGCGAAAATTTATAAAACCTATATTCGGCCAATTTTGGAGTATGCGGCCTGCTTTTGGAAGCCTTACCTTGCTAAAGACATTCATGCTCTTGAACTCACCCAGTGACGTATCACCAAGTTATCGCCAACTATTTGAAAACTGCCATATGAACAGAGGCTGCAGGTATTGGGGCTATCATCGATTTCTGAAAGACATTTAAGAGGTGACCTAATAGAAACATATAAAATCCTCCACGGTTACTAAACTGTAGTCATTGAAGGGTTCGTGACTAGTGTGAATGTGCGGTTGCGTGGCCACGAGTTCAAGCTAGTGCGTGAAAGATTTAATAAAATGTGTCGACAGTTTTGTTTATTCAACAGAATTTTTAGAGATTGGAACGCTCTTCCCGAGTCAGTTGTCTGTGCGCCTTTAGTAAACGCCTTGGACAAATTGAGTGGTTAAGTTAAGTTAATAGCTGTAGTTGTATAATTTCATTCTGTAAAATTTTCAAGTTTGCAAGTGTTGCAAGTAGAATTCTTGATCTTGTTATTTACTACATTATTATGTGCCTTCAATTTTAATTTTTAGTTAAGTTTAAATATCTTATTAGCTCTAGTTTTCGATTGATATGTTTTATCTGCTCAGCCGTCTAATATTATAAATAAATAAATAAAAAGGAAGCAGAACTTTGATACATGCAACAACGGGGAAAATGCAGAATCCGAGGCCAATATCCTTGCTATTGTTAATATTAATAATTATTTAATGAGGTTTCTCTACTAACCATAACCAAAATTATAAGGAAAAGAGTTAGCAGTGTAATTGGCCTCGGATTCTGCATTTTAGCCCAAAACAGCTGGTTATTAAATAAATAGCCTTGTTTATTTTATTGTGCATTATAAAAAAGACCCATTTTCAGAAAAAATTAGTAAGCATCTAGTATTTTTCATTTTTATGTGCCTTGCAAGGATTTGTTTGATGGAGTCAAGCCACCCGTGATTTGGTCTAAGCCAAAATTTAAAATTGGTAATTTTTTAAATTTCTATATTAAAGTAGAGACAACATGTGAAGAAGTACCTAGAAACGACACGTTAATAATAATAGGAGACTTCAATGCTAAGATTGGAAAGGAAGGGAACAATACAGAGGTAGCAGGAAAAGAAACCATTCACGAAACCACGAATGACAATGGAACAAGACTATGCACCCTAGCTGCAATGACACGAAATTTACACATAAAAAAGAACACAAAATCACCTGGATGATACCCGGGAAAACATATGGGAACCAAATAGATCACATACTAATCTCAAGAAAATGGACAAGAATTCTACACGTATGTTAAAGAATATGAGAATAAATCTTCTGCTTCTAATAATGTACAGTCCTCAATATCATTCTTTTCATCACTAAGAACTTCGATATCAATCACATCTTCCTGCACCCCATTTGACAAGAACGCGCAACCAAATTTATATGGCTAGCTGGAGCTTGCACCTCAGTTGCGTGGTAATTAACAGTTATTATTTTTTTCCAACCTCGACACATCTGCATGAACTGCTGTTATTTCCCACATTCGAATTTGATGAAAAATATGATGAGACTGTGGACGAGCAGCTGAAGAAGCAAAAGGAAACATTAACCTCAACTTTACAGTTCATAATTCATTCAGAAGTTAGGTGCCTTGAAAAACTGTACGGAATCAATTCTTTTTGAAGCTTGGATAGGGAATTTTTTTGATATTCATTCCTTTCCTAATGCTATGAGGGATATGAATATCAATAAACAAAACTGAAATAATGTTTTAAACAATTTTTTTATTAAACAAACCATCTACTTAACACACCGGTGAAAGGATACCTCTTTGCTTGAAGAATTACAAGAAATAGAACAAATTATGCACATTCTCATTGCTAAAGTTCAATTTTCGAAGAATAAACTGTGAAATTGAATGACACATCTGACGTTTACATTTCAAAACTTCAAAATTAAGCGTACGAAACATTGTATGAAATACGTCTAAAGAGAGAGAGAAATAAAGTGATACAGGTTAGAATGAAATGGGGGAAGGTACCGTGCTCTGTGATATGTTATTTTAAGATCCGACGTACGTTTACATGTAGTGAACGTATCCTGTACTAATATATCCATGGATATGATCATGGATATATTAGTACAGGATACGTTCACTACATGTGAACGTACGTCGAATCTTAAAATAACATATCACGGAGTTCGGTACCTTCCCCCATTTCATTCTAACCTATATCACTTTATTTCTCTCTCCCTTTAGACGTATTTCATACAATGTTTCGTACGCTTAATTTTGAAGTTTTGAAATGAAAACGTCAGAAGTGTCATACAATTTCACAGTTTATTCTTCGAAAATTGAACTTTAGCAATGGTTTTGATTGCTATTATCAAAGAGGATATATCCTCTTTGGCTATTATTATCAACCGTAAAACTCAAAGGCGTTAGCGAGTGAATATCTTGCACACCCCCACACCTCATCGAGCGAGGTTATCAGGTGTTACCTGTTGAGGTTATGTTTTCTAATTTGTGTTTATTTATACGATTACTTCTTTTCTACATTTTGTAGCATCTTGAGACCAAAAAGACTATTTCTGGCACCATGTAACACGAGTTAAATGTATTTTATCAGAATTTCTCTCAATGGCGAGTCCAAGTACCTCTCTAAAGGATAGCGCTATACGTAATTCACGCATTGAGAGTGACAGAAATAGATGGTACGTCTTGTTCAACTATATCAACGGCACGCCGTATCTTGTACTTATATATCTATGGATATGATCAAGTAGTGGCGCCATCTGTTAGTACACTCGAAAAGTACCCCCCAGGACCCGTTCAAGGTCATCCAAATCGGAATTTTGACATCAAAGGAACCGACGATGAGTGTCTCTACTTGTTTGATTTATGTACGCTGTGATTACTATAACAATAAAATAGTTTAGGGATTTTTGCAAACATGTTTGCAATCTATATTCGGAAATCGATCTCATATTTATGTATGTGGAGTCGTGTGGCAAAACCAAACGTTTACATACGTATTCATACGTATATGTATTTGTTGTTGAAGTAAGTAGAGTTAGAATAAAAAATTAGAAATGCAATATTGACAGATTTAAAATTACAAAATAAATTTCTTTGCTGTACATGAAAAAATAATCGTAATTGAATTCGTTAATATTTATTTTATAGTTTCTACTGTTAGTTGGCTATCGCATTGCAGCTGGATTTGTTAACTTTCGGAAATCTCGAAAATAAATTTAAGTTAGATAGATGTTTACAAGCATATTTTCATATTAGTCAACATGTTAAGAATTTAATATTGCATTTTCTTTTTGGCGCTGCTTGGGGAATTTATACAATTTAATACTTGATTATTGTTTACAATGCACTGCATGCACGAACCTGTCCAAAAAAATCAGTATTCATTGAAGGGGTTCCCAGTAATCACATGCTGAAATATATAATTATCTAGTTGATTTATTTCTATTATCAAGGCTTGATACGAGGGCCGTTTTGTTAATTCTTACTTATATGAAGAATACGGAATTTTGAAAGTAGGTACCCAAATAACTCTCCCTTAGCACTTAGCACATTTGTTTATTCTTTGAAACCACTTCTGGAAATAGGCAAAAATTCCGGAAGGTCGTCGAACATCCGCAAAAAATCAGTAATCCTGCACTTGGGTTTTGTCTTACCACGTATGCTTTTTTACCAGATCTTGAGGGTTCACTTCAAAGACTCGGAGAAAGTAAACTTTTATATACTAATCAGAAGTTTCAATTTTATAATTGTCAAGAAGAAGAATTGCTGAAACTGAACTATTGCGTCTAACTAAAGTAGCAATCATTGTTTTGCACTTTTACCGCGAATAACTTTTTTTGTCATAGCCTCATTTTCAAAAACCCAAACACTTTATTGTTGTTTAGTCTCGGGGTCGTAATTATAGATGAAAGACTCGCCACTCGTGACGATATTAAACACATGCTTTGAAGATCTTGAAGGAAACTTTTATTAAAACACTACACCAGTGTTTACCCGTGCTTGTTTTTATTCTTCGGTTAACAAACGTGAAATCCACCAACCTGCCAGCTTCCTCACACTCAGCTGTTGGTGTAAAATAATATTTACTGCTGGTGTGATCTAATACTTAGTTCTCGTTGTATTTCTGTATGAGTTACATTTCCATTTTCCTCAAGCAGCTTTTCGGCAGCACTAACATTTTCACCACAAACAGTCACTGGAGGTCATCTAGGTCTCGGTTCATCTTCTAACGTGCAGCGTTCAAATTTACAGAAACAGTAATTAATTGTGGATAGCGAAGGGCTGTAGTCGCCAAAAGCTGTAACTAAATTGTGGTGATATCCCAAAAAATTCCAATAAAATTGCGCGACACTTTTATAATAGCAAGTGCACAACAAATAACTTATATATTTTTTTAAAATGTCGCTTTACATGCTTTAACTCCAGCCCTTCAAAGTTGAATTTTGGAAACAGTAAAGGAATGAGCTCTCAATTGATGCAAATACTTATAATCTTATCAGAACTGATCAGGAAAAGATAACCAAATTCCAAAATCTGGCCACTGAGATGAAACGTATTTGGAAGTTCCATGATGTCAGAATTGTCTCTGTAATCATTTCTGGAAACGCCTAAACATTTTTGTAGAACAGCTAGAGCTTCGCAAAAACAATAGCTAAAGCGATATCAAAGTGTTGATTACTAAAGACCGAACTATTAGGTTGGCAAAAATTGAGAAATAGATAATATAGTAAGCAACATAAAAATTAAATTAGGTTAAACATGTTCAAAATAGGATATTCAATTTGTAATGTCCCAAATTAGGAAAAATAAAAAACAGGGCAAACTAATGTATTTGCTTAAACTCAATATATAATTCTATAAACAAGAAATAATATGAAAGAATAGCTATTTATGATACAAGTGCTCTACTTTACTATGAATTTAGATTGTCCTTTGTTTGCTAGTTAACCCAGTCGTAGGAGCACAAGACCCGCTCTTACCTCAGTATGGCTAAGAGTTGTCAATATAGATTGTTCCGGCCTGCTTGTTATTACCTATAATTCTGTAATAAAACATGCAAATCCAGCTAGTAATAGAAACCGGGTTACATGAAAATACATATATTCTGGAAAAGAACATACATGCATAAAAATACATAAAAATAATGCACAATGGTAATATAGAAATGTTATTTACGCTATCAACAATAGCTAAGAAATGACCACGAGCTTAATGTTGAATATACATGCTTGAATACACTCTATGGAGTGGAAGTGCGATTGTCAATGCGCAACGCTAAGTCAAAAAACAAACCGTGCGAACAAGGCGTACGCTCCCGCACAAATTCACTTAGTGCGGCTCTGCCTTCGGTAGCATGAAATCAGGCTGACGCAATGTGTCAGCAGGGTTATGTCATTGCTTCGTACTGGCGCGCACCAACGGTGATGTAACGTGGTGTAATTTACTCATTTCGCTTCTAGTTTTCTCAGTACCTGGACCGGGTATTCAATCGTGGGTATTAATTAGAAGAACGAACCTTGCGTTATAGTTGTTCCAAATGGTCTCGTACATTGACAAGATCGCTGCTTTTTTTAAGCTAGAATAGCGGCTTCCGGCTATGAAGAATTATCGGTACCTCGGTGTTGATTGCAAGGTAGTTCTAGATTCTGGAGGCTATATTTCGGCTCAAGAATAGCAAGTTATCGACTGTACTGAACGCAGGTCAACCCATAAAGTCTCAGTCGCAGTTTTGAATACCGGTCGCTTATTAGCAAGCTACTAATTCTATTAATAGCCGCACTCAACGATTGCATCAGCTGATTTGCGAGTACAATCACACGTGCGAAACACTCGTTGGATGTTATAAATGCATGATACGTTTTAACCTAATTATTACAATGTAAGAAATTTAGCAAGATGATTATTAAATACCAAGTTGACACGAACTAGCACGTTACAACTGTTAGCACGAATTTGCGTACAATATTTTTTCTACTTCCTTGTACTTACTGTTATTAATCTACAAATACTAATTTAACAAAGCTTTACATTTTTGACAGTTATAATTTATGTCATAATAAAAAAGGCGATGGATAGGTAGCCGGCACCGTTGATTATTTATATATATGTAAATTTGTCTACACTGCCTGGTGCATTGTGTAAATCCGATTCTACATTTATAACAATTTAAATGGATTTTGTAAGTGGTAAACCTACTGTTTCAGTTTTGTGATGCTTTCAGTCAAAACGTTAAAATATAAAAGGATAACATAAATCGTTCTTTACATTTATTTTGTTGAAAAAGGACTGCGCTTTTTGTATGACCGTTGCACTAGTTGACATTATAACCTGAAAATGTTAAATGTTAGCGTTAAGACAATTTGGCTAGGACTTACTAGGGTGTCGTATTTGTCATTTACCAGGGTACAGATAGACCGTTGTCCCCTCTCACTCTAAAGGACTTTTGAATAAGACATGCACTGTTCCCTTTGTTTAATTTTAGTAACAATAACTAACTACATGGCATTGCTAAATTATAGGTTATGTTTCATCATGATGAGCGTACATTAGCGTAACATCGATAATTTAACTTAATCATACAATTTATTTGTACACACTAATTTTTCATTACGCATATTCTACAATACATGGCATAGCAAATAGTTGTAATTAATATAAACAATAAAATATCTTCTAATATTTTTTTCTGGAACGTTTATGGACATGTCAATTGAAAAGTAATGCCAACATGACAATAATTAATTTACTATGCGATTGAAAAAGGGAGGAAGCTACAGTTGTTTTCACACACCGAGAATATGGAGGGGATGCAATTGATTTTGTTTCAATCTTATAATTGGTTGATAAAAAATATAAACTCAGTAGTGGATCAATTTTTATAATAATATGTATAATACAATGATATCAGTGGGTTTCGAACTGTCAAAGTAAAATTACTGAACAGTTGTAAATTTACGAATGGCAAATCTTGGAAAAAAAAAGTTCCTCCAAAATCAAACTCGAGAAGTAATGTACAATGTGTTTCTGTATTTTACACTTTTAAGAAAGGGCGAACATAAAAATGTAACTTAACCTTTTGCTTGACAGATGACAGGACACATTTATCTCAATATCTCTTATTTAGTTGTCAGAAATTTTTGGTATGTGAACACAATTGTATTAGTCTCCGTACCCTGTTGAAGGACAGATACGTTAAATTGACATCAGGCACCCTAGGAATTACTACCCTTCTTTATTTCTCCAAAGTGATCCGAGTAAAAACATGCTACTTTTAATCAAGTACACCAACGTATGGTTGGTTCTGGCGGCAATGGTGTATTTGGTAAATTTTTGTGCTATACCTAAATTCGCAAAGGAGCTTTCAAAAATATCTTCTTAACATTAACCTCGCTGATGTGGCTGTTGGTCAGGTAAAATCTGCCAGGTAGGTAAAAATGCCCTAAAAAATATTTCCCCCCAATGTTTTTAAAGAAATATACCATAGGTTAGTTTAGGAATTTTAAGCAATCACTTTAGGACGCTATTCTAATTTTTTATAGAGTTTAGGAATTTAGGAAAATATTAAGGGTATTGAACACGATTTAATTCCGCATTTAAAGCCTTCACACGTAAATACTTTACGCCGTCAATTGGAGTACTCCTTTCCTTCTATAACTCTACGTTGGTTTGGAAGAGATGAATGTGAGTAAAACGCTGCTTTTCGTAAAAGTGAATTACGTTAGAACCAGTAAACGTAGAATTAAGATTTTTGTTGTATGCTAAGCTTATGAAAAGTACTTTGTGGGCACCTCATTTAAAAAAACAATGGCGCAACAATTTTTTCAAAATTAAGATTAATGTAAAAGAAATCAATAGAAACAGTATAAATTTAAAGAATGTAAGGTTTGTTTTAGGATCCTCCATTCCTTAATTAATTGTTCACACAACAGGGTAAAGAAAATTAGATAATTTTTTTCGGTTTTTCTATAATTTCGTTTTTCATTTTTCGTGCATTTCATCCATCTCTCACAAGCAAACGCGATTCTTCATAGCACTTGTTCACTCGAGCAACGCTTCAAGAATCCAGAATCACACAAGTACCCACTACAAATAGTCAGAATAACGTGGCTGCATCGTCCAGAGAAAATCGTTGGCAAATTGTACACCTACTGCAACGTACAGTTCAGGTTCAGCATTCAGCAGTATTTGGAGACTACTTGGTGAGCAAATGCAATCAGTGTTTTCATGCGGTTTTACCATGGGAAATTATAAGCGAAGTAATAACAGCGGTAAAAGAAGAATAGTAGTAGAATTTAAACCGTTATGTGCCATGGTACATTATTGTTTTTACAGAAATATACAAGTATAATATCCATTGTTTAGTACAATAATTTAGTAAAATGCCCTTATGCCATTAATTATTGCAATGATCAGTATTACTGGGTGTTATCTTGTCGATTTTAAAATGTCTTGAATATGCTTGTAGACCACTTATTCTGTCAGTATGCAAGAGCGATGTCATAGCAGTAAGCGCACTGAGTAACTGTAATAATGGCATCTCGCTCTGTTCCACTGCAGAGAGTGGGACATAACGTTGTGCTACGTATGATCGGCTCACGTTACCGCAAACAAAAACTATACAGCGAGTCCAATCCCCTTAACCCAAAATTAATTTGTGTCATTGTTTTATTTGGCGTCCTAAAAAACTACCAAAAAGGAAATTTCCTAAAGATCAGGCCTTTACTAATGACGAACGAAAGATGTTTGCAAAGTTAACAGTTAAAAGTTAAAAGTTAAAGGAGATAATATTTTAAGTTTGAAGGCAAATTATTATACACATGGTGGTCGTGAAAGTTAGGGACGTTTTTTACCAGCCCTAAATACATAAAAATAGTGAAAATTTTTCAAAGAAAATGTTTTTTGAAAGGGCAAAATAAAAAAGTTACGGCCCTTTAACGTTCAATTAACAAAATTTTTTAAATGGGTTTTTAAAGAGCCTTTGCAGTATTATGGAAGAAAAATTAATTTTACACAAAAGAGTCCTCTTGACATTTTAACCCAACGTAGTCGTTTTTGAGGTACACTCAAAATTTTTTTCCAGTATAACATTGCTAATTGTACCAAGTGAGCTAAAAATGTCAAGAAAACTTTTTTATGTAAAATAAATTTTTCTTCCATAATATGACACAGAGTGTTTAAAAATATTTCGTAAACCCTCCTATTGGCCATATTTAAGCAATACGAATATGGGAAATGGGATCTTTACGCTTGACGCCATAGATAAATATTAAGCAAGCATTTTGCACTTTTTGAATTCTGCGTATGTCCATACTCTCTAAACGAGGACGGTAAACAACAACACCAAAATGATGTGTAGATAAAATTAACGATTCGCAAAACATACGTTTGAGCTTTGTATTTAATGAGTCTTTAGAATTATAAAGAATTTTAGTTTACCCTAGATTAGTTTTGTGACGTATTTTTAATATCTCAAGTTATTATCTATTGTAAATCCTAAATTTCGGGCAGGTTTAACAAATAGAATATATGCGTTGTTAGCATTTAGTTTCTGTTCTTTTTTGATTTTAAAGCATTTATTAAGATACATCGTTTTTTAGATGTATATCTAAATTAGAAAGGTCATTGTTTAATCGAGAGATTCCTATATATTTGCGTCGGTAGTAAATGGAATATACACACAAGTATCATCAGCGTACCTATAGGTAGTACTGTAACGAAAAAGTTTCGAGAAGGAAGAATTGCTGGTATATCTTGAAAAGAGTAGAGGACCTAAGACAGAACCTTGAGGTACGTCCGATTTTATTTTAACTACAGAAGAAGTTTGATTTGTTGGTGTTTTTGTTTGTATTGGCATCCATAAGCTACTACTAACAATTAACAAAACAGCCCTAGCATGTAATGAAATAGTGTTCAATGCACCGCAAACCCATTAACTGCTACAAAATGTGTCACATTAAAGATTAGTAGTTAACCTTTGCAAGCAATTACGTTAAATAATTAAATGGACAGTAATTGATTTTTTTTAATTTGTTAAAAAAAAAATAACGTAGTACTAATGCCTGGTTTTCAAAAAATACGAAGTTTTAAAGTTTTATAAATCTTATTTTACTTACGAACCCCTAGAGACTTCAGCTCAAGGGTTGTCTTTTTTGCTTAAACTGTATTTACTCTTAGTATGTGGAGTTATAATATTACAAAAATGTATTAATATTTAATTATATGGGTTTTACAATGGAAATTCCCTGTGACAAATTAATGTTGTTTTTTCAGAAATATTATTTTTAAAAGCTTTATACGAACGATACGAGGGCATTGTAAAGAAGGTTATCTAAAATAGATTTAGCGTTTTCTGGAATATTTTCTATTTAATATCTTTGAGTTACGCGTGAGTTTGATTAAGACCGAAAAATATAGATTTTACAGAAGAAAAAAAGAATTTACCAGGTTTTCAGAAAAATAATATTCAGATTTTAATAGAATATTAGAAATGAAATTTTAGGGGTTTTGATATTAGTTATTAAGAATTTTAAATTATTACTAGTGTAATTGTTTTTCCCATTCTATTTGTATTAATTATATCGCGTAATAAGCACTAATGGTAAATTTCCTCGCTCATAACAATACTGAATATTTTTAAATGTATTACTGGAAAGCTTATTACCCGACGTTTAGTAACTAGACATACTATTTAATTTGTTACTCGTAAATGCTAATTTTTAAGTCATATTTTTTAATGAACGAAAATGGGTTTTCCTAAAATTTTCCCTTTAAATTCTAGTGTAAACAAGTAGTAGAGAAGTTGTTTTTCATAGAAAAATTATATTATAAGCTTGTCCATGAAGTAGTTGACTTAAAATAATCATAATAATATTTTGTAATTGCATTAAATTGTGCTTCATCTTAAGCTCACTTACGCTTTTGATAAAAATAAGTTATGCTGCAGGATTATACTCACTTTGTGCCAATAAAAATAAATATGCTGAGAATATTTCTTAAATGAAATCTGAATGATGTTACAACTTTGCATTGTATCTAGAAAGTGAATGTTTGCATATGTATAATATTTCTTATGTTACCTACACGATTGTGGTCAGTTTGTGTTCATTGCTGTCGATAATAAAGACCAGAATGCAACAGTTATAAGTTATAATATAAATTGAGCTGTGATTCGGGTGGTATGTGTGGCGAGAGGTTATCAAAGCCGATAAATCGCACAGCTGTTTGAATTTGTTGCAGGTTTGATTATTTTTAATTGATGTATTAAGCTTTCCTGGCTAATTTGAATGACTTAGATGCTAAGTTATATATTTTTGTAAAATGGAAATTGTGCACAGGGTGAATAAAAAATATGAAATAATGGTTATCCTGGCGTAATAACAATTTTATAAAAAAATAGCTAGTACATAATGTAGGATATTACTGAACGAGTCTATTTTATGGCCGAGCGAGATCAATAAAGAGCACGAGTCAATAAAGTCAGATTATATACGAGTTGCATACAAAGCTTTATGTTCGTCTGCTAAAATCGAAAAAATGGAGTTTTTAAATTTGGCGTCTATTCTGTAACCGAAAATAGTTAACGGTATTCGTACGATATTGAACATATAACGTACTATATTCTATGATACATTTTGTTGGCGAGCCCGATTAGGCCGAAGCTAATAAATTATGTATGTAATATCGGCCGTACCTATGCTGTTTAATAGTTTTCGTAATGTATACTAAAAGTGGCCAATTTATAATATAAATAAAACTTACTAGTAACCTGATTGCCGCATGTAATTTGGTAGTGCAGCAACGGTTATAACGGCCATGGCTGTTAAATTTTAACGGTTTTGGCTGTTACAGGTGACATTTAGATGAAGTAGACAGTACTAATATAGTACAATAACATGTAGCTATTATTAAAAAAATATTATAGTAACTACTGGTAATATAAAGTAACATTAATTTACGAGTAATATAAAGCGCTACTTTATGGCTGCAAACCTATGTCATAAAAAATACTTTATAATGCAGTCGTAAATAAACATTTTTAATAAATATTGTTCAATAAAATCCAGGCTATTGTTTGAAGGGGGCTCGGTGGGTGAGTGGTCTCTATGCGTGCAGCCGAGGCTGCAGTGAAAACTCGAGCACTCAGGAGATAGTTCGACTTCCGGCCCGGGCGTTCCGGTTTCACTTAGTTGAAGGGTGATAGTTTAAGTAGCGCCAGCACTGTTTCGAAGTAATTCGACAGCGGTTCCGGGGGGGGGGGGTAGGCGGTAGAAGAACTTAAAGGAAAGAGAAAAAGCTCTTTTTTGCAGTTGACATATTGGAGTGGTGACGTCATCGTCGTTTTTAATGAAGCCCTTTATTTTATTTCAGACCAACCTCCTGAAGTATTGCTTTCGACCTCGACCATTTTAAACAAATTTACATTTTTTGAGAAAATCGTAAAATTAAGAAGTATATTAAATCTGGACGGATTTAAACACAAACGATACAACCTATTAGGCTGAGTTTTTGTCAGCTAATATGTAATATTAATAGAACTAAAACATTTTTGGGCGGTATCAGTGTATCCCTGTTACCGGTAAAACACGTTAAGCGGTTCCATAGCTATTCTGCCAGGATCGCAAAACGGCACATCCCTGGGCTAGTGTCACCGCTAAGATTTTTTTAAAGTTATCGAAAGATACGGATTCAGATTTCTATTGGAACTTTTAAAACTGAGATGCTGCATTATCGACGCTCTCCACACCATCCGTGATCTCCGTTAATGGTATTGATTAATCGCCGACTCGATTTTAAACCGATTTCCTCCATCTAGGCTTCGCAATAATTAGTCCCCGTCTCCTTTGCGAATTCTCTTTAGCCGAAGTCATCGCTTATATGGCTCAGCCGGTTCAACGGATTACGAAGACGGAAAATGTCTTCAGGAGCGCATTGAAAAAACCGCTACATCCAATGGTGTGCCGAAGTTTGGATAAGGAGCTCGCACCGTCTCATCAAATTCAGGCTATATGTGAACAGAGGATGAATAAAATCATACGACATATAATAGTTATTTATGTACCAAGGACAGTGGGAAGATTTTTATGCCTTTTCGAAGGCGACAAGTTTACCAGCCTGAGGGCCAAGTGAACATCAAGTAATGCCCGTGGGGCATACGTTTTATTTTTCAGTTTGAATACGCAAATAATTTGAAAAGCTTGCAGGGCAGTCCATAACGCCTTAAGGCGTTATGATAACGTCCGCTTATTATGCTCTCTTGAGACAGCATGAGAGGGTATAATGAGTGTGCGTTATCACTACGCCCGCTCTTAACGCCCTAGGGCGTTATGGACTGCTTTATATACTTCTCATCACAGACATAACCAATAAATAATAGACTAGTGGAAAATAAACATTATTAAGTCCTGGAAAGATATAATGATAAGCATCTTCAAGAAAATAAATTAATGATAAAACCTATAACTCAGTGGCATACAATGAATATTTTTCCAAAGATAATAAAATATTAAATAATTTGAGAACATTCTTAGCGTAGGCATATTTTAACCAAAGTGCAATTGTAAAAATGGTAATTAACGATAAAAATGGCAAAACAATATATTGTATATATGTATGTACCTACTAAATAATTAAAAATTACAGAATCATCGTTTAATGATAATATCCTTTATGCATATTTAATTGTAAATTTTCCATAGGAATGGCAATTATTAATAATGGGAAATTTTTGGAAATTTACCTTAAAATTTTCACTCATGTCACTGCCATTACAATAAACCGTAACATTTTAGTATTTGGATATTACTTTTGTTATTATTTTTAATAAACATGTTGTATTTCCTGTGTTTTTCATTCGTGATATTCTCTGTCAAAATATAACTCGTGTATACAAAATGTCGTATGGAAATATTTGCAAAAAATGTTTCGCAGCTATTCTTTTCTAACAAAAGCATTCGTGCATGCCTCCAAGACAAAATCCCTTCTTCTTCGGAATGTTTTCAGTTGGCATGCACTCATTGCTTTTATTGAAAAAATAACTGCAAAACATTTTTTCAAATATTTTAGGAAATTTTTCAAACACTTGTTATTTTTTCAAGTTGTAGTGAATAAAACCTCAAATCAAAACCCCACTCGCAGGCCTCTAATTATTATCTTTACTTTAACAGGTCGGCGTAACTGCATGTTGTGCAGCGGAACAATTATTGGACTCCTTGGTTGCTCTAATACTATACAATCATAGTTGTGGTCCACTTCACAGGTGTGTATTTTTTGCAAATGCTGTAGTTATCTCTAGGGATATCGACATTTTATAAAACTGTTGTAGGTTTACAAATGTTTTATACTTTTTAATTCAAAGCTCGATTGTGTGAATTTATTGCGTTGTCATTAAATCTTTCAGTGCCCCAAAAAGTATATATTTGTGGGCTTCATTCAGATTAAATATGAGTTAAAAAAATGTAAATCATAGTACACAGAAAAAGCTCTAATTACTTTTATTCGACATCGATTTAAAAAAATAGTAATTTCTTTAGTTTTCTATTCGATGTTATTATATTCAAACATCAAAATACATAATTTTACAATAATACAAGCTGTCGTAACGATTTAAAAAATCTGTAAGGGCATTTATTTAGAACTTCCCTCGCAAGTGGATGTTGCTACACTAAACAACTTTAAAAATCAAGAGAAAATAGGAGTAAACATATCTTCACGTTCGTAATAATATTGAAGCAATAAAAGGAAACACTTGATAATGCGAATTATATAAAGTTTTAAATAAAAAACAGTACCAGCGATGGGATTCGAACTTTAGCGCCTACGAACACGCTGCTGCTGAAACCGAGGACACCTTCCATCGATGAAATACGGTTGCCTTAAATACAAGGCATTTATCGTTTACCCTTTTTTCTTTTTTAGAACATTTATCCTGTATCTGTTAATTCCCATTTTCGTCAAGGGTAAAGCCTGGGCTATGTAGAAATTATCACTTTTAATATGCTTGGTCCAAAGTAGGCTCTTTTTGTCAAGGTAAAAATCTGAGCCATGTGCAAAATATTACTTTCCTTTAAGTAATAGTTATTGAATTAAAACAAAAATAGGCAGAATTTATTTTTAAAGGTGTTCACCCTGTATATATTTTATCGTCTTCCTCCAACAAATAGGTGTGATTTTTTTGTTCTCGAGTTAAAGTTGGCCGTGACCGGTAAAAGGACGTTCATTAACTCGTAGTTACATAACCTCAATTTCGGAAACCACGTCAAAGTCAAATATAAAACAACAAATGAATTCATATTTAATATAACTAAAAACAGAATAGACAAATAAATTTAATTCTTCGCACTTAGTTTTTATCCGCCAGGTCATTGATAGGCGTTGTAAAAATCAAGTTCCTTAAACGACCGTACACAAACAATTTAAAGGTGTTAAATCGCATGGCCGTGGCGAAAACAATTTTGAGAATACTATATGACTACTAATTATGAGGTCTAACGTCATCTCGATGATACATTTTGCGAATTTAACCAAAATAATGGCATATTTGCAATACACTATCATGATTCATTATGAACTATTTCGTGCGCTATCTATAGACGCTTGCATTTAGGGAGAGGCTTGCACAATGTTTTTATTTATATACTCGCTTACGCCACGTGGACAATGGGTTATTTCTGAATTAAATGTTATTTTCAGCTCAAAAGACTAGAGACGCTTTAATTGGATGCTTTAACGAACGGTAGTAAAGTGGAAATTTAGGAGCAATAAAATTGCTGCATAGACTATGTACTCTTCCTGCCACTCGCATTCTATGGAACGCTGCAGCTGGCCAAGAAAGTTTCTTTGCAAAGAACTTCGAGAACATGTCGTCAACTTTCTCAACCTGAAAAGCATCTATTTAAAAGCAATTATTGTTGGGATTGCAATCCTGATCGTGATTTTGTTTATCTGTAAATGGTTATAAGTACAGTGTCAATTACAAATAGTGTCTATGTAATTGTTTCTTAGAAAATAAATATTCACAGGGTGGTATATTTAAGGTAAACAAATTTGCAGTTATATCCTCAACTAAAAAAAAATCAAATGGCAACTGATGGGAAGTGACACCTCACTTAAAAGGCATTCCCTAAGTGTAATCTATACCATAAAATCGGTGGTCTCTTTGTTTATATGTACCCCTCTTTGTTCGTTATCTCCTCCGAAGATACTGGACCGTTTATATTATATGAAATTGTGCTAATTTCTAGACTTAGATCGTAGGCTGGTTTTTATTTTCAAAAAAGTACAAAAAAATAAAGTTTTAATTAAATCGTGTAATTAGCGAAGCTAAGCGTAGCTCGAGTGATTATAGCAGCGCCTTATTCAACGAAGCACCTTGGTTCAGTAGTAGAATGCTCGCCTGCCACGCGGGCGGCCCGCGTTCGATTCCCGGCCGATGCATCGTTTTTTAAATTTATATTGATGAATCTCTCTTAAATTAGCGAACCGAAACGCACCTTGGGTGATTCACTAGTACAATAATAAAACTTTTATTTAAAATGTATTTGTACATTGTTAAACATTATCGAAACTAAGCAACTACACACATCAAAAGTTCTCTTAAGTACATGCACACTATATTTTGTGTCACTACAGAAAGAATGCGTTGAGTTGAGCGATATAGCTGGCAATTAAATTACACTTATTGAGCAGCAAATATACAAAAAATAGAAAAGAACAAGTAGCACAGTTATTAGCAATAATTTACTATTGATACACAGAATCTGAATACGAGAACATTTCTGTTGAGCATAAAAAATAAGGTCTTCTGTTGGGGATTCCACAAAAGAAAATGTTGCTGTAATTACGAAAACGGTTGAACAGAACATTGAAGCTACTTACGCTACAAGAGAGCATTAACATAAATTTAGTTCTTTGAGCTGTTCTGTTAGTATAGTAATTTGCTATGAAACTTTATACCTATGGAATAATGGTAGAGATACGTTACAAAAACTATACTTCAGTTTCTTTGTACACCTATGTGTTAAAAAAGTTGTGTATGGGTGAAGAAAATCTCTTATCGTTCCCGCACTCTGATGCATCCCTGGAATTCGTTATCGAGGGCCGACCGATGATCGCTGTTCATTTTGTGAAGCTCGCTCGGGTCCGGCTAACATTCTGTCTAGCGCTCAGATTTCTTGGCTACGTATTGAACTGTACCCAGGTAAGTGTTTATTGTTAATATTATACCGCATAGTTTATTTATAATTCTGTAATATTCTTCTTCATGCTTTTTGTGTAGAATTTTGCCTTTGATATTTAAATATTCTTGGCAAGTAGGTTCCATTTGTGAAATTAGGTCGTGCCCCGTTAGAAACGAATTGCCGTCTTTTGCGATATGAGCCAAGTGTAATTTATAACATCTCTATCACCCTTAAACGAAGGATGGCACAACCCTAGCTAGCTCTAACTCTCGGCAGAATCATGCTGTAGGTAAGGACTAGGCAGCGATGACTAGGATCATAAAATAATCTTCATAAGGTTAAAAATTGGGGTCCAGTCGTTAAACACAACATAAACCAAATCTAGCTATTAAATCAAATCACCACCTACATTTAGAATCTTTGAACTTCATACCTATATTCAAAAATTAACAACATTATGGAGGATTGTAGCAATATAACAACTATAACCAGTCACAGTAGTAAACTTTAATTTCACCATCCGATCGCAAGCCTAGAAGGGTTAAATAACAAAACAAATCAGGCACAACCCGCTGCTTAATAGCAGTCAACAAAATATGGTAACAGGAGTTAAACTCATCACAATTATAGTGACACAAAATAATGTGATGTGTAACAATATTAAAATCTGGGTGCAATGCAAGCATACAGCTAATTTTATGAAACGTAGCTCACTTCAACCGTCATAAAACTGTATAAATTAAAATTAATGTGAGCCAGGTGATCAAGAACACACTGTGAGAGGTTTTTTACAGGGTAAATGCGCAATTTTAGCTATCCCTATTCCTATGTGAAAATGCCAGCGAGCGTTGATAAATCTACGTATTACATTAACACGTGCGGTTTGTTCTATTCGAAAGCATTCGTATTAAAAACACGTAATACTGTAATGGCAAACGCTTTTTATCGACACAAACAACGCTGAAATTTAAGTTGCATGTACTTACTGTTTTTACGAGGGTTGCACAGACGTCCTCAATTACTCGGGAAGGTATCTGCAGGACTCGGCATTCCTGGAGAAATGACTTGCACGGTCGTGGACCCAAAATGCGAGCTGCCGGCGTACGAGAAAATCTCAATAGAGCTGAGAACATTACGTAGGAGGGGAGGGGGTGGTAACAACATGCCTAATTACCACTGAATTAGTACAGAACGAATTAACTAAGAAGAAAAATCTCACCAGAGATGGAAATCGGCTAGACGTACCTTCCGAAAGGATTCCGTAGAGTGTACTACACAATTGTTAACAGCAACCGAATTACGGCTAGGAGATAGACTACTAAATTACGCTATTTATATCCCATAGGAGAATTCGCCCTCGGCGACGCTTGCAATCGAAGAACACGTCTCCAGGAATTCTTTTTCAGGTACCTTATTGTCGAAGGTCGTGCGTTTTTCGGAAAAACCAAATTCTTTCGCGATGCTCCCAGCCAAAAGAGAAGCGCGCGGGGCAATAATATTATAGATCCGAGCTGCATAGAGGAACGAATCGCAAAAGTAATGCAGAAATCAAATGGGGCGTTACACGTCCGTTTAGGAAATTGCACTCATTACTATCAAATCCTGGCCTTCAGCTGATCTTGAGCATGAGTATTTTTATGAATGTTGTTTGAGTTATGAAACCCTTTCAGGGAAATGAACTCAGCTCCAGCTCCAGCCTTCAGCTGAGCCCTTGAAATGTAATTTTATGTGCATGTTATTTGAATAGAGGTTTTACCGTCGTCGACGAGGTTTTCCCTGGTGAACCTTTAGGAACTTTACAACCTTTCTCCGAATCACCAGGGTGATGTAAGGCGTTGTATTTCATTTCACCTTATTTGTTGGCATTTGATGCCATATTCTACCCAGTCCTTTCATATATACTCAACCCACCTTCTATGCGAAATTCATATACAACTTATTTTGCATCTTTTTCTTCTCCACCATACTTCGCGTCCGAACGTCTTGTCCTTGATATTCTATTAGGAGTGGGCTATGGCTCTCCATCCTGGTTTTCATCCGTTCTCGTCGTTCTTCTAAAAGGTGTACGAGGTTGGTCACCTAGTCAACAAACCTCATTGGTAAGCGCACCTCACTTTCGCTTGCCATCCATTTTGCTCTGGATCAAATTCTTTTCGGTGCCATCGTTTCTGATCGACAAAAGTTATTGTTCTCTGGATCGTTGCGAGCAGACGTTTGGTTGTTTAGCTCTTGTAAAATAGATGCATCTATTTTATGAGCTGTTGACCGTATTTGCATAATTTTTTAAAGTACATCATTTGAAATACCTCAGTCATCCTGTATTTATGGTCAAGGTTTCGGCCCCGTAGTATGCGTTGGAAAACACCTCCACCAACCCTTTCTGTGTTTGGTGATCTGACGGTCTTTCCGTATCTTAGTCCTAATTTTTCTATGCGCACTCTGATATATGATTTATTTTTTACTTCTATGCGTTATATGCTGTTCATATACTGAATTATGTCCGGTTTAGTCTGAGGCCTACTTCCGCGTAGACTTCCTCGATACTTTTTACGGGTCTGCCATTTCCAATTCTGAGCTGGCGATTATTGCTGTGTCATCGGGATATGCATCATTCTTTTTCCTTCGATTCTATTCTCCCACTTCTGCCACTTTCCTGATTATTCTCTCTGCGTACTTATATGTTAAATAGTTGTGGAGACGGGGTCCATCTTTGTCTCACACCCTTTCCCACTGTAAAGGGGTTGGACATCTTATTTCATATTCTTACATAGGCTATATTTGAGAAGTATTGGTTGTGAATTAGATAGATTAGGTATGCACAGCCCAACTGAATGAATCCGAATTAAATTGAGTACGCCACGGACGATAACTTCAAGCTGGCAAAGAGCACAGTCACGAATCACAACAGCATTATCACCTGCGGCAATCTTTATCCCGACACAATGAAATACCTCCGGCTGAATTTCAATAATCACCAAGCTACTTCTCCCAGCAGCTTGGGAAGCCGGGAGTGATGCTATATGCTCGTTGGAACGGTAAAACCCGATCAAGGATAAAAAATGATAATTGCAGCACACGGGCTTCGTTAATCCTCTCTCGCAAAGTGTAACAGCAGAAAGAAAAAATGTCGATGCATTGTCAGTAGTCTGGCGGACGCCGTCCATCCATTAGCATTGCCAAGTCAGCATTGTGCTCCCAATTTCGCGTGAATGAACGGACAAGAATGGACTCTGCCCAAAATTATCGAGAACTAAATGAGACACGATAAGTGGTGTTAGAAATTAAAATCAACCTAACATATGTTATATGTTCAATGTTCCTGCTAATTCTGTGTTATCAAGCTTCTTTATAAACACTTCTATTTTACTTTTCACGATAGGCGGTTATAGTTTTTCGGATTTTCCAGGTTGTCTAGGTCTATGTTCGTGGATTTCATTGAATGATACGTCCATTTACTGTCATCTGGTTTGGGAAGATGTTCCACCTAGCTTTATTTCCATGTTGTAATGCGTTGGACAATATTTTCTACTTTCGTTTTTCTATAAATTTCTTCGTTGAGTATGTTCTATTCGGGTTACTTCAAGCAGCATTAGCCTAATTATTCTTTATGTGTTTACTCATTCAACTGTAAGCGTTGTTGTTTCCATGACCATTTCAGGTTATCCACATTCTTTTAGTTGCCTCGGATGTTTGATTTTATTTTAATACTTAGATCCACGTTGTATTGCTATTTCTTTAGCCAGCTAAGTTCTGAAAACTTCTTTGAGTTCATTTAAATTAAATCGATGTTAACACATTTCTTGTGTCGTTCTGAACTATTGAAAATGAGATTTGTGTTCATTGTCGTAGAAATAAAATTCAATAAATTTGCGGTTAGAGGAAATTCTGATAAACGTTCTGAAATTGATTGTTATTGCATAACTGTACTTGGAAATATCAATCAGATGAAGTTAGGATCGTCACATGCCATGTGTGTGCATAAGAGAACGTTACTTGTTTATCCATGCTGTCAAAATCATAACATTTTAAGACTTGCATAATGAAGACCTCACGAATAATTTTCTAACGTTAATTTTCTAGCAGTTCATTTGGTTTGCTATATTTACGTTAGTTTTTTCTAATTATAATCGAGCTTCCAGCGGAAGGTTTGAAGTAAAATTGTTGAGATTCTTGCACGAGTCGTAGGTTAGGTACCTATTTAAAAACGTTACAAATTTAAGTCGTGCATAACTATACTTAGCTATCACATTTTAATTATTTATTTTCATATTCTTCGTCTAGCCGGCTGTTTTAAGTAAATTGTAGTAATTAGTGCAAAACATAACAAAATAAAACTGCTTTCTTTTCTAGCTTAAACCCACGTAATCTACGTATAGACCCTGCTTTGCTCGAGGTAGGCTCGTAAACAATATGTATTTCCAATGGAGTTATTATATCTTAAGAAAGTACTGTGGTTAGGACAGGAGTAGTTCTTAATAAGCAACTGTTGCCTATAGATCCACGTTTGTGATATGTAGCTAGTTGAAAGGGTACTCGGTAGCCCATCGGGTTGGGGTGGAATGCCTTTGTTATTGTTTAGTGCGCCACAATGGTAACTCATCATCCGGTGACGGCATTGGGAAATGTGGATAGTGGTCAGTTCCGATATTTTGACTTTACCTTACTTGCGGAGCTTTGAAATTGTTTACGTAGCTGCAAAATACGCGGAACGGCACTGCGCTTTACAAATGAAAATCATACAGGAAATGTCAAAGCACTCTATTAAGATAACATTCATAATATTACATTCAAGCGGATCAGTCTTGGCGCTAGGACCACAACAAAGATGGGGTTTCGAAAGAATTCTACCTGAGTATTCAACAAGGAGAAATAATAATAATATACAGAGCGCTGCAGGCGTTATTGCACTACGAACGGAAATAACTACGTACATATATCCATATAAAGAAGTTGGTGCTAATTTATACATGCAAAATTTTGTTCAAGGTACATAAAACACATTCTAAATTGACGGTAAATCATACATACGATATTAGATAATAAACATAAATAAGACTTAGCTGGCTGCTGTTTGATTAAAAGACAAGAACCACGGGAAGTTACAGATTCCGATTCGCACAAAATCTTGGCTGAATGTACTGAATCGCTCTCCGCTAAAGTTCGGGCTTCTGGCTCGAAACAGTGCAAAATCGGTAATTCCACGGGACTAACGGTTTCAATGCTATACGCTATATAGGGAAACCGTGATAGTAGAGAATATTTACCGAGCGATCAGCATGTATCTACACGTGTTGAACGATCAGTTTTGCAAGGCTTGTCGGGATACCAGAGGGTTTCAAAACGATAGATTGATGTACAAGGCATCGATTGACCTGTTACTGTATTGAGCGTAGCGAAACAACATATACGATGCTCTTTTGAATGTATTCGTTCAACAGTTAATTCAGATTTATAAGCCGCGTTTTGTTGAAGCTAGATATCCGACAATCGTAGAAATTTGCCTAAAATTGGCACGGTAAGGCTTTAATTACGCAACAGCAAGCTCACATCAGAAATACAAAAACTCTTAGCCTGACTGTACCTAGCCAACAGTCCCGATTTCCGTGTCCAGGCTCAATCAAACGAAAATACTAACCCCTTTTAGCCCCCCCCCCCCAGCTGTACCAGGCCCGTTGGGCAAAGGATGCTGTCCGAAGTCTGCCCGCCATTAGGTGCTCGAATTGGGGCGTTTTCCCTTACAACATACGCCATGCAGGGCGGGCTGGTTAGCACCCTGTCGCTGCCCGGAGCCTTCGACACCTTCTACTAGGTCTTACGACGAACGATCTATGACTCGATTTTCATCAGGACGTACTGCTGAGAGACCAGACTGCCGGCCAGACATACATATATATTGTGAATTGACGGGGGAGATCGCGGCCTAAAGCCCCGCTCCGTCCTAAGGGTATGCAAGCATGATCTAACTTAACGTGCCCCCTAGTCTACTACCTACGCGGTGCCACTACCACCACGAGTCCAACACCATGACTGGGACCGAGTAACCACCTCTGTGGGCTCCCGTTCCTCGTAGCACCCATGTTAGCAGATCGCTCTGCAACGTAAATGGGTGTCCATCGAGGAATAGCCTAACAGACGACTTTATAGGTAAAGGACAGTGTGGTCTGCTTTGGAGAATGTAGCTAGTCTCGGTTCTAATGCATCAGGTGATCCTGGATGACACCTTAAACGACGTCCAATCTCGTCTTCGGTTCTAGTGGATCAGGACAGGACCTAGTTCCGATGACCTGGCCCATTACCTCAAGCGACTGTCCATTGGCTCGCCTCGCTTCTAGGATTATCATGGCCCGACACCGCAAGCGGCGGCCCCATGTTGTTAAGTCATTTTGCTGTTGTAGATGCTTAATTGCATTTCACGCCTTTAGGGCAACCTGTTGCTATGTTAAAACCATTTTCAATCTTTGCGCACAAGTACAATCTCATCTTCCGCACATTTGATTCAGGTCATTTTGGTATTTTAAATAGCCACCTAGGCTTTAGGGCAGCGTGCCCGTATGCTAAACCCTTTTAGTTACTTATTTGGCTCTATCGCCTAATTCCAGAATCATGATTTTGCACATATTTGGCCCCAAACGCAGTATTTCTCGTCGGTTGGAGCGCCCCTCTGATGGCGCTTTGGCAGCCGAGCGTTATCGCTCGCAAGAATTCCGAATCTTCTAGAAAACACGCCGTTGGGGCGTGCTACCATTGTCGCCGGCACTAATTTGTTTAATCTTATCGCCTCACGATTGGCTGTCGAGAGTCACGTGGCAACGCCGTTTGGCTCACGCCACTTCAAGCGTCCTAACGCTTTTTGCTGGGCATTCAGCCGAGAGCCGTCGATCGAATAAGAGGTCGGATAGTGTGTGAGTTCGTGCGGCGCTCCCGCCCTTGGCGGGGGCGTCAGCCTTTTTCCCGTCGCGTGCTGCTTCAGCAAGTATGTGACAAACGGTTTCGCCTTAAGTGGCAGTTGATCGCAGCCCGTTGCAGAGAGCGTTCGTATGGTGGTTGTGTGTGAGTTCCGAATTGTTTTCGGCGTAGCGTGGGTGCATCCTGAGCCCAGTTCCTGCTCCCGTAAGTAAGGGATCGTGCCCCTTCATCTCGACATTCGAGGATCTGTCCCGCAGAACGAAAGTGGCCCATTTTTCGTCGTCCAGTTGTACGCGTCCTGACGCGTCTCACGTCGCCAGTATGGCGGATGCCCACTCATCACTATAGCCGTCGAACATCGAATGTACCTGCCACCTAAGACTGCAACCTGTCGCAACTCAACTGTACCAGGCTCCCCAACCGCCTACGTATTAAGGTATGTGTCTTTGAACTGATTACCGCTGTGAACGCGAGTGTACCTGTCCCGCGGAGAGCATTAAGCCCCGCGTACGAGCTGTTTTGGGACGCCGCGAGCGAGCCCGTCACGTCTCTTGTGCCTACAGGCACTGTCGTCATATTTGTGCGTTCATTCCAAATTACAGACTGTCTATTTTACAAGGGCTTGCATTACTGTTTGCTGCATAAGGCGTCGCGCCCGCATATTTGTGCGTTCATTCCAAATTACAGACTGTCTATGTTACAAGTGCTACTTTGTTCATTACTGTACGTTGCATAAGGCTTCGCGCCCACATGTTGCGCATTCATTCCGAACTTTAGGTTGTATCTTTGCACGAGCTTGCGCCTAGGGCTACCTTGTTTATTCTGAACATCTGTCGCTAGGTTTAGAGCGCGCGCCAGCTGGTGTTTTCTTAGATATAATCTATTTATAGATATAGGGCGACGCACTCCGCTGCCCCATTGTAACCCGTGATTCAATATATGATTTGTTAGTTAAGGGAACTATTGTTTTGTTTCGACTTGTGCATGTTCTGTTTCAGATAAGCGCCCCCCCCCCCTTCAGTGTAATGATTATTGTGCGACGGGACGAGGGAGCTTTGAGCGTACAGGTGGGTGAGACAGCTGCGTAGTCGCGGTCGGATCGGCACCTAATTACAATCTTTGCATAAGGCAATCCCGAAATTGTTATTTGACCTTGCAACTCTTGAGTAATCCTATCGACGGGAGTATTTTGCGTGCTTCGCTCCCGTCTAACCGTCCAGGCCCGGTTAGTCGGGTTAAGACAGGCTTGGTGGCGCCCTCATAATTTTGACATACCCTATATATATATATATGCCGCAACACGCTTGCCCAGAACGTATCGTGTGACTCACGCCCGACTCCCTGAGCGTTCCAGCCGTGGCCTTTAGCCTATTTTTAGCCGATCTCAGGGCAACTGTGCCAGTTTTTCAGGACTGATTCCGTGGTGCGATGCTCACCTTGGGTGGGTGTCGTAAAGTTCTTTTAATACCGTAACAATGTTTACTTCCTAAACAGAGTGTCGGTTAGAAACGGGTAACACCATAATAAGGTGAAGGTGATTTGGCTGCGAGAGGCTTTATATTGTTCATCAGCATACCCAACGCGCCAACACAATGCTCAATTTAATTTTTAAGCCACCCTAGTACATCCTCAGTCATTATCTAGTTCTAGTGGAAGCCGCAGAATTTTTCGACACATCTGATGTGAATATTTGCAAGTATTCGAGGTGGAACGTTGTGCTTTAGGTTTTAGGTCTTTACCTACATGTGTATTTATTTCTGTTTTTATTACAAACAGTGGTAATTTTATTTTAGCGACTTTGACAGTGTACATAGGCTTTCTGGTCTTTCATTTTGAATTTTAGTACAGCTAGTTGAAAGGTAGGTTGCCTTTAAGCTACTTCGCCAGCCTGAACAAGGTATCAACGTGATTTTTTTCGGGTGTTTACAATACGTACGTGTGTTTCTTATGGTGCTAGTAAAAAACAGCAAATTATATTATTGCCTTCTGAGAATCCTGACTTATCTGTTTATGAAGATGTTGTTCTTGCACTAGACAGTGATTCGAATGAAAATTACCCCGATGGACTGCGAAGAAAGTGGAACAAGTTTGGAAGAGGAAGACAACATAATAGATTAATAAAAGGAACGGTTGCTGAAGATGGTACACTTACTGACGACTTTGATTCTGGATGACGTACCTTTATCTAGGTTTATACAAGCAGTTAAAAGAGCTGCAGGATGTAATAATTATCAAATGCAACATTTGTAGTGGTAGAATATGGACATTCCGATTCCGATTGAATTATTAACTGTGTTGAGATGACACCTCTAACTTACTTTTACAGAGTTTTTAAAAGAATATTGTATCGTTGATTAGTGAGAAAACAAACTTGTATTCTATTCAATCTGTTGGACATTTACAGCTGCGAATGATAAAGAAATTGGGTAATTTATTGGCCTTTTGGTATCAATGGGAGTGGCTGAATTCCCTCTCGAGAAGATTGATTGACGACTTCTTGACTCTATATTGGCATAAAGGGTAAAGATAAAGGAGAAGAAGATTTTCTATATATAAAAGGGAAATACACATTGGTGGATGCATCAGTGGAAGGCTGTGACGAAAATTAGTACCTATTTGCAGACAAACATGTAGAATAGATACCATCAATGATTGGGTGTTAAATAGAAAGACAAAATGGAATACACGCATTGGTCGCACGGAAGGTAAGAGAATGGTAAAGATAGCAAGGAACAAGTCACTATTAGGACGTAGGAGCATCGAAAGACCTCGAAAATGATGGAGTGACAACCTTTCGAGCGGCTAAGTGTAGGCAAAGAAACGAAGGAAAATTAGGCAATTATGTCTATATAAAGATGGAAGAAGAAGAGATAATATCACATGAGGGTAGTTTAGGTAAAAAAATGAAAGCAATATTTGCAATTGGAAGCATTTTTTATCGAGTCATTTATCCTGAATATTCTAGTTTAAAATTATGCTTTAACGACTTCTACAGTTTTGATAAATACCTCTTAATTACAAAACACGTTTCGATATCGAAATGCATACGTCGCAATTAATAGATCCTAGCGTGTTAACTACCAGGCTGCACAAATATCCTTCAAAGTTCAAACACTTTTTAAAACTTGGTAATTCGCCCACATGATTTTTTAAGCTGTTGCGTCAGTCAATACTCTCTATAAATATTATAATTTTTATGGGGTATAGATTTATGTCACTTTGTGTATATGCACTTAAAATATGTCTGGAGATATGTCGATGAAAAAAATATATTTACATTATAAGTTAAATAAACATAATGTAATGACTAATAAAAAAAGGTTCAAGATCGTTCCATCATTCAGTAAAAAACCAAAAATCGAATTCAAACACGTCTGGTGCGGCTGAAACGTGCGCTGATACGTCTAATTAAAATCGGGCGACTCTTATCTAATTACGCTCTACAAATGGTTAATTTTCATTACTTCAACTCTATATTTTTATTTAGATACCACCGTCAGGCGGCGGACTTTAATTTCCAGGTTGAAGGTTGCGTACGAAGAGCAAATGCGGATTATTTGTCAATGTCAAAAAGAAACTTCAAACGACGCGCTGTTGACGCCAGTACTGCCACCTTAAAAATCAGTACCAACGGAAAATAACTAAAAGCCCCGCAGATTTGTAGTTCAAAACAGATACCGGCTGCAGTGCAGGTTAAAGTTCACATAATAACGTTTGTTGTGGATGAAGTTTCATTGGACTTCAATTAGGCAATACGGAGTAAATTTAGTCGCCACTATCTCTCTAAAAATATCTGTTGGGGATTTTCCCAAGAGAAGTATTGATAGACATTTCTAGGAATAAATAGTACGAATGCATTTTTGAAACATTTTTACTTTTTGTATGTTTACGATTTACGTTGCAATACATATTTTTGCTTTAATCGGCGCAATAATAACTAAATTGGTTTATAAGAAACATGATCTGTTTACAATTTTTAATTAATTTAGCAGATTAGTTCCTTTTTTTGATGACCTACCTCTGGCATCTTTAATTAAAGCCAAAGGCTCTGTTTGTGCTTAAAATAGAAATTGGAAAATTGGAATTAGTCTTGAAAGAGAGTCAAATAGTTTTATAATTATTACAATTGTCAAAATCGTCGCGGTCGTTAGCTCAAACCACCGCTGTAATCTAAACCTCTAAAAAATAATAATGAATATTTGTGATAACAAGTCAAAATAGGTTATCGCCAATGTTACAGTGCATTAAAGGGCGATTAAACGATTCAAAACAGTGCTATTTTAATTGCAAGTTATAAAAGAAGATAAGCCAATAAATTGTGCGATTAGATTCAAGTCGATTAATACGGCATACCTTAAAACGGGGCGTGCCCCAAGGGTCTTTGCCAGGTTCGGTGTTATTTATAATTGGGAAAGCACTGACTTAACATTTTTGTGGAGGATCACGCCACTCGAGAAGGGTCGTCTATGAGCTAAAATCGCACGTTCAAGGGTGAACGGTCTGGTTATTACCGATAAACTACTGGAAATGATCCCGAATTCAGACTGTATTTTTCAAGAGAGGCAAATTGATGGTCTCGAAACCCCAATTATGTAAATTCAAGACATTTATCAGGACCTTGGATCTCAGTGGACTTTCCACAGAGATGGACTGATTTATGAAGATGGCGAGGACGTGCAATTTGTCCTTTTCGATTCTTGCAATTAAAAGCGCATATTTATACGTGCGAAGAAGAAGTTTGATTTTTTTGTATTTTTATTGAAGCTAGAGCTCACAAATTATTACAGGGTGTTTCCTAAGTAGCTAAGTACTGTCCATAGTGTCCCTGACTGAAGGAGATGATGCTTGAAGTGATCTTGTGAAGAACTGCAAAACCGTTGTGGAGTAGGAAAGGTATTATACCCTGTAATGTACCCTCACCTTCACACCTCTGTATCTTCCTTGTTTATTTTCTGATCCATTTCAGTTATACCACCTGTTAAAAGAGTTATGTTTACAATTTTTAAATAATAAATTACTAGCTTACTGCAGTCGAACATAAATGCGATAATCATCACTTTTTGTAATGAATTTTTTCGATAAACTAGACGTACTATGATTTTTTAGATATTCTGTTTCTGCGACTACCATGTTCGTTTCGTCTATACTTGTCTGTCATGATTCTGTTCCATAGACCGTTAGAGACCCTATAATTGCTCGGTAGATTGTCAGCTTTACTTTCCGTTCTATCTTAATGGTCATTACTTGAAATAATACTACCAAGGTATTTATGTAGTATATCTATCAAATGAGCCTATTTTTATTACGATCCGCCACTGTTTCGTAAGTAAAATAAAGTTCAGGGCACGTTATTTCACACGTAGGAATATGGCCTGAGACTCGGCGAGTCAGGGCTGCCGAAATATCTCTTTCCGAAACCCAGTCATTTGGCACACCGTTAACGGCGTACTGAGTGATGTGGTTAGCATCACGCCTTCGGCAACTGCCTTACTTTCCCTACTTCCACATCTCAATACTCAATTTTTAAAGCGTCTGGGTGGGCCGCCCGCCAGTTGCCAGATGTGGGAATTGAACCCCACACCGTAGCACCGCAGTCGAGCTCCCTAACCTCTCGGCCACGCTGGCGATCCACTGTTACGTGCTCTGTTTGATTTGAGTTTAGTTTAATACTTCACTTTGAAAATCCTCCGATCAGTTGTCTTGCCATGTATATTGTATCTTCCCCGTCGTTTGACCTAAGAACCTAATCGTTGGAAAGCAAGAAAGGGTGAAGCAAGTTCACGTACACTTAGGCCGCAACCTGGGCCCACGTGCTACCTCCAATTCACGTGTGTGTATTTATATTTGTGCATAATCGGTTTACTCTGTCTCCAGACCAGTCTTTAGCGGGGGAGAGGACAGCGAAGTTACTTACATCCCAGCGTCGAATAGGCCCGTCTCAGTGGATCCAAGCATTCGAACCGAGGACTTGCTTATTGCAAGCCTGGCACTCTACTCACTGCGCCACCAATGTGGTGTAAACAAAGTAAGCATTTGTTTGGTGTAGTTTTAACCGTGCGCGAAAGTCGTTTCCCTCCTAATTCGTTTTCTATTCTTTCTTTTAGCACAGGTATCTTGTCGTTGAGTAGTAACACTGATCTCCCGATGGTTTCTACATGTTTTTTTTTAATGAAATTAATGTAAGCTATATTCCAGTCTTTATGTATATTATTGCTTGGAAAGATGCACATGTTAAATAAATGTACTATTAATTCCAGCAGTGCCCTTGCGCCATTCCTTATCAGCTCTATGGAAATGCCTCCAAGACCATCAACTTCTTCAATCTTCATTTCTTTACGAACTTTTACTATTTCTTGGAAGTTTCTATCAAAAGAAGGCGATCCTTTCCATACAGCATACATATGGATAGAATGCAACTCGATGGATTGCAAAATCGCAAATACTACCAAGGAAACAACCCCCTGGCAGACCACCAAAGCGCTAGACGGAAAGTTCGGAAAGTGCGTCTGCAACATAGTTCAGCACTAATGTTAATTTAGTTAAACAACAGTGTGTTATTTATAGACGTAGATTACTGAATTCTGTTCATGTCACAAAAATGATTTACAGATTATATTATTGAATTTGGTTATATTTAAAATATTTAAAATAAGAATTAAGGAATTTCTCATACTAACATTCAATTAAAGTGGTTTCATGATCTTTTCAGGTTTACCACAGCCACTCACCATATAGCCTAGCAGTCGTGTCTAAGGTACCTATGCCCGAACTTTGCTTTTTATAAACACACAATGAAATCTATTATTTTAACATAAACCATCTGTTCTAGAAATACAAGGTATTTACTCGTTTCCTAGTCAATGACAAAGATTTAGTGGTTAGTGCTTGGTTCGCTCAGAATATGTTGTAACGGTTCAGTTCGTGCCACCTTAGTGTTTTGAGTCGTCTTACTATTTAACCATTACTCTCCTAGGTATAGAACTAAAATGTATTTTCTACAGTGTATCAATTAGCTTAAAAGAATTTGTGTGTTTAAATCTACAAGTTTTCGCACTTGAGATTGTGCGCGCAAAGCAGCTGATTGCAGTCGTTGCGGTTATTAATAAAAAAGCAAAACGTCCGGGCCGGAGAGACGCGGTGAGGTAGTCGCTCGCAAATCTATAGTAACCGATTGCATCGATAATTCAGCATTTAACTTAAAACCCAGTTCGGGTATTTCGAAATATTGCGTCATTCTTTGACACGCAATCGTACGCCTACAGTGGAGCGTTAATGCTGATCCAAGCATTGTTCCGAGGGTGTGAGATCTCCTGAGTCAGCAAGCAGCTACGATCGGGGCCTGTGAATAAACATAGGCGGCTTCAGTAGAATTGTGCCTGCATTGAAACTATTGGCGCGCAGTTTGTTTTTTGACTTAGCGGCAACCGTTAATAGTTGACGTGTATCACAACCAGTAGACATTTACTTTAGCTATATTACATTGTTGACACTGTAACCTTTATGTATTGCCACTGTGTATTCTTTTTATGTGAATGTATATCCTCTTATAGATTATATATGTGTTCATGTAAACTGTTCGGGTTTTATTCCTGGCAGGATTTGCATGTATAATTACAGAGCAGACCGGCAAGAGCAATATTGACATTTGCCTTAGCCGCATTGAGATAAGAGCGGGTCTTGTGCTTCTACGACTCTGCTGGCTGACGAGCATACAAAGGGAAATATAAATTCATAGTACAGTAGAGTATAGGGCACGTAAAAAAGCCACATTACAGTTTACGGAGCCCAACGCAAGGGCCAGATAAAAGTATCATTGCAATATTTTATCTTAGGATTTAAATGCAGCTACTTCCATATCCATATTAGACTATTCGCAATATATACGAGTATTTTGTGTATTAGTTTTTTTCCTTTATTGGTATTGCTGTGCATAAAATACATCTAAAAAAAGTCTTGTATCGTAGGGGAATATTCAGGTTGAATGAGAGTAAAGAACACTGACAGTATATATTTAGAGTTAACTTTAGGGCAAGATTCTAATAAAAGATTAATAATCCATTATTACCTACAACTTGGGTCAGTTTTGGAGAAAAAAAGACATGGCAAACGCTTACATAGAAAACCAAACACTATTCTATGAAGGTCTGAGGAATATGAAAAACAGAAAAACATTCACACACTCTTATGAAACGATGGAGGCAATATTTTAAATGCTTATTAAAAGGTAAGGGCACAACATAAAGTAAAAAATGAAGAAAACAAAATAACCAACATAGAAATTGTACAAGAACAAGAATAAAGGGATACGATTACAAACGAGGAAATAAAAGAAGCAATTAAAAAAATCTAAACCAGGAAAAGCGCCTGGCCATGACCAAATAACAACAGAGATGTTAATGCAATACCATAAGAAGGAACGAACTTAATCAAGGAAAAGTACCGGAACACTGGAAAACTGTTATAATTCAAAAGAATATCATAACTGCAGTGACGTTGCCTTGCTTAATGCAGTTGCAAAACGCTTTCCATCACTTGACAACAAATAAGAATAAAATTGGAGGAAACACATCGAATATAGGAGCTGAAGGTGGCATCTTTATTGTCAGACAGATAAGTGAAGAAGTAATGTGGGAAGCGGGAAATTATCATACAATTTTCAGAAACATAGAGAAAGCTTTCAGCAGGGTGTGTGTGTATCGTATGGCTTGTTGTAGGAGCCTGGTGTCAGAGTTTCCAGGTTGCGCGGGCGCCTCTGACGTAACCTAATGACTGTCACCGACACCACTAGCAAAATGACAACGGGGACCAACGGCTTAACGAGCTCTCCGAGGCACGGCTGGCTGCGATTCCACTACCACTATAGGTCGGACACCCGTCCGAGTGCCGACCGCAGCGAACGTTCCTTGAGTTTGGCAGAGATTTAAGTCCACTTATGTTCTTACTGCTGGATGAAGCCATAAAACGAAGCAAACAAGGAAATGAAGCAGTATGAAATCGGACACTGCAATATGAAATTTATTAGAATAATTGAAATATGCTATGAAGAAGATAGATCTTAAGAGCGAAATACGAAACAACACTAAATGAAAATGTAGAAAGATTAAGACGAGATTTAAACGAAAATCAATAAGAAAATCAACCAAACTAAGACAAAAACAATGGTAGTTAGATAGAAACAGACAAAACATAGTATATAACTGGAAAATAAACGAACTAGAAAACAGTAAAGACCTTTGAATATCTAGGATCAATAATAGCTAAGAATGGAGGAGGTAATAGAAAAACGAGGAGCAGGAAAACCATTATGGACAATATAAAAACACGACTCATAGAACAAATCTGCATATAAAACCAATAACAACTATCGAATAAGGTCAGATGAGACGGTTTGGCCAAGTTGCATGAATGGGAACAAAACAACAAGAAACGTATATGAATCTAGAATAAATAAAAAGAAGCACAAAGAAAGACCAAGACCAAGACCAAGTAAAACCTAGATAAAAAAGTGAGAATTTCAGTAGTGAATAGAGATATAAACTCGAAAGAGGCGAATTTCTGGTTGAATTAACCTAATTAAACTTTATTTCGGTCAATTAAGCATTATTAAACAATAATAAATGATAACGCTACTTAATTATAAAAAATATATAGTCGCAGATATATTTTTCAGTATATCTGCATTAAGAATCTAGTACTCTATGTGCTTACGTAATAAAAATGTGAGTTTCCATTGGGAAAAATGTTAACATCATCAGCACAAGTAGAATATATAACGAAAACAAAATAAAAGATACCTACCAACTTATAGCCAACAATTATATACGTGATGTGATTATTTGGACAATATAAGTATAGCAAAAGTTAAAGGTAAAACTTTAAAATACTAAAAACAATAAAATCTCAAATTAAACAGTGTTCAAACTTTTGTTATGGAAATTGTTTTTTCCATTCAATTTGATTATAAATTAAGCCAAATAAAGATACCTTTTTTAATATTTATAGGGTAACATATTAAAGAAACGATCCACCTTTCCATTATGGTCAATACGACCCTGACTGGTTATGTGTTTGTTTATTAAATTCCAATATTCCTCTTGCCTTTCAACCTCATAGAAAATTTCCTAGTTCGGCTATCGGTCACATTAATCACTTCAGTTCTAACTTTCCACACTGATAACTGATAACAGTTGTAAAAACCTTTAAACTTGTCGGCTTCCTAGACTCCATCTAACTTGTAGTGCATGTCGACTATCGTTCAGTATTATATAATAAATTAATATTTGAATAACCTGTTCTTTTCATTGGGGAATTTTTGGTAGTTTGAAACGGGGTCAGTTATTTTCACTAGCAAAATGAAAATTAGTTGCTAAATATAAGCGAACGGCCCTATTCTTGAAATTTATGTAACTTGTTCATGTAAATGGTTTAGTGTAAAACTGGGCATAATCGTGAAACTGTCTATTACGGTTGGTCGATTGTGCACGACTGATGGCAAGTAACGACCTTGAAATCATCTGCTATCGGTTTGTTGTGTCTGCGAGTAAACAAACGAACTAAGGTGAAAGTTTTAGATTCTGAATAAATTTTATTGTAAGTAACTGTAGCGTGGATATTCAGTTTTGAATTTAAATTTTTAATTGTTTAAATTCATTTTGTAGAAGCACTTCTTTGTATGACTGTAGAGACTGAATCACTGCCATATTGTTAAATATTGCTTTTATAAACAAAAACCTCATAACAAAAGATAGCTATTCTATATTATACTATGAATTTCTATTAGCTCAAGAAATTACCTTGTTAATTACATTTTAATGTAATTTTTGTATTGCTTTTGTGCAACCATGATGCAAAGTTGATTTTGGCTGACGTAATTACGGCTGCAAAATTCGTTTCCGCGGCCTTTACTATTTCTAGGGTTACCAACATTGAGTCGATGTTGACCCGAAGAAAATAATTTTGGGGGAAAAAAACTGGGAGATAAAATTAATAAAAATGATCAAGATGAAATAGTTGTTTTTACATTATGAAAGTATGATTCCGAAAATTGTTTTACATTTATTAGGTTGTATATGAAGTGCGAAATTTTTACCCTTCCGTGGATACATTAAATTTGAAGAAAACGTCTCGTACGCCTTAATATTTAAATAATTATTTGCCCTTTTTGCCCAATGAACGTAAAACTCTCTTAATATCTCAGTTAGTGGCTTATGAAAAATCACTATCTGCCAGAATATGAATCTGGTTCGCTCTTGTAGTGTTGGTCGCACTAAAACCTAACTTTAAACAATGGACAAGAACAGCCAATGTGTTTACTTTATATATTGATTTCAAAATACATAAAAGACATTTAAAAACACCAAAGAAATTTAAAAAAATTGAATTATATTCTCAACCAACCTACTTGCGATATAGCTTAAGGTTATTCGCAGGCATGTTGCAAACATATGTCAACAACGTAAAACATACTAAAAAGAACAATGAAATAATTGTCTTTTTAAAAGAACGCAAATGATAAAATGTTTTTACCAAAAAATTGCCTGAAGCTGATACTTATTCGCGTCCGGCCCTGTTTAAATTCACGTGCAAGCTACACACATATTATTCGCTGATAAAACACATTTCTTCGCTTTTAAAAATTGTCTCAGGTAAACACAACCTTATCACTGATATAAAAACATTTTACTTGGAACTGGCTGCTGCATACCCTTGGAAACGGCACGCCTCGATTGCATCACCCGCTCCTGGCACATGGTGCTGGAAACCCCCGATTGCGTGCAGCTCTTGTAAGGATTGTTGAGTTAGCGCTTCTCAAAATGGAATATTTAAATAAGCCTTTAAATATAGCGCACTTGGTGTACTTACATGTACATGCGTTTTAGGAATTTACAAACGCTGGCTCGCTGCATTTTTACACTGTTTGCTACCAGGCTCTTTCAGGCCGCTTCGAATTAACTTATATCGTCCTGGGTGAATTCGCGTACTATATTTTCGAGTCGAATAAATCCATGCAGCTCTCAAAAGAGGCTGCATGTGACAGCCATCTTTCTCGCTCTTATTGTTAAATTTGCATGACTTGAAAATCCTCGCATCTCACGCACAGGATGTGTTTCTTGCTGCATTCACGAAATCCGAAATTCACAATAGACTTCCAGCGCAGGACAGGCTTTACGACCATTTGGTTAAATAAAATACTATACTTAAATCTAATAATGAAACATTTTATTTAATCTTACACATTGTTACCGTTAGGTGTCGGGCTTTCATTAGTTTCATACATTTTATTTACATTTCATATATATTTCATTTGTATCTAATTATATTTCTTTTTTCTAGTAATAATAAAACATAAGAAATACAACTTGGCTTCCATATTTAAGCATGAAATAAACGTTATCGGCGAGGAATCCAACTCGCCCGTTACCCATAGCATAATTCTCGACCGTTGTAAATCAAGAATTAAAGAACAAAACTACTTTTTACATTCCATAAAATAAATTTTTAAAGTCCATCTTAAAAGTTACGTAAACTATTACGAATCTACATTCTTCCGAAAAAAAAATTAAATATAATTTTTGTCTCTTTAAGCACTTTCTACCAATGACTTCTGCTCTGGAGCTTTTACATAAAAGTAAAATTTTTCGCAGTCCATGTATGTATGAACTTTTAGTTAACCCAAAGAATTTTATTGAAAACCCGAAGCCCGAAGAATGATTGCCAAACTCGAAGTCTTTCAGTCAAAATGACAGTGGTGGTAACCCTAACTATTTCGCGGCCGTTGTTATTAGTAACGGTCGCGAAAAAAGATGATGTGTTTTTGATTAGAATATGCATTGCACAGAAAATGTTGTGTATGTCACCTTCGCGAAATGTTTGGCTTCCTCGGAATAATTTGGCGGACTCGACTTCGTTTCGCCAGCAAACATTCCTAGGTACGCCAAACATTTCGCGGCCTAGGATACAAATTAACTATTTAGATAATCCCACAGGTGACTTCAGGGAACGAAATAAATTACCAACTATTGGTTTCTCACGACGTATTTGCTTAAATGGGATGGAGCATCATCAGGCTGGTAGAAAATTCCTGGTCAAACTTTTGTCAAAAAAAAAAGTGTAATATTCCAAACCAACTTGCCGATTCCATTATATTTCAGATTAGTGATCACTGGTACTTCTTTACGAAGACACGTGACAGTGATGTGTGTTGATAGTACAAACATTTCCTCACTTGAAGCCTTCGTGCATACAAGTTTTAAAATTAATAAAACTACCGTTGGTATTACTAAAACCAATAGAGATAAGTCACCAAACATGTCTTCGGGCAGCACCAAACGAGACAGTGACAACTTATCACCACTAGCTGAACCTTCGAAACGTTATCTCTTTAAAGTCACTTTATCAATATAATAAAGACACGTATCTGTTGGTACTATCCGTTCCGTACCGAACTACAGTCTCGCGTTGTTACGCGGCTAATGTGATATTCTAAGTATCATACTGAATGTCATCTATTGTTTTTGTAAACCACACATTGGTCGATGCCGGAAAAAGGTCCGCAGGAAAAAGTTCCGCGGAAAATGTTCCGCCGGAAAAAGTGCCGTGGGGAAATAAATCCGCAGGAAAAAGTTCCGCAAGAAAAAGTTCCGCAAGAAAGCGATGCTTTGGTGTTTAGTCCATGTTACATGATTAATAAGTACCATACCATAGGGTACAAATGCATATGATAAAAATGGAAAAATTTGCTGGGCTCTTATGTATATTATAATTACATTTATAGTATTTTTCCCGCTGCTGATCATGTAAGTCAGTGATACAGCCTTAGTAACAAAACGTGTAAGTCGGTGATTATATTTGTTTGCTGATTTCCCTTGACAACGTAACTTAATATTATTATTAAGTTCCTAGGATAATAAAATTAGCAAAGCAAGATGCAGATTTAGACGTTTTGTTTATAAAGTGCAAGTGTTCATGTGACATGTGACACTCACAGGTAACACGACTCACGAAAACTAATCCTGGTGACAGGTGACAAACCAAACGATGTTTTCAAAAATCTAGGAAAATTTCGATAAGCAGCGGGAAAAATATAATAAGACAACTCGGAATGTATCGCCTATTAACATTTTCGGTAGGCAACAAGCCGCGACTTCGTCTTGGCTTGTACTTGCCTACCTCAAATGTTAATAGGTCCTTACATTCCTTGTTGCTTAAATAGCTATTAAATTACTACAGTGACTATATAATCACAGTGTGGCCATACAATTTTTGACTGGTACTTTTTTATCCAATATCAAAATACGATTTTGCGGAAAACCATGATGATGTAATAAAATATATAATTTTTTAACGGTGTAAGCGACATTTGATAACAAAAAATTACTAAAGTCAAAATAAAATTTTACAATTCATTTGCTGAAGTGAAAGAAAGTTATTCAAAATGACTAATCTCTCAAATACAATAAAATACCACAAAGCGGTTGAAATGTTGAAGAAATATGAGTCATAAGGTGTTTTCATCAATTTATTACAATTAATGTAAATTGGAAAGTTCAAATCCAAAACGCAAATGATATAACATCATTTGTATAGAAATCTTCTCGGTAATTTAATGTGCTTTATTAACATCTAAATTATATTAAATAGATACATGGACTAAACTCCAATCTAGCCCACTGGTGCTTAGGCGCATGCGCTTGATAATGTGATTCTCAGTTTGTCGGAGGTTCTACAAATGTTCAGACAATGGAGGCAAAACACGAGAGTTTCATGCCAGACCCAATTTTGACTGCCGTCAAGGTGCTAATTTAGGTTAGCTGCAGTTTAAGATTTGTGTATACTTAGTACAAAAATGCCTGTGTATCACCATAAAACAAGCAGTTAGTCCAATCGTCGACAATAATATTGAATTTGAATTTCCCAATGAGTATTTCTCTTATTTATAGCTTAAAATCCAGTTTCGCCACTGGCATAACAGTTCCTCTAATTTCATATTCCGGAAATGTCAAAATGTACCAGTGGGCTATACTGGAGTTTTCCCGACATTAACTACCTGCCATACATGTTCAACCTGGAATTGCAAATGAACACCGCAATAATCTATTGAACAGTTACTTACGAATATTTAAGCAATATAAAACTTACAAGAATAGTATATTAAAGTATGAGTGGATAACAAGGTCTTTAAAACACGCGCGAGTTTTCGAGCACGACGGCGTAGCCGGAGTGCTCGAAATAGAGCAAGTATTTTAAAGACCAGTTATCCACGAATACTTTACGCTATTTTTTATTATACCTCCAATACTGGAAATAAATTACTCACTAAAAACTTAGAAATAATTTTTGTCGTGATAAATCGAGAGGGCATAATAATATTGCTACTATAGTTACGAGAATTATTTACGTTTTTGTCGCGTCCATGCCCGTTGTTGCATTCAGTCGTTTCCTGGACAACCTTTAAAGCTCGGCGAGCTTTAATCGCCTGTATTCGCACGCTCAGGCGTGCTTTAAATTGCGATTTTGATGCAGGTATAATAAAATAGTATATTAAAGTATGAGTGGATAACAAGGTCTTTAAAACACGCGCGAGTTTTCGAGCACGACGGCGTAGCCGGAGTGCTCGAAATAGAGCAAGTGTTTTAAAGACCAGTTATCCACGAATACTTTACGCTATTTTTTATTATACCTTCAATACTGGAAATAAATTACGCACTAAAAACTTAGAAATAATTTTTGTCGTGATAAATCGAGAGGGCATAATAATATTGCTACTATAGTTACGAGAATTATTTACGTTGTTGTCGCGTCCATGTCCGTTGTTGCATTCAGTCGTGTCCTTGACAACCTTTAAAGCTCGGCGAGCTTTAATCGCCTGTATTCGCACGCTCAGGCGTGCTTTAAATGGCGATTCTGATGCAGGTATAATAAAAAATATTTATTTCTCTGTTAAATGTTCTGGATTGTTTGTTGTTATTACTGTTCTGATTATCGTAAACAACTAATTTGTGAAAAACGTCAAAATATGGTTCTTTTCCGTATAAACAAACTATAATTTGGAAAACTCATGGCCGCGGGAATACTAATGGCGGATTTCATCACGTGATAAGTCCACTCAAACTTTTGACAAGTTATAAAATGCCAATGTCTTATTTTGACATTAGTAACCTTTTGGGGTGAAATTCGGTGCACGGTCCGGTCTATTTCGCATCCGCTGCGAGCGAAGTAAGTTTATCGATCAGCGTGTATGTCAAAATGTTGTGGGTGCCGCTTGCCGCTATCAATGTTTAAAGCAATGCGTTGCGCTCTCGGCGGTGGTCCAGGTTAATGGTTTATGTTAGTTGTTAGGTCTTGATAATTTTTTTTTAGAGAAAAAATACGAGAGAGGGTTTGTTCAACGCAATGCGTTGCGCTCTCGGCGGTGGTCCAGGTTAATGGTTTATGTTAGTTGTTAGGTCTTGATAATTTTTTTTAGAGAAAAAATACGAGAGAGAGTTTGTTCAACGCAATGCGTTGCGCTCTCGGCGGTGGTCCAGGTTAATGGTTTATGTTAGTTGTTAGGTTTTGATAATTTTTTTTAGAGAAAAAATACGAGAGAGAGTTTGTTCAACGCAATGCGTTGCGCTCTCGGCGGTGGTCCAGGTTAATGGTTTATGTTAGTTGTTAGGTCTTGATAATTTTTTTTAGAGAAAAAATACGAGAGAGAGTTTGTTCAACGTTACATTTTTATGTTCACTGTTATTTTTGCGCATGCGCACTAGACCGGACCGTGCACCGAATCTTTACCACTTTTTGTAGCTGTGATTATATTGCAGGTTAAGTTTTACGTCAGTCTGTGTCAAACAACAAACAAACCCTAACCTTTTAATCTTGAATTTGACAGAGACTGACAATACACTTCAATACTGCCAAACGTATAACACATATCAAGGCCTGCTCAGAATCATTTTTTTTATCTCATGGTATAATCTGTAGTGTAAGTTGCCTTTTTTATGAATAAAACATTATGTATGAAATCGACATTATGTTATTATTTCTTATTTAACTTTTTCACGGCCGTGGGTGTTCACGCGTAACTTTTTCCTGCGAAACTTTTTCCTGCGGATTTATTTCCCGACGGCACTTTTTCCGGCGGAACATTTTCCGGTGGAACTTTTTCCGGCGGAACTTTTTCCGGGATTCCACATTGGTGTATCGTGTTAATAAATAGTTGTCGCATCAGTGTTATCATTTCAGTTCACCCACCAGCGCAAATAATCCTCATAGGTTATGGGCCCAGCTAACGGTGTGAACTGAAGATAACGAAATCGCGGCCTGAATTTACTTGAACTGCATTCCTGAAATCATTTTTTGGTGACATACGTCATTCTCAAAAAGTCAACATGAATGCCGCAGGTACTGCGAGAATTGAAACTCTCAACAGAGAAAATTATGATACATGGCGGATGCATATGGAAGCTCTTCTCGTTAAAAACGACGCATGGGAGTTCGTCAACGGCACAAGAGTGAAACCAGAGGTTGTGGAGGCGGATGCCACGTCAATTCAAGCACAACAGCAGTGGATCACCCTCGACCAAAAGGCGAAATCTGACATAATTTTGTCGATAAGTTCAGCGGAGTTGAAACAGGTAAAGGGATGCAAGACTGCACGGGATGTATGGCTGAAGCTCGAAAGCGTTTACCAGTCGAAAGGGCCCGCGCGTAAAGCAACACTGTTAAAGCAGCTGACTCTTCAGCGGATGCGAGAGGGCGAAGATGTGCGAGAGCATTTACGTACGTTTTTCGATGTAGTTGATAAACTCAACAATATGGACGTCGATATAAATGCTGATTTACTCGCCATAATGCTTCTTTATAGTTTGCCGTCAAGTTTTCAAAACTTTCGTTGCGCGATCGAATCTCGAGACGATTTACCATCGCCGGAAACACTACGTGTAAAAATTATTGAGGAATCCGATGCGCACAAAAGCGAAATGCATAGTGAAGTGCCGAACGCTATGGTGGTTCGTAAATTTACTCATAAAAGTAGAAACACACATTTTAAAAATAAGAACAATAACGGCAAAGACTTGTCATCAACTATTAGATGTTATCGCTGTAAGAGGCTCGGTCACAAAGTCAGTGAATGCAGACAGAAGGACAATAAAGAATGACAAAGTGCGAAAAACGCGGAACACTTTCAGTGTTATACTTCGGTGGGTTCGTATTCTTTAAAGAACTGTAAAGACATTGACAATGTATTCCAAGTACCCAGTACAATTGGAGACGGATCGTGGTGCCTAGACAGCGGTTGTTCTTCACATATTTGTAAAAATTCTAACGAATTTTTAAGCAAAGAAAGCGTCAACGCGGAAAAATTGCATTTGGCAAGCAGTGCTTCGACCGACATCAAGGCGCGCGGAAACGTTTTGTTTCAAGTACACGAAGAAGACGTAACTAAATAAATAGAGTTGACAAATACACTATTTGTGCCCGATCTTCGCATAAACCTTATGTCTGTGGGCAAAATCACTGACAAGGGGTATCGTGTAGTTTTTGAACAAAAATCCGCGAAAATCGTTAACAAAGAAGGTAACGCAATATTAACCGCAAGACGTGTAGACGGGTTATATATCATTCAAGCAGAAAACAACGACAGATGTATGGCATCGACTTTGTCAGATGCCAACAAGCTTCGTCTCTGGCATCAACGCCTTGGTCACTTGAACGTGAAGGATCTTGCTGATGCTGCGCGAAAGGGGACGATGAAGGGAATCGGCGTTGTTAGAGCTGATGAAACCTTTGTGTGCGATGTCTGTATTCAAGGAAAAATGGTGCGTGCTCCATTCCCAAAACGATCAAATCGACATACGAAATTGCTGGAGTTGTTACATTCAGACGTATGCGGCCCGATGAGGACAGAATCGTTGGGAAAGGCAAAATACTTCGTCACATTTATTGACGACAGTTCGAGATGGTGCGATGTTCGTTTTCTGGTTAAGAAGAATCAAGTCTTCACGGAGTTCCAGAAGGTCAAAACCTTGTTAGAAAAGGAGACCGGAGCATCGATCAAGAGTTTGCAGTCTGATAACGGGACGGAATATAAGAACAAACTCTTTGATGATTATTTGGACGCTCACGGGATTCGTCGGCGATTGACAGTTCCAAACAATCCGGAACAGAATGGCGTCGCGGAGAGGAAGAATCGCACTCTCATCGAGATGGCGAGATGTCTCCTCATTCAGTCCGGATTGCCAAAGGCGTTTTGGGCCGAGGCAGTGGCTACTGCCAATTATATACGAAACCGCAGTCCATCAAAATCACTAGATGGGAAAACACCATACGAAGTTCGATTTGGGAAGAAACCGGACGTGAGTAACTTTCGCGAGTTTGGCTGTAAAGTTTTCGTTTTGGATAGGTTGTCTGACAAGGGAAAGTTTGACGTTAGATCACGTGAGGGCGTTTTCCTAGGATACTCGGAGGAAATCAAAGGCTATCGCGTTTGGATCCCGAAAGAACGTAGAGTAGAGGTATCACGCGACGTGAAATTCCTGGAATACTCTTCGGAGATCCAAGGCAACCCCAAACTTCGAGACGATCATCGAGAGATGGACGTTACTTTAGCACCACTTCGATTATCAAGTGATACGACTGAATCGAGCGTTGCAGTAGATATGGAACCTGAAAACGTAACAGCAGAAGAAACTGAAGGTATAGAACTCAAGTATGAATTCGATACTGACGCAGACAAGAGCGAGCAGTCTGGAGAAGAAGACAATGAGCCTCACGTAACTGCAAAGCGAGGCCGCGGTAGACCCCGAAAAGCGAAAACAGGGCTTCCAGGTCGACCGAAAAAGGTATACAGTATGCAAAATGTAAACCTTGCTGCTCTTGAATATGGTCTACTGGCCGAGGTAGATGTCGATTTAGCTGTTACAGGTCCATACGCTACGGAGTGGTACCATGCCATGGCCACCGAGTTAAAATGTATCATTCAAAGTGGTACCTGGGTTATTGTAAATCGTCCATCACCTGGAAAGGTGATAGGGAGCAGGATGATTTTGAGAAACAAGTACGGGCCAGATGGAACGATTCAACGGAGGAAGGCAAGAGTCGTCGCTCGGGGGTTCTCACAACTCCCTGGTGTTGACTATGACGAAACCTTCGCTCCGGTTGCACGCCTGAGTTCTATTCGCCTTGCCACGGCATTGGCGTCTCAGTACGGAATGACGATTCATCAGTTCGACATTACTGCCGCGTACCTGAACGGTACGTTGACTGAAAAAATCTATATGGAAGTTCCGGAGATGACTGAGGAGACCCTGAGGTACATTGTTCGGACCGAGAAAGATAAAATCACAAAGAACAAGGCGGCGAAGATGCTGCAGGACCTTCAAGAGGGCGACAAGGTGTGTCTTCTTAAAAGGGCACTCTACGGCCTGAAGCAGGCTGGACGACGATGGTACGAAAGGTTGAACAGCGAATTATGTGCTCTGGAGCTGTCACCGACTAAATCCGACTCATGTGTGTACGTCAGAGGTTCAGGGGGAGACTTAATGGTAGTAGTGATCTATGTCGATGACATCTTATTGATCTCACGGAATCCAAAAGACGTGACACAACTAAAAAGCAAACTCGCTGAGAGTTTTGGGATAAAAGATCTCGGTGAAGTCGGATGTTGCCTCGGAATAGAGTTTATCAAACGAAATGACGGATATACAATACATCAGCGGGGACACATCGAAGACATCCTACGACGATTCGGGATGGCTGATTGTAAACCAGTGTGCACTCCAATGTCGGTTAATGCCAAGTTATCGAAGAGCGAAAAGTCAAACGACAATGATTCTATTCAGGTACCATACCGTGAATTGGTCGGCTCTTTAATGTATTTGGCGATGGGTACGCGACCCGATATAGCACACGCGGTTAGCTGGCTGAGCCGTTTTAATGATTGTCATCAACATGTTCATTGGATTGCAGCAAAACGCGTGTTGCGCTATCTTCAAGGTACCAAGAAGATCGGAATTGTATATAAGCCCTCGAGATCGAAATTAACTGGACTGGTTGATGCTGATTGGGGGAATTGCCCTGACGATAGACGGTCATATACCGGTTTTACTTATATTCTCGCTGACGGAGCGGTCACGTGGGAGTCACGTAAGCAAAGAACGGTCGCACTCTCATCTACCGAGGCAGAATATATGGGCATAGCAGAATCTGTCAAAGAAGGAATCTATTTACAGACATTCTTAGATGAATTGGGATACAACGCACTTGTCGACAACATAACGATATTTTGTGACAATATCGGGGCTCAAAAGCTGGCGTTGAATCCGGTGTTTGACTCTCGCACCAAGCACATCGACATCCGTCACCACTTCGTACGAGAGGCAATACGTAACAACAATATTTGTCTTCAACATAAGCCAACTGAAGATATGGGAGCTGACATCCTGACAAAAGGTCTTGCCGGACCTAAACATCGGAAGTGCCTTGAATTGTTAGGTATGAAAAAGTTCTGTACGTAACGAGGGGGAGTGTTGGTACTATCCGTTCCGTACCGAACTACAGTCTCGCGTTGTTACGCGGCTAATGTGATATTCTAAGTATCATACTGAATGTCATCTATTGTTTTTGTAAACCACACATTGGTGTATCGTGTTAATAAATAGTTGTCGCACCAGTGTTATCATTTCAGTTCACCCACCAGCGCAAATAATCCTCATAGTATCCTATACCGATTATTGTAGCAACATAGCTGATGAAATTGTCATCCTCCACAAATATGAACATTGAATAATTACAGTAGAACCAAGAAAGGAATCGAGCAACATACCGTGCCACGGGTGCCACCGATGCTAAGGTTATGACCACACTAAGAATAACTGCAAGTTAGAACTTAGATTGTTAAATGCACTGGCAAACAACAGTACCAAGATTGCTACAAAACCAAGAACGGAAAACCTCGATCCATAAACTGTGACGGAGAACAATCTGCTAACTTTACTACTACAATTACTACACTCAAATCATTAAGAAACAGGTATTTAATTCTCAAACATATCAAACAAACTAACAGCAATAAGACAAGTAAAATCAACGAAAAATAAATTTGCAGCGACCACATCTAGATTATCAGCTATTAGTTCCACAGTTCCAGTTAATAAACACATATAACTATTAACGCTCCAACCGCTGACGTATTATCTACAATCTTTAAATTAATTATAGACTTCATTATTCCATATCTTAGTAAAATTAATTTTATTACTAATACTTACCTTAATGTAAAATATTAGGTAGTGATATAGCATGCCTCACTGAAACACATTTAATATCCAACGAACTGTGTATAGTATCTGGTTATAACATATACAGAAATGACTGAAAATCTGCGCCAAACGCAATTTAGTGCACAACCACTAACCCTTTCTACACTGTATGCTTACAAACAACCGAAAAAGTCCTTATTGCAAATAATACAGCAATATTCGACACTCATAAATATGCTCTATTTGAATGGTTGTTTGACTAACAATCCGAATGGCACTAAGCTGCAGAAGTTTTTATCTACTTGTACATTATAAGTATCTGCAACAAGTGAGGTTAACACAATAAACATACAGTTTCTTGGAGTTGGTGTGATAATCAGAACACAGGAGCGGAGATTGATTATATGTGTATTTAGGTGATATATGTATATACATACACGAACAATAATTACAAACTAATTGATTATAAACAACTGCGGCCTCCTGGAGGATACGTAGTGCTGGGTGAGCGAGAGATTTGACCTGGCCAGAGCTGCGAGCTCGTGGCCAACGAGGACCTTCGACCGCCGAGGGTACTGTAGGCGCGTAGTGCCCGGTAAACAATGGGTTTTGCCTGGGCATGGCTATTACAGAGGCTTGGTTCGGCCTCTTGGTGAAGAACTAGCTTCGGGGCGACCACAAGAGGTGCGTTCGCCGAAGATGTTACCGTACCCTGGGCGAATTATAAAGATTCGGCCACAGAGAAGGCTGTCAGGCTCTTGTGCGAACCAGGTAGTTCCTCTTCAGCCAAGAACGGGAATTATAGGATGGACGACAGAAAGGAGGGGTGGAGAATAGAAGAAAGGCCAGGAAAGGTGGAAGAGTACTGCCCCGGTATTCGCCTTAGATACTCAGGAAACCCACGGTCTCCCTAATGCTAAATAGGCGTGCTAACCACTAACCTACACACTTCGGTAAAAAATGTTGCTACAGATCTTGGGGCTCTTTAAAATCCTGGAGCACATTGTTTGCCGTGGCCGGCGTCGTATTGGCCAAACTGGGAAATTCATTGGAGTCACTCTGCTACTTTGTATTAAATCTGGCGATAAGATTTTCCAGGGAGGAGCCAGATTTATTTGACTAGCATCGTTGTAGTTGACCAAAATTAGCGCATTTTGCGTGCCAGGTAAAGGTAAAAGCGAATTAATCTTTGGATTAATTAGGCCGTCGGGCCCAATTGCTGTTATTTGACCGGCCAGGTAGGGGGCATTATATGCGGGTATCTGTATTCCAATTGAACCTGCAGCATTTCTTGGTCATTGCCCTGCTGCCTTTGTATTCAACAGTTGGTTCAACGGTCCGCGCCGTCTAAATTTGCAATAAAACGTTGGCCGTTCATGCGTAGACAGAGTCGTCTTTGTTTCGGGGAACGGAAGTTTTTAACAATTGTTGAGCTAAATGTAAACAGAGCGACGCCGCATCAATGGTTCGAAACTGCCTTGGCGAGGAAGCTGACGGATTAAGTTTATGTACGATCGATCAATAATATGGGTTTTTAGACTTCATTTTCAGGCATAAAACAAGTTTTTTCGTTCTTCGGCGGTAAAATCCTTCTTTTCCAGCAAAAATGGCGTTAGCGGGCGAAAAAGAGTTATTATTTATTAACACGTGTTAATGAAAACTATGCTTAGAAGGTACTATTCAGTACAACCAACTTGTTATGTTACAGCCCTCGGTGCTCCGCACTTCGTGCTATAACCTTCATGCCTCGCAGCAAAAACGCCTGTTTTACGCATTTGATACATAAATAACTATTATATCAAAGTAACACATTATCCATAACGCCATGACCACAGACCAGATATTTTCGATATGCTCATACATAAAAACTTTTGAAAACCTCTTCATCAAGCAGTACTAAGTGAAATGGATTCTGATCATCTTCCTGTCATAGTGTCATACCTCCTATTGAACTCCAAAACTACCGAAACTAATAAACGGTCGTACTGACTGTAATTGTTCCAGGAGATCATAACGAAAACAGTAATATGTCCGAGTAGTATATCAAACAAGATAGAAGTTGATGCGATGATTCAACTGCCAAATTAGATAGTTAGCTCAGTACATAAAGCAACAGTTAAAGGATGACCAGAAGAGTTTCAAACTATGGGCGGTTACCACACGGCTTAAGTGAATTATGGATAGAAAGGCTTCAAGCTCGGCGACTTCGGCCGCTTTACTTGCGGAGTTGAGTGGAAGTTTTCGGCTCAGTTAATATAAGGAATACACAGAGGAACTATAACATAATGATAGGTCAATGTGATTAGCATCCTTACAAAACTGCAAATATTTAATACCAGCGTTACTTGTCAATGGGAAGAGCCATCCATGATGGTGATATAAAAAGTGTACATTATTCTGGAATGACTTGTAAGGAACATTTACCAGAACTCAAGCTGCAGGTAATGAAGAATTTGCTAATGAAATTCAGCAATTTGATTATGAAAACTTGCTGGATTCATTCGGGGAAATAAAACCAGCTTCTCGTAGTGAAATCCGATGAATTATTAACATACTAAAAAGTCATCAGGCTACGAAATGATACCTAACCTCTTGCTACCACAATTACCATTTAAAATATTACCCTATTTAACATCCCTTTCTTTATACTGTACTCGTACGTAGGTTTTAATTCTTTCAAAACGATAACTTCGATTTTGGTTGTATTGCGTATGATGTAACTATTTTGACCAGGAGACTCAAGAAGAATTTAAGTTCCATAGTACAGTAACTGCCGCGTTCACAGATAAAATGTTTTACGCTGGCAAGCGGATCGGCGGTATTTCAGCTTGGGGTCAAATTCTATAAATTCGCTTCACTCGGTTGTAAATCCATGTGGTGGTACTTTGTATTGGTGGTTATTGTGCATCGGATTTAAACTTTGTCGGTGGTTATCAACAGTTTAACAAATATTAAAATAATACAAAATCAGAATTAAAACTGAGTGGTATTTCATATAGTGTGCTTTAATACCGTCGACAGAGAGTAGAAAGAAATGCAAACCGGTGGTAATTCATATCGGTGGTACGGTATAGAACCCGTCAAAAAGCACCACTCAGCTATACAGCAACTTCTAGGCATACAGGAAATAATTGAACGAGGCTCTGAAGGAAAATTACACGGAGCAGCTAAAACTTAACTGTGTGTTGATGAAGTTAATTGACAGTTAAAGGATCGGATCCTTATAGTGATATATATGAACACTATCAAAAATAGGATTAGTTTGCTGAACTGATAATAAAATCTATTTAAGAAAATAGCTAACGGTTAGTTTATCTTAGTTGCGTAACGATTTGTCATTCATTTAGATCTTCTTCAGTAATCAACTGTAAAAATCTCCAACCCACAGTATCAATTTTTATGAACTGTTGCGCAAGCTATAAGTGGTAGAGATAAACTTTATTGTTTTAGTAATGCTAGTTATGAACTTGCGATTAATTCCAGTTGCCAATGAAAATTAATCGGGCATCAGACATCCATTCCTACGTTTTAGGTAAAAATCTGTTATGTCAGCTTATTAAGTGGTGTAGTTACGGGGGGGGGGGGGGTTAAAATAGATATAACTAAATGGGTTGAAAAAACTAGATTTGCATTTATGCATTTATATATAATTTGTATCATTTTCATTTAATTCTTCAACTATCAATTGACCTCCCCTTCCCCAAATCGAAAGTCTGTGTACGTTACTGACCTTAAAGTGTTTAGAAATTGTCTCGTAAATTGTCCTCTGCCTGGATGTTTTGTTTAATCAAGCGTTTTGTTGTCTTGATATCATGATTCACCAAATTACTCATGTCAACTCAGTCGTTTCTAGGAAACCGGACATTGTTATTCATTGCAAAAACTGTAATTACTGCAGTTTTCAAATACGGAGGTGTCACAACATTTGTAATAATAGAAACAACGGTATTCAATTGTTTGGCTATTTATGTGTACACTCGTGAGTGCTAGATATAAACGATATACACGACTGTTTCTCTTTCAACAGGGTTTAATAGTCTAATTTTTATTTATCCTATTTAGTTGTATGCCGATAATTCTATAAAATGATAGATATATGTACAGCGGGTTCTGTAATAAATATTGGAATACACATCTTGAACATATTTTGAATCATTTTTAAATAAAAAAATCTGTAAAGGGCTTTACCCAGAACTTCTTTAGTCGGCATTGTGACACTAAATAATTTTAAAAATCAAATTAAGCTGGGAGTAAAAATATATTCACGTTTCTAATAAATTAAATACATTTTCAAATTAAAAAAAAAAACGTTACCGGTGGTCGAATTCGAACGGCAACGTTTTGTGGGATATCGTAAGGGACTGGGCTATTTCTACCTGCGCCACGGAGCACCGACCTTTCGAATTTCTGCGTCGCAGCTATATTTAGTAATGCGCTAATTTGTGCCTCCTTTTTGTATCGTAAAACATTTATTCTGTATCTATTGGCTTCCATTTTTGGTAAGAATAAAGCCTGCACTATGCACAAATTATTACTTGTATGTATTACTAAGTTAAATAGAAAATAAACATAATTTTATTTTTTTAAGGTGCTCACCCTGTGTATATTTGTTTGAAATTTTCTCGGTTTCATTCCAAGTAGATATACATATAATGTGTATGCAAAATATTGTCTTTCTCCGACAAATAGTTTTTGAGTTATACCGCCAACAGACAGACAGACAGACAAACAGACAGACGGACGGACGGAATTAGGAAAACTTGTTTTTCATCATCTAGGGACCCTGACTCGTGAAGATCTGGAGAAATCTCGAAAGGTGATTTTTTCGCGATTACAATACTTTCTTCGTCTTTTATACGAGGGAAGTAAAAAGTGTTGAAATTCCAGTTGAGTTCTTATATCCAGGTTCATCCTGTTACTTAAAAAAAGGTAATTCGTTTACACGCTCCATTTGTTGTCAGTCTTGTTGCTAACGTCCCCACTGAAGGGATCGCTCTATGCTTACTGATCAGGTTTTACACATCAAGAGACCACGGTTGGCAAAGCTGGATTGAGGAATGGCAGTGGATTGCATATTGCATGGCTGTTTCGTTGCAGGTTTGAACTCACATTTTCTAGCCCAGAACCAGCGACTCGTAAAAAGACAGATTGTGATGTCACAGTATCAAATGAAATATTGTATCTCGTGACTCGTTGGTGGTAGTAATGGCAGTGTCTTTTACGTCTTAGGATTTGACCCGTTGGGATTTTTAACCTAGAGCTGCTTGCAACTTTAATGGGGTTAATATATTTGACGTTATTTTGCTTGGTAGGTGTTATTCATATCAAAAGTAGGGTATCCATTAGGTAAGTACCACGGATTCGACTTTGGGTTTCAAGTCCGGACTGTTTAAATTAGTTTCGGCTTCAGTATTCTTCAGACGTGTTCTTTTTCGAGATTAACTCCTTGGTTTATGCAGATCTCACATCTCAGAATTAATTTTTTTTAAATTTTAATTAGCCCACATAACAGCAGTAAAGGTTGGTGGTACGAGTATTTAATAGTTAAATGTGCTTCCTAGAATAGAAAGACTATAAAAATGTTGCAGATCAAATTAAGGCTGTTTATATAAAAAACAAACGACTATCTATTTGAAGCTATAAATCTCCGAGTGGTTTTTTATTGCTTGCTTGCTTTTGCAAGTAAAAATATTCAGAAAACCCCATTAGCATGCTTGCACAAATTATAGACGGATGTTAACTGTTAATGGTGTTTTTTCTTGCCGATTTACAATAAGAATTGAATTGAAATCATTTAAAATCTATTATAGGGCCTTTAAATGGGCCTTTAGTTAACGTCGATACTAATTGGTTGTGCCTATGTGACGTTTTTAATTAAATCAGTTATATGCTGTTATGAATTTGAAATGTTAGTACAAGGTTTTTGTGTCTAAACTGCTGTGTTTGCATAGTAATTTAAATGTGGCTATTAAATTATTAAAAATATCTAAAATAATTCTCATAAAATTACAATACAAATAATATTAAAATGAACCTACTACTCTTTAGGGGACCACCGTTCTTCGGCTTGGTAACTTCATATGGAATAAAAAATATATACAGTGTATAATGGAGGTTTCGGAGGCTTTCACGACCATTGTCATAGTCGGAAGCGATAGAAGAGCACGATAACTCTACGTTTAAACCACGCCAGAGGCGAAACACCTTTACATGATATAGTGTTTAATTTATCAGATAAATTAAACACTGCGTCATCTAAAGGTGTTTATAGAGTCCCTTGCTCTTGTAATGCTGTATACATTGGTAAAACAGGACATTCATTGAAAACTCGTATCTCTGAGCACCAGCGATGTTTCAAGTCGGATCTCGTTTCATCATCAGCCATCGCCGAACACCAACGCGATACCGGCCATAAGCTCCTTTTTGATGAAACTTCTATTTCTTCAAGCCATTGAGATTTACAAACACCCTAACAATTCCAATCGGGACGAAGGCTTTCCCCTTTCGTCTATGTGGAAAGTGCTAATTCCTAAGCGCCGCCCACCGTCACTGAACCGCGACGGCACTTGCCTATAAACGCCCGTCTTTCTCTTTCCGATCGGTAGAAGACTTTCGCCATTGGCGTGGTTTACACGTTGAGTTACTGTGTTCTTTTGCTTTTTCTCCTGATAGTGGGCGAAATGTTGAGCTCTTCGACCTCAATAAGTCGTTTGTTACTTAGTGTATAATGGTAATACTGATTAAAGTCTAACTGAAAATCGGGGGGAAGTAAACGAGGATGTCCTGGAATTGTTTAGGAAGGTTGTGCGCGTATTTGATGAGGATGGTAACTTAGGGAAACATCCTCTTCGTCTTGGCGACCTTGGTATGGTAATCATAGGTTCTAAGGTTGATGACGATGTCATAAAATGAGTTGAGTTAGGAGTCCCAATTTAGCTTGGAAGTGAAATGGACTCCCAGATAGTTGACGAAGGTGTAGAGCTTTAATTGAGAGTTCAAACGTGTTCGGGCGACGCTTTTGGAGTGTTATGATGGTGGAGATTGCGAAACATGATGGCCTAGGTTTTGTTCGGGTTCAATTTCATTCTCTTTGAGTCAGAGAAGTGAAGTGGATAGAAGGTTGAAGCCACGGGCACTGTTGCCCGTTAGGACCCAGATGACGGTGTTATCTGCATACTAAGAAAGCTGAACTCTTGGATTAGTGAGGGATGAATGTCAGCTCAGAAGGTAATGAAGAGTAGATGAGCGAGAATGAAACCTTGAAAAAGTACAGGCCTTTGGGGTCTTGAAATGGTACCATGGACTGTGATATGGTGCTAACGGGAGATGTGGACGATGAAAGAGTGGATTTGGAAATCGATAAATTTGGCCAGCAGTCCTTCATCCCAGAGGAAGCGCAAATCTCTCCCAATATCCAGCATGACTTCGAGGAGACATTGATCGGAGCCACTTAATATATTTTTATTGATTGCAACCTATTGCAATTTTCCGATGTTGCAAAGGGGGTTGCTTTTTTAGTTTTTTCTCACTCAAACAATTTGCCTTCCCTGTATGAGAAATATAGCTTGAAATACTAATATGTGTTTTACGTTTGTAACTTTGCTGAAATGGTTAATGTAGTTCCAAGATAATCTAGGTCTAAAAGAAGCTTTAAGGAATGTCATAAATAAAGAAGAGATTTACCATTTGATAAACTCATTGACGGTTTTCGTTTATTTCTTTCGGACAACATTTTTGAAAATATAGTAGTTGTAAGAAAGAGATATGCCGGAGAATTGTTTTTAAGCAAACGAACGACAGGGAAATCAAGAACAACTACTTGGAAGCCCTTGAGAGTTCTGACATTGAAGGTTTTCGTAGGCTTGTGGCTACACATGGGCGACAACCAATTGCCTGCAGGACTGCTGGATAACCGACGAGTTGTACAACTTACTTCGTTTAAAAAAACACGGATTGCATGTTTCTGCAAACGATATGACAAACATATAACATTTGGTAAATCGCTTTATTGTTTAAGTATTCGCTTTTAACGTCAATACATTTTTGGATACGCTTAAACCAATTTGCGAAGCACTTTTTCCTCGCTGAAGCTGGTAACTCAGAAACCAGTGTTCGGAAACTTTCAACTGCTGTTTGAGTCGACGAAATGCGCTCACCATGCATTTTATTTTTGATGTTTGGTAACAAAAAAAAGTCATTAGGTGATAAATCATGTGAATACAGGCAATAAGTTATTAATTCGACATGTTTACTGGATAAAAAATCAAAGGTTTTCCGAGTTGAGTGACTGCTGGCGTTATCATGATGCAGAATAATTCGCCGATTTTGATTGTTTTTTCTTATTTAATCGACGACAATGACAACCGGCCAACAAATCGTGGTATACCAATCAGTGTTCGCAGTCCTTCGATACTCTAAAGCCACAGTTGCTACATGTCCCGTTAAACTGAAGAAACAATTTGCTTCGCAGCACTGCGTTAACGAACAACTTTTGTTGGTTTTGGCTAAACTTGAAATACCCAAATGGTAGATTGTTGTTTACTTTCGGGCTCGTACGAATAGATCCAAGCTTCGTCACCAGTAACGATGGTGTAGACTGTAGACTCAATTTGAACGACCCCAGGTGAATTTCTTGAGCATTTCTTTGGACCATTTGACACGACCCTGTGTTTACGCTTCTGTCAAATTGTGTGGGATCCAACGACTCCAAAGCTTCCGTACGTTCAAATGATTATGCAAAGTTGTGTGTATTGCTTTCATGACAATGCCAAAAGATGCGGTAACAGTTTACAGTAGCTCGAAACGTTAAAAACAGTTTTTTTTTTTGGAATCCCTAGACATAGGCCATGCAGAACAAAAGGTAAGTACTGAGAAGTTGGCGGAAAAGCGTTTTTAAATAGCAAACTTATAAAAATCCATCAGAAATTCCGAAAAACACGAAAATCACCGGCGAAATGACATAAAGACGTAATTTTTTTTGGGTGCGCATAAAACGCAGACTGTAGCTCGAATATGTTACTAAAGTTCGAAAAACACCAGGGGCGGTATCCATTGATTTAAAATAAATAGATAGAATGAGGAAAAACTGCAGTATAGTAGACCACAACCTTTTAGTGGGTACTAAGTACACACAAATCTTAAACTGCAGCTAACCTAAAATGATAGCTTCTGGGCATGAGACAGGAGTGGTCTACGATACTGCATTTTAGCAAAGTATTAATTAGAGCCCTCTATACTTTTATACTTGTTTGGGCTGCGACACACCGTTTAGGGTATTTTAGATGACACTTGAAGTGTCAATTGTGGTAATAGAGGTACATTTTAATTTCATATTTACTTGATGAAAATATACATTTTCGCCTCTTACGACAACAGATTCGAGTTTAGCAGGCCGTAAACTATAGAAACAGTGCAAAACTGCGTTCGAAGAGCGTTTCAAGCTAAAGTAAATAATTACCAAAGATGACTGAATCTCACGGTATTTCATATTCCGATCTCGCTCATTCACGCAAAGCATCAACATTAGTTGCAACAACAGATGTTGATGGATGACCTTCACGAAATTAGTCACTGAAGAGAGTGGTGCGTCCACGCTGAAATTCGGCAAACCAATAGTGCTCTTGGATGGCCCTTCATCCCCAAAAGCCCAATGAAGTCTATCATTGTTTCGGCGTTAGACCACCCTTTTATAAAATGCTCTGTTCACTTGGATATGAACTGTCAACTGAGTTATTAGTGAAAAACGTCAAATCTTAGGAATATGACAGTTCAAAAACGCTAGCACCACTAGAACTACTAGATTCCAGAAACATTGCCAGTAGCCCTTATATGAGTAGGAATCGTTTTTAAATCATTTTAAGATGTTTCCATTTTTCTAAAAATCCTGAAGGAGGAGGGACAGGGTATAATGACCATTTGTCGAAGAGTAGATAGCTACAACATTTTTTGAAAACAATAAATCTACCAGATTTACTACCCAAATAAATAACCTTCTTTAAACGAGTCAATGATTCTATGGAGAGGAATACTCGTCTTTCGACAGTATATAAAGAATAAAAAACAAAAATTCGGCGTAAAGCAATATATTTTATCGTAACCCAACGGCATTGCTTTAAAAATAAGAATATATATTTGAGACGAAAAAGACATGTGAAGTGAATTGGGAGATGCTGCGAACGTTTATTATACCGCATAAAAAATATTTTGAAAAGGGACACTATATATATTGCTATGAACACAATTTTAAGCCTCCGTAATTATTACTGTAATTAATAACATTTCACGAATGTCAAATAATATCTGAAAATGTTCCATAGGTAATGTGCTGATTTGTACAATATTGCGATGGACGTGACAATAATTTTGTTAAAAGCTGTGTTGAAATCATATTAGCTTTGCAGTGAACAAATGTAGTGAGAGTAGCCTTTGGATTGTCATGCAAATAATAAAATCTGTAAACAAAACAATTGGAGATAGGAAGCCAAGCTTGGTGGCTGTTCATTTTGGCTTCCCCAATTTAAAATTAAATTATCAATAAATAAATACCCCAGTTTTCATTAAAAGTTGTGCAATTTATTGGGAGTGTCTTATGCAAACTGTGGCAGTTTGGTTGGTGTTGGTAGTGCTTCCGCCCAGGTAAAATAGTGCTTCGAAGTTGGTCGAGCAGTAGTTGGTGTTTCCGAGGCAGTTTTTGGACGAAAAGGCAGCGCAATTGAAGTCTGAGGCGAGTGTGAACGAGGCAGCGGTTTGTCCTGGAGCAGTTTAGATTATGGATTATTTGGATGTGGATCATTGCAGCGGCATTCATTAGAATAATGTGGGATTTACTGGGGGATTCTTTGGAGTATCTACTATTATCCATCGCAAGAGCAGCATAACAGGTCAGCAAAGTGATTCTAGAAAGCATTATTCTTAAAATTGTGAAGTGGTGTCTGTTTTATATCAACTTCCGGCAACAGCATCCTTGAGTGTTTTGTTTTGTAGCGTCTATTTACTTACGCTTTTGTTGTCGCCTACGAAACGTATAATGACGTTAAACTAAACTGTTTTTCGAAGCAAAGCGAATTTGTTTGGCAACATTTGTTAGGTTGGAACGCCATAATCGAACTTGAGTTTCCATTAGCTATAATTTGCTTCTATTAGTTTCTATAATTTAATAATACTTGCTAGGATGTAAAGACCCGCCCATGAGATAAGAGTAATTTTAGTATTTTTTATTACATTTATTTATTTAATGGTACATTAAAACCTACGAAAACATTCATATCATTGTAATATGTATACTTTTACAGCAGTTTTACTTTATGTAAAGAGATACTTCCACAAAAACCTACGTAACTTGAACCCTAAGACAAAACTGGAGAGGAAATCCGTTGAAAGTTACTTCTAAATAAACTAGAAAATGTGAAGTAATAACAAAATATTCTAGTAAAGTTGCAATTGGAAAATGCCGTGACAAAGAGGAGGTTTTATTCGTTTCCACAGACTTTGATGGTAAAATGCACCATATTATATTAATGATACTTCTCAACAGTTATTACCGCTATAGCAAATATTCAAAGAAGAAGCTGAACTATTATGTTTTTTGGCATAACATTGTAAAGAACTCTTTGTCAGAAGTAGAGGACACACTGGTGGAAGATCCGAAAAGAACGATGTGGGGTGTGCTATAAACAAGCATTGTTTAGTTATATTTTATTTTGATTAATATTTTTTTAAATCGGCAGTGAAGAACGCCAAAATCGTCATTAAAATACGAGAAATCGGCAGCAAAGTAATCAATTGTTTTACTAATCTTTGCAGTTGGTGGCATGACAGATGGGTGACAGAAAATGTCAACATAACCTATAAAAGTTGTTTAAAAAATGTTAATTTCACGATTTCTCGATTTAAAAAAAACGTAATGTACACCTCGACACCGAAATTCCTTTTTATCCCTCGTGTGGTTTACATACCTAGGTCCTACGGGCCTCTGCCTAAATCCACATTCTTAATAAAAAGTTAAACTTTAGTGTCTTGGTATACAAATAACTATTATGCTCTATTCTATTAAAATGAAAATGTTTTTTATTGATACTTTTTATACGAATAAACGTTCTAATTTATGTTTCTTGCTTTCTTCATATCAAAAATTGTATGACCCAGGAGTTGAATCATCAGTCTATCTCAAAGAAAACAGCTTTCAAAGGCCAGTGACTCAAGTCATAATGCATTTTAGCCCAAAAACGTACTAAAATAATTGATAATTATTTAAGGGGCCCTAAAAACCCTTTTTGTACATCATTTTTTAAAATATGATAGTAGCCTTTGGACAGGTTTCTGAAAATTCTAGGGACAGTCAACTTAACCTAACTTCTAAGTTTTGTTTTAGGTTTCATGTTATCAAATGCAAAAAAAAACAGTAAGTTGCTATTTGCTATAATGACACTTTTAAAAAAATATTAAATAATTTTTGAAATTCCATCTTTATAATGTAAGAAACCATTGATTTTTAAAATCAATCTTATCCCCCCTTAGATTTGGTTTTCTTCGGGTCGGTATCAACGCAATGTTGGCAACCCTATCGAGCAATGACAGAAAATTGTGTTTTTAATGGAAATATGTTGTCAATGGCTTCATTAAGAAGACACATTTCTTTTTGTTTACAATAATATCTCACTGGATATAAACAATTATAAGTTATAGCGAAGTTAAATTCCATTATACTAGAAAAACATAATATGCAATGGAAACTATAAAAACGAGACCAAGCACATTCGAATGACGGTAATTATAATAAATTGAATTAGATTATCTAAAACAATTAATATTTATATTAAGAACCTTCAGTTGTTTCTAAGAATCGTCTGTTTTTTAAATGGAATAAATTAAAAAACTACGATAACCGTTCAAAAAGCTGTATTTAGATTATTTGGAACATTGAAACGAGATCGTTGTTCTACAAATTGGGCTCCGAGAAATGCGGAGTGTAAATGTGGAAATGGAGCATAGACATATTTTAGATCAAAAAGCTTCAAACCGAACGGTTGAGATGTTCCAAGCTAAAATGACAAAAACAGAAGTTGGTGGTTTTCTTCATTTTTGCTTATCGCATGACCGAAGTATTTTAAGAGATGTGCGTCGACTATCTGCAATATCCGTACACACGTGCAGATTAACGTAGCTGAACGTTATAAAAGCTCCGCTTATGAATTTATTATAAAAATTTTGTATTAATACAATTTTTTGACTCGTTAGTGGCATATGGAGCCCTAAACATATTTGTTGCAACATAAAGCATTCTCTTCTTCGACGTTATTCTCATAGAGGTGCTAAAGCAACAGATCACAGGGATATACGTTCCTCAATTGTTTATTTTCGTTAGTCGTAATTTTTAACTTGACCTTTTTCTTAATTACGTTTAATTGATTTTTCTGGAAGTCATATACATTGTTAAATGTGGTAATTTTAACGGCAAAGAACTACAATAAAGCTTATTCATAGCCATAACCATAATGCTCTAATTTTAAGTAAAAACTGAAAGTAATCTTCTTCTTCTCCTTCTATCCTTTTGTCATTTCAGCGTCACATTTAGAACTTCGTGTCCTCTTAAACTCACTTCTTTTATTCTTTTCTGTTTCGCGCTAGAATTGTCATTTCATCTGGTATCTTTCCTAGTTCTACGATCACATCCATCCAGGTTTTTCTAGGTCTTCCCCTTCTTCTTTTCTTTAAAACTTCCTGTGTTAAATATTTTTCTACATGTTCTCTCTGGATCCATTCTTAGTACACGTCCATACTAGTTTAGTTATTTCTTTTCTATCTTTTTCAATATTAACTCTTCGTCTACCATCTCCCCTATCCTCACGGTCCTTAGCCTCTCCCACTTTGTCCTATCGGAAATGTTCTGTAAGTATTTCATATATACAGTGTGTCCCCGGATTGAGTTCACTATAGGTATAATCGACAAAAAATTTTACAATTTTATTTTAATGTTTTGGGATCCCGCCCTGCTTGGTCTGAAAACAATTTTAAGCAGAGTTTTAATTTTTAGAAATTAAGTCGGCCATGACAAATGTGAAAAAACTATTTTCTATTTAGGTAAACTACCATTTCTGTTCATTATATGGCAAAATTTTGTTAAGGAAAGTTGTTTAGAATGATAGCTTATGGCCCTATACAAAATTTCAGAAAGATGTGTCGACTTAGAAAAAACCGTTACATTTTAGATAATTGTATTTAATTTTCATGTAAACTATCCTTTTTGTTCATGATACGGCAGAATTTTATTAAGAAAAGTTGTTCAGAATGAAAAATTATGGCCCTGTACCAAATTTCAAAAAGATATGTCGACTTAGATTAAACCGTTATTTTTTAGATTAAACAAATTGCATTTATTAAAAATGACGGTTTCATCTAAGTCGACAAATATTTCTGAAATTTTGTATAGGGCCACAACTTCTCATTCTGAACAACTTTTCTTAATACAATTTTTCCGTATCATGAACAAAAAAAGTAGTTTACCTGAAAATAAAATACAATTAACTAAAAAATAACGGTATTTTCTAAGTCAACATATCTTTCTGAAATTTTGCATAGGGCCGTAATATATCATTCTCAACAACTTGTCTTAATAAAGTTTTTCCGTATCATGAACAAAAAGGGTAGTTTACCTGAAAATAAAATAGTTTTCGCTTCCCTGCCAAGGCCTACTTGTTTTTCAAGAACTGAAAATATTCTTAAAATTCTCTTCAGACCAAGCAGGGCGGGATCCCAAAACATTAAAATAAAATTGTAAATTTTTTTGTCAATTATACCTATAGTGAACTCAATCCGGGGACACACTGTATATATGATATTATGCTATGGTGCTTTTTCTGCCCAGTTGTCGGTAACAGGTAGGACAGTTGTTGATAATGTAACGGTAGTGTATACAATTAATTTCACTTCTTTATCTATTTCCTTTTTTCCTAGTACTTATCTGTTTAATAATAATAATAATGGTGAGGCACTAACACCCCATGAAGGAGCTTGGCCTGCAAGGCGGAAGGTCAGAGCTTCCATATCCTCGCTATCACACCCGGCTGTCGCGTGTCAAATTCATACATAATAATTATATCTTCTTTCCTTTCCTCGTTCTATTCGTTAATTTTGCTTTCCTATTCATATATTCTGACCCTTTCTAATTTAATCCATTTGCATTTTATTGCTCTATTTTGAGATTTCCTATGTTTTTCATTTACTATTATCATTGTTATACTTTTATTGATATTTGAACCCATTTGCATATTTTCAATCCCTCTATTCATAAGTCTATGAATGTCTGCACTTTGTTATCGGTACCAGATACTATTACTATATAATCGTTTTACATTAAACTACTCGTCTTTACCGGTTGTATGTTTCTATATACAATTTAGTGTGTAATCCTCTATTTTTTTCTTTTATGCCTGAACTCGTTTCATCTTCTTTCTGTAATTTTTGCTTTTTTACCGTTTTTATATACTTCTGGTAAGATTTATTGGTTCTATTGGTACATCCAGTTTTTCTGGAGCTCCTTCTAAGACCAGCTTTGGACCGTTGAACACCAGCGTTAGTTTCTAGCTGCAGATACACCTTTTTGGCTGTTTTGCACCTACTAAAAGACACATGTCGGAGTGTCCCAGAATATCGCAGTAAGTACACGCCAAATTTGTTAAATTTAGTGGATTTGTATTGATAAAGGCAGTTTTGCTAGCAATAGCTTATGCGTCGATCTAGCAAATGCCTTTGGTTGTCAATCACGCGCGGGTTAAATAACTAATTAGCTTATTATCAGTAGCGTTTCGTTTTAATTAGGCGTCTACTGAACAACGAATCAAGTGTGTACAAGCTGCAATACAGTTGTTTGTGTAGTTCGACCTTGACCGTCAGGTGATTAATTTCAATTTTATCAGCTTGCATGCCGGCGATTGAGCGTTCTCTTGTCAATTCAACCGTTGGAATGTTTACATGACATTCTAGATGTCAATTTATTGTAATATTAATTGTGACGTTATGATTTAGGGTTGACTTTAGCCATATTTAATTACTATTTAATTTTATTTAATTTGTTTTGTTAATTTATATTTTTGGGCCTTATAAGCCTTTTGCAATTTCATTACGATTAATATGTGTGACACTGTTTGGGTGAAATTAAATCTACTAACTGTTAGTGGTTTATCTATACTTACGACCCTTCACGAACCTGCTCGTTGTTTAGATTTAGGTTGTGAATTTAGAGACATCCACGGTAGGTGGTGAATCGATTTGTTAGCTAGACTTGTGTTTTTGTTGTGACTAACGACTGGCGCCCGTTTGTATAAAATTTATTAAGTATTTTTGTAACCTTAAGAACTAGTGCCTGGTCCTTATTCACGCCATATTCTGCCGAGGGTTCTAGGGCTGTGTTCACCCCTCGTTTAAGGGTGGTACATGTATTTTTGTCGATTTTGGTCTTAGCGAATTTGTGTTTTTGTATTTGTTACATGCTGACCTCTATTTTTGGTTATTATGTAATTGTTGAATTCATCTCAATTGTAGTGCTCTATGCATTTACCAATTAAATTAATGGGCGCTATATTCCCACTGGATGATTGATTAACTCAAATTCTCTCATGGCAACGGCAAGTTGTTGATTTACACATTGAGCTTTACAGAAAGGTCTTTGTTTACTTTAAACATGACAGCTTTATGATTAAATTTAAACACGAGTGAGGATTACGGCCCAATGTCTAACGAAATTAGCAAATGAACTAACACGGCAACTAAATTCGCTAACTAAATGATTAGGTAACGCACGTAGTTCGAGTGACTGACCGTTGCCTCTGTGTGCGACGTAGTCTGTACATATCTATATTTTCCTTCTAGAAAAATCTTGATCTTTCTGGATAACGCATTATACAGGGTGTTAAAAAATGTTGTCGGATATTTTACCCAATTATAGATCTTACCAATACAAACAACAAAGTCCTAATAAAGATGGGTCCGGAAACGCTTCGTTTCCGAGATTAAATTAAAAAAAAATCAGTTTTCTATTGTTATCTAAAAAACGCTTTAGGCGATTTTAGTCAAATTTGTACAGTTTGTTTATAACATTGTGAGGTATCTTTTTGAATTAATACAGTTCATCCAGTATTCCAGTAAATTGTGTTTATACTAGTTATACCGGGTGTCTTAAAATGAATTACATCTAGTATGCTTTGATTTTCCCATAATACAATCCAAACCTTTACTTAAAATTGGCAAGACTGTAAGTCTATGTCAAATTAGACGTTAGCAGGTTAGATTTTGCGTCAGTTTGTGTCAAAACTGACCCAAAACATAACCTGATAACCTCGAATTTGACATAGACCTGCAGTATTGCCAATTTCAATCTATATTTTATATTACATTATGGGAAATTCAAAGCATGCTAGATCTAATTCATTTTAAGACACCCGGTAGTTATTATAGTTATTAAGGTACCAAGTGCATTATGAGTAAAATAAGAGCCCAAGATTGTTAGTGTACTAACCGAGGGCCTTTGGCCCGAGGTGTGTACAACAATCGCGGGCTCTTAGCTCATAATGCCCGTGGTGCCTTCAAGGTTTTATGTCCTACCAATTTTCTTACCTAATTCATATTCATAATCAATTCATATAATTACTATGATATAGTATTTAAGATTGATCTAGTTAGCTGATCTAAGTTAGATTGGTGACATTAGCTGAGCTGTCATTAATTTTTATTGTGACAGTGGTGCATAATTTTTGAAATAAAGGTTGTATCCATGGAAACAAATACTGTTAATTTTTCATAATAACCCTAGTGTTCTTATGAAGAAAATAATTGCCCTGGAGCGTTATTTTGTATCTAAGATACCTTAAAATAGAGTCATTAATTTCAATTAATGTACTGGTAGGACATAAATACTTTTATAAGCACTAGTTTTGCTTCTACAGCTAAATGGGTGGTTTCTACTATATTAACAGTAATAATAAAACAATAAGGGAACAGCCTTACACAATTTGAATAGAAAGCGTTGGCAAAATAAATAACAAACTTTGTGTCCAAGATTAGGTGATTCTCGAAATTACTGTATCGTCGTATATAGTTAACATATCAGAGCGAGACTAAGACCAAATCAAAAGTTAAAGAACCAACACAATATAAACATCTACGCCCTCTTTGAAACTAAGAAAAGAGAGAAGAGTATCTCATAATATCAAAATTACATCCTCATATTTAGTAGCAAAGATAAAGAACAAATTTGGTGTAGAACTACTGATTCATGAAAAATACAAGAAAACCGTTGATAACCAAGAATTCTTCAGACAGAATTAAAAAAAAACATTCTCATATTTGAAAATAAACCTTACCATATGATATTAATAAATGCTCCCAATACTAGCAAACGTTACCTAGAAGTCGAGCAATTTTATGATCACTACAAAAACGAATAGACAAAACACCACACTCGTCATAATGGGAGAATTGAATACCATTAGCAATACATTTTTCTTGCACAAACAACAACACAAAATCAAATTCACCGACAGTAGAAATAATAGTTCCATGAGAGACTACATTACACTCAGCGATATTGCCTAACCAAATTCTAGATATAAGAAGCCCAACATCTGTAAAAATGAGAATTATCGCTATTCCAGCAAAGAAGCAACCACAGCACAAGATCCAGAAATATAATAAGAAGTAGTTCAGCAACTGAAGAAGCAGTGGAACTTGAACTGTGTAATGTAACTTGCAAGCGCATGCATTATTAATTTAAATTTTTTAAATTCAGTCTAATCCAAAATTATATTGCAAGAACAATCGTATGAATGGTTGGTGGTAGTTGAGATGGTAATAGTGTTACTATGAGTAATTTAATATTACTAAAGTAATATCGACTTGAATTTTGTGAAAAATCACGTTTAGGGTTTAATATCTCTCAATTGTGAATAAATAATAATTCTAATGTTATATACACAGTGGTAAAAATGGCCTTCCCTGTGGTATAATTTGATAAAATAATATCATATTATAATTTGCAATAAAAGTCAATGTTAAAAATAACCTTGAATTACATTTTTCTATTGTAGATGAAATAGAGTTACTAGTCATTTAACGTAGCTTCAGTGTGTGAGTGATTGTGTCTCATGCCAATGGATTGGTTTTCTATTATAAAGAATATTAAGTTCTACAACGAGCTTTTGAATCTGGGTGAATTGCAAGCGTAGATGTTCAGCAAGGGAGAGAGCGTTTCAAAGTCAGGTATCTTTAAAATAGGCAACAAAGGTCAGTGAACATTTGATTGAACTTTCAATGTGAGTTATCTAACCAAGTTTGATTTGGGATAATTAGAAAACACTATGTAATTTAATCTATTAGTCTGGTTTGTTCCAATTTCTTGATATATGTGCAGGAAATATCTGTTTAGAAGGTTTTATGTTCATCAACACAAAACAATACTCGAAGAATAACTGATTCGTAAATATGGATATAGTAAGCAAACATATATTCGGTAAAGTGTGAATGCCTCAATTCCAAAAAATTGGATAAATTGCATTGGCTAACATTAAAAATATCGCTGAAAAAGAAATTAATTTAAATTTTTCTCTCATTGAGAAGGCATATTCTACTTCTTATAATGATAACATATGTATAATATCGGTATATTACCCTTTACTTATTATGCATTTTGCTCCCTTTTTAAACCAGCGGTTAATCTCGAGACATTTCGCTCGCCAACGTTCTCCGTCTGTCACGTTTACATCTACTCTCCGGTTTACCTTGTATCATTAGCGTCTCCAGATTATCGTTGCGTATTATCTTAACAAAGAATATTAGTATAGGTATTGGCGTAACCAGTATTTGCTTCAGTTTTATAGATACATATATATAGTTTAATACTGATATTTTTGTTCTGTGCTCCGTCGGCGAAAGCCTAAGCATCATTCGTTAATATCACATATCAAATGCGTCACTGCGTCTAGGTTTCAGACACATTTCGAAACACCGAAAACACAAGAATCTGGACAATGTTGCGCGTTATGTTTGAGATCTTCCAAATTCGTCCAAGTTCAAGCATAGCTGTTCTGCCTACTTTTGAATGCGATAGCATATTTCAGCTCACAGTTACAGGTGTTGTTTATAATGGCTCCCAAATATGTAAAGTTGTCACGACGTGGTAATTACCAATACGACGAATATGAAGAGCATTTCCGTTTGGAGAACTGCCATTATTTTTGTCTTTAATCGCAGTATTAATATGAATGCCACAGTTTGAACTAACTATCTGAAGAGATCAAAGCTTTTGTCAATGTTAGCGATCGTCTGCGTAGCATAGATTGCATATCGCTTCACCAGCTATTTAGGGTTGCCAACACTGTCATTTTGACCAGAAGACTTCGGGTTTGGCAATCATTCTTCGGGCTTGAGGTTTTCAATAAAATTCTTCGGGTTAACTACATACATGGATTGTTAAAAATGTTACTCCTATTTGAAAGCTTCAGAGCAGAAGTCATTGATCAAAGAGACAAAAATATAATTTTAGAAAATATGTATCTTAAATTTTTTCAGAAAAATGTAGTTTCTTAATAGTTTACTTAACTTTTAAGATGGATTTTGAACGTATTTTTTATGGAATGTAAAAAATAGTGTTGTTCCTTAATTCCTATGATTTACAAAGGCCGAGAATGTGTAACGGGCCAGCTGGATCCCTTACCCATAATGGTTATTTTCATGCTTAAATGTAGAAGCCAAGTTGTATTTTCTATGCTTAATACTGTTTTTTATATAAGCAAATGCTCGCAAAGCTGGTCTTGCGCTGGACGTTAATTGTGAATTTTTGTTTTCGCGAGTGTAGTTAGAAACACACGCTTTACGCGGCATACGGGGATTTTCAATTCATGCAAATTTAACAAACAATACAGCAGTCGCACGCAGCTTCTTCTGAGAGCTGCATGGGTTTGTTAGATTGGAAAGTATGGTACGTGAATCTGTCCATGGAGATATAAGTTAATTTGAAGCGGTCTAAAAGAGCTTGGCAGCCAACGTTTCCTGCAAACAGAGTTAAAGTGCAGGAAACCAGTATTTGCAAATTCCGCAAACTCATTTTCTGACTGTACATGTAAGTGTAAGTGCTATATTTAAAGGCTTATTTGAAGCGTTAATTTTGAGAGGCGCCAATTTAACTGCCCTTATAAGGCCTGTACACGATCAGCGGTTCCCAGCATAATGTCAGCCAGGAGCCGGTGATGCAATTAAGGCGTGCCGTTTCCAAGGGTATTCAGTAGTCAGTTCCAGGTAAAATGTTTGCAGAGCGGAATAAAGTTGCGTTTAACTGCAAGCTTTTGCAAACGCGCAGGAATGTGTTTTATCAGCGACTCAAATAAGTATCGGCTTTAGGTAATTTTGACATTTGCGTTCTTTTAAAAGATAATTATTTCAACGTTATTTTTGTTTACGCTGTTTATGAATATTTGCAACACGCTTACGAGTAGCCTCAATCTATATCGCACGTAGATTGTTTCAGAACTAAACTCCATTTCCTTTTATTTCTTTTGTATTTTTATGCGCGTTTTTTGTTTTTTATGTTTTTATATGTGTTTTGAAGTGAATAGATGATGTAAACAATTCGGATTTTTTGTGCATTGTTTAAAGTTAAGTTTCTGTTCAACCAACATTAAAAGGGGGAACCAGATTTCGGTTTTGACCGATAGTGATCTTGTATAAGCGACTAACTGAGATATTAAGAGAGTCTCACGGTCACTTGTTTCTGTTGTGGCTTATCGACATGGTAGCCAGCTTTCGCTGTGCTTGTTTTCTTCCTGGCGATCCTGCAATTTGGGATTCTTTTTAATTTGTTAGTGTTTCTCGTTAGTTTTAATGTATTCGTCAACTACCAGATTGGCTTCATGCTTACATAAATTATTTTAAATTTAAAGGCACTGGCTACTTGCGATAAGTATCTCCCTGTTTTACGTACCATCCAAGTTATTATTATTTCTAATTTTTTATTTTGAAGTGGTTTTCCATGCACCCTGTAATTTAAAGTTTTGGATTTTCATATAATGTTTGTCCTCTCTTTCTTTTTCAAGGAATGGTTAGTAATGCCTTTCCATCTATACTTTTTTATTTTCAAGTGCTGGTTTACTTGCTACTTGGCGCCCATATTTCTTTTCAGCTTAAGATTAGAGTCTTTTGTTTAACCCATGTCCAGCTCCGTGGGAGAAGTCGGCTGCCTTTGTTTCTCTCCTATTTACTGTTAGAGTGACGTAACACTATCCTTTAGGCCGTACTGTTGTATTCCAGATATTTAAGCATATTTGGTGTATTAATTTTATCAACTTTCTGTGATTACTCGAACTATCTCAGCAGTAGTTAGGTCTATACCCAGAGCATTGTGTCGCGTGTCTCACTTCCTGTAGTAGCATATCTGGCTCTTGAGCGTAGGCGATAATATTTTCAATAGAATTATATTTTTGGGCATCACAAAGGGCTGTAGAGTAATTACGTCACGCTTTTAGGACACTATCAAAGTCTGTTACGAGTAAATGATTTCCGTGGAGGCTCGTGGTTAATTTTGATGGTAAAGCCAACCATCGAACGTAAAATGCATTTCCCACCCCCTCATAGGGAGATTTCGATATCCCGAGATTTAAATACGTCACATACAGACTGGCAAAAGTGTCTGCTTTTTCTTCAGTTTTACAATTTTAAATCAAGAAAATTGCAGAGAAAATTTTGGTGACATTCACATTTTTGGCATTATAAATATAGTCAAATAAATTCGTTAATAAATATCCGAACAAGAAATCTTTCCAAATCTTCATAGCAAAGAGTTTGTACAGACGAATTTTTAAGAGTGAGACGGAGCTATGGAGTTAATTGGGATGCAAGATACGTGTGACGGAGTGGGGACGTGATGACAAGTCCCGGTTGTCAGCCGAATTTTTAGATGTTCTTATATTTAATTCAATATTTCGTATAAACTTTGAGGACACATTATGATATATACTCCAATGCTTCTAAACATATGTGATCAACGTTTTGAAAGAATAAACATTTTCGTTTTACGCTTTAGTGTAAAGACAGAATTTTTGGGAGGTTCAAACTCATATTAATTAGGTTTTGCAACATTGAAAAAATATATTTGGTACAAAATTAATTTAAAATTTTAGTTTTCTCCATTATGCATTTTCCAAACATAGTCCCCTTTTAGCCATTCTAATTTTTAACTACTTTGGGATTATGAATCACTGCCATATCTTGTAACCCTGAGTTCCCCACAAAAGTTAAAATATTTTGGAGCGAGCACTCTACTATTAAATATTCGAGCATTACCCTCGTAGTTTCTTTATCAGACATCTACGTGCGAAAGGTGTAAGCAAGCATCGGTAACCGGACTCGACACACGCTCTATCGCAGACCGGAACAGCTAAGCCTGATTGAACCTAATGCCAGGCGGTTTCCATTGAATCTTAAAATATGCTTATCTTTTGACCTACTTCTTGCTGCAGTCTATAATGTGGCTGCGGCGCCGCTTTGATCTAGCACCAATACGATCGTGAAAGTAAGCAGCGCTGATCCTACAGTTTATATTCATGAAATAAAAATTACTCGTGCTTTCTGTAAGCTTTAAAATGAGAAAAATAATGAAGAATAAGTAGAAAAATATGTTTATTTCAAAATAAAAAAGTCTTTAATGAGCAGTTTTTTATAGTTTTATAATACTATAATTGAAGTGGCGTTCTATGAACGTTTTAAATATTTCTTCTTAGTTTAATAGTTCTATGTTAAAATGTTAAATTTACTTAATTAATATCAATGTTTAATATAGTTGCAATTCATAGGACTGTAATTAGGTACACTTTACCCTTCCTACCTACCTACTGTGAAATTTCTTTTGTTCCGTTCCGCCTATTTGTCTTAAATCTGCCGTTTTTGCGTATATCCTTGTGATCGCCTCGGTACGAAGAAGACGTAAGTAACAATAGCTCTAAGTAGCGGGTTCAAGTGCAATCGATTATTTCCAGATTCGCAATTTCAAAGTTTTCTTCTGGTAAGTTACCACTCGTTTGTTGATTTTAGATTTATTTGTTGTTGAATGGACAGTCTTGTTATTATTATTATTATCATAGGCCAGTGGCCTGTTTCTAACCACAAAGCGGTTCTATGAGCCCTCTTTGCTGGCAAGTCGGGTAGGTGGCACGTCGAAATGGATGAAGAGTTTGCTTGTTAGGAGTTAACGACTACCACAGGTGTTAGCCTAGTAGGCAGGGAGATACGATTTTTAAAATCCTTCTAGAGTCGCCGGGAATCGAACCCGGGCTGGCCGCTTCAAAGGCGAGCATTTTGTCGCTAGGCCATCCGCTCATAATTAATAGTATATGTATATATTTCTATCAGTTACATTTCTAATTATTTTAAACTGAGTGTGATATATTGTATTTTTGTATTATCTCAGGATTTACACCCATTGGAAAGAATTAAAAATGTATTTGTATACGTAAAGGTCGTTCGTTTAAACCCTAGCGCTTATAATTAAGCCGTCGCTTCAAGCAAACTGATCGTTTTTTAAGACTAAGTAGATACCTGTATACTGGTAATTTTTATCCTGGAGTATGATCTTAACGGTTGCTGTTGTAAATAGATAAACAAAAAGGTAATTATGATTGCTATCTCTTAATGTGACAGTATTTACCAAAGTCATTAAATTGAGACAATACTATTACGTATCGATCATACACTTTTTAATACAATTCTTAAAACCTTAAGATTTAAACACCTCATATGTTTTGTCCAAGTTATAATAAATTATGATAGAATTTTTGAAATTACTTCATTTCCGAAATAGTCTTCAGTCTTAAATTCCATCACTGTTTGCTTCGGTTGGCAAATGAATTAAAGTGATTTTGATCCCTCCATAGTTCTTCTGTTTACCTTTTAAAGAGTCCTATAAAATTCAACGACTCAGTCGGAGAAAATTACAACAGTAGTCAGTTTAATTACGCTTGCGAAACACAGAAACTTGAGTTCGTTATAATTTTTATTTATGATTTAATTATATTAATTTATTGCATTTGCATTATTTTGTTTTAACAAGAACAAATTAACCTATGGTCATTATTGTGAGTTTATGTGAAACACATTTATGTTGCCAAAAATTCTATATAGTGGTATGATATGTGTGATGTATGATTTTTTAATTTAACTTTGTTGTCAAAACTAGTTTTTACAGATACTTATTCAAATATTTTATTGTGTAAAAGTCAGATTGACTTAACCTCTGTATTCAAATATTTATGGTTATATATATTTTGTTTTAATCAATGGCCCGGTGTATTAATTATGTTTTATTAATAATTTTTATGCTAGTTAATTAAATTACTTTTTTTAACATGAGTACTCTTGTCCAGGTTGGGACATGCAAATGTTTGAAATAACTTCTTAGAACAGTCAGTTTCCGTTCTATTTAAAATTGCTGATAAGTTAGATTTTTATAATAAGTTGGCAGTTTAGTTAATCTCTGATTGTACGCAGCACTTTTGGAGATTAAATTCTTCTTTTCTCTCAGGTAATTATGTGTTATAAATTATTAGATACAAGTCACATCCCCAAAATTGAAGATGCTGGCACTCCCGAACAGGTAAATTCCAAACGATAACACTTTAATTACCTAGTATCACCTGAATTGGCTTTTATTTGACCAATTTATGCTTTTCTATACTTTAGTGCAAATGAGCAAAAGTACAAATGAGTGTACCTCCAATACGTTGGAAATACACCGTTTTATATCATTGAATAACAAATAGAAAATATCCACGTGCTTAGTTACCATTATTTGCTTAGAAACTGCCTTATTTTAACTTTTATGAATATTAATTTGAAATTTTTAAAACTGAAACTTACAAATTAATTATTAAATACCTAAAGTTTACTTTAAACTACACCATAAGCTCTATCTACATTCCTAAATGAATCTATTTGCAGAGCCGCACATATTTTCATGCCCGTATTCTTGTTATTCATATAAATCAGTAGTAGAGGGGCAGCGAAACTGGAGCACCTGTCAATCAAACTATTAAATTGATTGACCTAATTAAATCCGCGGATTAATTCCGCGGTTTGACCCAATTAATTTCGCGGTTTGATCTAATTAATTTTCACATGTGCTACTGATTAATCACATATGAAGTTTGATATGTAATTTACATATGTGCTACTGATTAAATTACGCATTAGATTTTTTAATTTGCTTCTGGAATTACGCGTCGGACTTCGGCGGCCATCTTGGATTTCTGGCGGGAATATTTGAAATTTGAATTTTTTCCGATTTTTTTTCTAAGTTCCATTATTTGAATTTTAAACTTCCCGGGCGTCGGCCATCTTGGTGCGCGCGCACTTCTCACGGCTGTCGTTTTTAATTTTGAATTTTCGCGGAAATATTTGATTTTCAAACTGGTAGATCTTCCGTCTCGCTCTTCGAAGCTGTTGTCTCTCATGCACGGAGGCCATTTTAATTTCGCGCGAATATTTGAATTTTAAATTTTTTTTCAGATTTTTCTAAGTCCCTGTTTTGAATTTAAGTTCTCAGGTGTCGTCCATCTTGGTTTTCTCACATTTATTTTAATTTAAAAAAAAGCTTCCTGCGATGTCCCATGGCTGGAATCGAACCAGCGATCGCAGCATTACGAGTACGAAGCCTTAACCAACTGGGCTATCGAAGCGATCGAGGTTAAAGGAATTAAACATAGCCACTTACGTGTCACGAGCCCAGTTTTAAACAAACTATTTTTTCAAAAATTCAGATTATAAGAACGGGAATGTGTATCTTGTGATGTTAAATGACTTGTAGTAATTTTAAAAAAGTGTTTTTGCATTTGGATGTGCCATAATTAATTAATAATTTTATAATTTGTGCCTGCTATATGGCTGGATTAACGAGATCCTTATTGTCCCTACCTACTATTGGAAATTTCCACCAGAAACACAGTTCCAGAAGAATATGTTAGTTTTAAATAATGTGCAATTCAGATTTCCTTTGAATTAATGATTGGGATTTAAAGGGTTTGAACAGTATGCCCCTTCGCTGTTCGGTCGTTACATTTCCATATTCAAAACAAATTATTTTTCGAATATATAAAATATAAGAACGGAATTGTGTTGTCTAGGGCCTTAGAAACTTGTTAATAATTTTTAAAAAATGACTTTGTAACTAGTTTTGCTGTAATTAATTTGTTTAATTTTATAATATGAGTGACGCTATCTCACTCAGCCCCATTGATTTTCTACAGCGTTCTCTTTTCCATCCCGTTTGCTACCTATGCGTAATTACAAAAGACGTTATCGCCTCAGGCAGAATTTCTATTTAGCCGGCGATTGTGTGTCATTCTCTGAAATCTGTACTCACGTTGCAGTTTTTGCTGGCTCGACTTTAAAATTTCGTTCTTAACAATTAACTACGTACATAGAAAACAGGCTGGTTACTTTATTTTATATAGCGAAGTCATTTTTTGTACAATTTACACGCAGAACACAACTCGTTCTTTATGTTTACTTTAGAAACCCTTAACCCTTTTCATTTAAATCGCGAAATCCGCATAAATATATTACTATAAAAAATCGCGAAAAGTGTTGAGTAAATAAATGCAACGCATTGTAAAGCCGTAAAACTTTTAGTTATTGTACGTTTACAAGATGGGTCTTTTGACAAAGTGGAAGAACCAAACTATGCTATTGTAAATGTACAGATTTTTCACTGTCAATTTGTATATAACAACTTAATGTAAATTGGTATTTGGAACATTTTAACGAAAACAGCGACTTCTTTCGGCATAAACTGTTTCTTCTCACCACGGAACCCTATTTTATAAGTAAACGTCTGAAATTGTGTCATTATATCGATAAAAAACTGCATTTTAGTTTAAAAAATTCCAGTATAAATGCAAACGGACGAAAATAAAAACGCAATTGACCACAAAGTAACATAATTTTGAATAAAAAAAACACAATTTCGTTGGAAAAATGTTGTTTCACTTAAAATTTTACAAAAACTGACATCATGTCACTTGAAATTATACAAAAAACGACATTTTTACCCAATAAGCGATAAAAAAATACGCCGTCTCACATAAATTTATACAAAAATCGACATCATGTCACATAAATTATACAAAAACTGCCATCATGTCACTTGAAATTATACAAAAACGACATTTTTACTCAATACACGCCGAAAATCGACATCATGTTACATAAACTATGCATAATTTTGCAAATGTTTTACACTTTTTTCTCTAACTTGTTGCAATTTTAGTAAAATTTTAGAAAATCGACAGCATCTCCCATGAAAATTTATAAAAATCGGCATCTTGTCACATTAAATTCTGTAAAAACGACAAAAACAATATTTTTTTCACAACTTTCATTGAAAAATAGTAAAATTTTACGAAAATACGTCTGTGCTGACGACAAATGAAAATAAATTTGAATAGAAACACGCAAAAATTACGAAAAGACGTATGTGTTGACCCCCAAAGTAACAAAAATTTGAATAAAATCACGCATTCATACAGCATCTCACATAAATTTTCGCAAATATCGACATCATGTCACATAAATTATACAAAAACTGTCATCACGTCACTTGAAATTATACAAAAAAAACGATATTTTATTCAACACACGATGAAAATTGAACAAAAATCACGCAATTACAAGCCATCTCACATAAATTTTCACAAAAATCGACATCATGTTACATAAGCTATGCATAATTTTGCAAATGTTTTACACTTTTTATAAAATGCATCGATCAAAATTAAAAGAAATAGCAATTTCGTTGAAAAAATCTACTACCACAATCATTTCGATAAACAAAATTCAAAAAATCTTATACTTTTGACGGAAATATATGTATGTTGACCACAAATTAACATAATTTTTAAATAAAAACGCGCAATTCGTTGAAAAAAATATTCTGACACCACCAAAACACGCAATTTCATTGAAAAATATATATATGTTGTCCACAAATTAACATAAATTTGAATAAAAACACGTAATTTTGTTGAAAAAATGTTCTGGCCCCTTCATTTCACTTAAAATTTTACAAAACTGCCATCATAACACTTGAAATTATACAAAATATATGTATGTTGATCACAAATTAACATAAACCTGAATAAAACACACAATTTCGTTGAAAAATTTGCAAATGTTTTACACTTTTTTATAAAATGTATCGCACAAAATTAAAAGAAATCACAATTTTCTAAATTATATCACGCTATTATGAAATCGTAGATTGATTTTTTGAAATTTTACACTTTGTAACTGTAAAATAACTGCAAATACTAATATTTTAGCTTTAGACTTTGTAATTATTGCAGATTCGAGAAAAAAAACAAAGCAGAGTAGAAATAAAAAACACAAACACTTTGTAATAAACAAATATATTGTTCTTATTTCGTATAATACTTAATAATATAAATATAAATGTACAGCAGAATGTCTTATTTCTAAAAATTCCCTAGCAATTTACAAAACTGTAGTTTGAGGTGCACGACATTTCAAATTAAAAAGACTGCAAGTAATAAAATCAGAATTTCATTGTGTAATTTTAAAGTTTAAGATGCACCCAATCTAGAATTCCCTTCGTTTTTGGTGTTGATGACATCTGCCTTAGAGGCGTTTTTCTAACGGCCCTTGGACTTGGATGAGTAGCTGGTGTTTTTAATTTATATTCTAAATCGGACTCGCAGTTATCAGTTTCCATTTCGGTTTTTCCTGTAGTACCAGTCGGGGTTGGCTTCTTTTGCTGTTTAGGTTTAGCTAGCAGCACATTAGCAACGTTAAGGTCTTTGATGTACTCAGCAAACTGTAGGCGTCCGGGTGGATTAATAGTTTTTCGAGGCCGCAGAGTGTCGTGAATTAAATCGACTATGTTAGACGCCGGTAAAATTTCACCCTTTATAGTAACGGTGCCCTTGTGATCCCAGCTCACATCGCTTGAGGTACTCAAAATGCGTAGGAAAACTTCAGCTTTTTTCTTAAAAGTTTTGGGAAGTGTAGATAAAATAACGGCATTTGATAGGCTGTCACTGGTTGTTTCAATAGGTATTTTGATTGGCTGCCGCGCCTGGTTTGTGAAATGAAGGAATCGTTGTAAAACCTGATTGTACTGGATCCATTTATCGTGATCAGTTAATTTGGACTTTAAAACTTTTTGCATTTCGTCATCAAGCTGTGATAATATATTTTTCTCCGCATCATCGCCAGACTTAAGACGTTGGACAAATTCCGGCGATACAATCAACATCTTCCGCTCTTTGTCCATTTTAGTCGAAAAGGAGCTCAGTCGTTTGTTCTGGTAGAGCCGTCGTGAATAAACTAGCTTAAAATCAAGACTTTCATAATAAATATATAAAAAAAATATGACAGGTACGGGAATCGAACCCGTATTCTCTCTCGAGATCAGAACTTGAATCTGACGCCTTAACCATTCGGCCAACCTGCCTCCCTATATAAACGAGCACTCTCTGCATAATTAAGAAAACATATAGTTTAAAAAGCCTTCTGCATGCAATTTCAAACAATATTTCATATAAATTAAGCCATGTACAAATTTCTAAATCGGTTTTGATATATATTTTATCGAAAGACTTGACCCTCAGCTGCCGTTTTATTATTTGTCGTGATGCGTCATCGCTGAATTTTACAAGTGCCATCCTGCCTGCGATGTGACGCACGCAATGTTTCCATACCTTTTTATTTTAAAATTCTATAAAATCAGGGGTCCAAACTGCTGCCGCATCAGGTAACAGAGTACAATGGTTTAAAACGTGTTAGTGCGGCATCAGTCGGGCCTCTGTTTTTATAGAATTTTAAAATAAAAAGGGGTGGATACAAAGCCGTGAGAAGTGCGCGCGCACCAAGATGGCCGACGCCCGGGAAGTTTAAAATTCAAATAATGGAACTTAGAAAAAAAATCGGAAAAAATTCAAATTTCAAATATTCCCGCCAGAAATCCAAGATGGCCGCCGAAGTCCGACGCGTAATTCCAGAAGCAAATTAAAAAATCTAATGCGTAATTTAATCAGTAGCACATATGTAAATTACATATCAAACTTCATATGTGATTAATCAGTAGCACATGTGAAAATTAATTAGATCAAACCGCGAAATTAATTGGGTCAAACCGCGGAATTAATCCGCGGATTTAATTAGGTCAATCAATTTAATAGTTTGATTGACAGGTGCTCCAGTTTCGCTGCCCCTCTACTACTTAAATCCTACCTTTGCACAACTTAAATTATAACCTAATCTCAACTTGATATGTTTGTTCCTTCGGAAACGCCAACCAAACATGTTTCATTAACAGGCACTACAGTCGATATCTTCCCAGGTCAAACTGCTATGCTGCATGGTCGACTGGATTGGCTTCTTTTGAGTGCTTATTTCAATCTTTTTAATGTACTAATTTTATATATACATTTGTCGCGATCCCACTTATAACTGAATGTTTCGTCGATCTAACACCCATGTTGTGAGAACGAACAGAAAACAAAGTGGCTACATTGCCACTTTCAAACTGTGTAAATGTAGACCCATTTTGGATTAAGGTTCCTAGTGTTAGCTTTATTTATTAATTATAGGCCAAATAACATAACGTTGCGTTAATGCGAACGCAGCAAATATCAACAGTGTGGCTGTCCTCAATTTTTAATAGAAATATCTAATAAATACTGGTTGCCGAAATGCCGAAGCACAGAACCATGGCAATATTTAGGTTTGTTTCCTTACGGCTACATTGCTACGTATAAAAATTTGACTAATGGCTATTAACTGTGTAATTAAACCACTGAAGTTGTTTATAATATTTGCGTAATCATATTTCCATATAAGCAATAATTAATGGTTAAACACATAACACAGGTAGTATTTAGCGAGGGTAAGAAAAATTTTGTTAAAAATCAGTTGTTCTGATTTCCCTCCAGAGTGTTTTTTTTATCGCCGAGCTTGAACTTGCATAATCTACGTGTAGACTATGTAGAAGGTAGACTTACCAAATTAGTCTTTAGTCGGAATTTCTTTCTTATAATTAATACTTACATTATTTTCCGAGGACTGCAAGTGCAACATTTACGGCAATGGAAAATGTACTTATGAGACGAGGTGCGTATACTATTTTTGCAACTACCTGTACAAAAATAGCTTGTTCTTCTACATATATTTTAATAACTTTTTCAATCAATAAAACCAAATTATGATTTGATATTAATCCTGAAAACTTTTGCTGGTCATCAAAGTTACGTACGTGACCTGTTTACTTCGTAAAACAATAGCAACATTAACAAAAATTTACATCGTGGTAAGCCGCACTTACTGTCTTCTAATTTTGACGTCAGTGTGATGCTGTTAAAAAAGTTGTTTTTTATCGGCGGTGAAAAACGTCCAAATGGTCATTAAAATACAAGAAATCGGCAGTGAAATAATACATTGTTTACGACTTTTTGTAGGTAGCGTTGTAACATATGGATAACAGAAAACGACTTCTTGATTTAATAAAAGAATTTAATGTGTCCCTCGAAACCGAAGTTTATTTTTATTCCTCATGTGGTTTATTTGCCTCAGCCCTACGGGCCTATGTAGCTAGATTTCACATTCGTGATAGAAAGTTAAAGTTCAGTGTCTTGGTATACTTACAAATAACTATTATGTCAAATATCATGCAAATTAATAAAATGAGAACAAGACTGTAAATTTTAAAATCTAGTAGCTCCGACTTTTAGGCAACGACCGAATAAGAATTGTCGAATCTTTGGTAAAACTTTAGTATAAGGTCTTGACTATTGCGCATGATCAAAAATCAAACTGTCAGGCATGAACATGACCAGCGAATCGAAAACAATCTGATGGGACATTAAATATAAACAAGAAGCAAAGGCTGCAACTAACCTAAACAAGCTACAACGACACACAGCATCTTATGCGTCGACAAAAACACACAGCACATTGTCGGTGGCTTGTTTGGAACCACTGCTTTTTCAGTGGCGCGAATTCAGGTGAGCCCCAATGACCTATCAGACGGTTGACAATAGGCCTAATACTAAAGTTGGAGCAATAATTATTACAGATTTTCTGTTGAGCTTGACAGCAGTGTCGATATACGAATTTTAATTTTAAAAATCTGTAAAGGGGTTTATACGGAACTAGCCCCGCGTGAATTTGATCAATTTGCAAATAAAAAAATGTAGTCCGCTGGGGTTCGAATTCCGCACTCCGAGGCGAATATTTCGAGTCATTTTCTTGTCCCCTGTTAGGATAACTAAGCGAAATTTTACAAATTATTACTTTTATCTCTTGCAAATAAAACATTCCTTTGTCTTTTAGACGAGCGAAGTAAAAATGTAGTCCGCTGGAACTCGCACTCCGCGTTCCGCCGCTAGAATAAGTGAGCCACGGGCGTGCTCGACGTGGACGAGTTTCTGTTGAATTATAAAACACCATACTATTCTGGCCAATTTGTGATGTTTGTCCTGTATCTTTTAGGTCACATTTTCGCCAACGATAAAGCCTGAGATGTGCAAAATATTACTTGTATCAGTTTCTCTGGTAAAGCAAAACTAAACAAAATTTTATTTTTTAAAGGTGCTCACCTTGTATATATTTCTCCAAAATTTTCTCGGTAGACATATAATATGTATGCAAAATATCTTCTTCCAACAAATAGCTTTTGAGTTATACCGCCAACAGAGAGACAGACAGACAAACAGACAGACAGACGGAATTGAGCAAACCCTTATTCTTCATCTAGGGACCCTGAAACGTGAAGATCTGAAGAAATCTCGGAAGGTGATTTTTTCGCGATTCCAATACTTACTTCTTCTTTTAGACAAGGGAAGTAAAAACAAGTTGATCATTTTGAGTTTTCCATATATATAATGAGATGGTTTTAAGCCTACTTGGCTCTGTTTGCAGTGCAAAATATTTAACCAAGTCAATAAAACACAGAGTTAAGGTATTTTATGAAATTGCAATTTAAAATAATAATAAAACTATTAAATGCATTGGTAATGAGATGCGAGAAGAAGTAATTAAACGGATAAAGACACGCATAAGCAAAGCATATTCCAGAGAGTTTGAATAAAGTAATACAATTAAATAAAATAGGTTTGTACATATTTAACGCCAGGCGAAACAAAATCAATTGCCACAAAAGGTTTGTTATGTGCAGACAAAATAAGCGTAATTATTAATAAAAGTACAGGTCAGTGAATGGCAAGCAATCTGAAATGTAAATGAGATCGGAAAGAATGAAGGATAATAGAAAATTGCAAGGAGCAATCCCGAAATTAGGCAACGGAAAAGAAAGAAAGCGAGCAACGTGTGTAAATTTGAACTTAATTTCCAGTGCATTAATAAGACAAAGTGAAAAAGCAGAGCAGTGATTTTAAAACATTTGTGTGCGTAACGGAAGGAACAATGAAAGTTACAAGCAAAAGACATTTTCTTTAGATTTAAAAAAATGTTAATTTAAGATTTATGTAATCAAACTTTACCACATTTTTGTCTCTGTAAGAAGAAAGGAGAACAATTGAAAATATAAATTTTGGGCGAAATTGTAATCCCTTAAAATGAATGTTTTTACGAGAATAGAAGTGTTTACCAGTTTTAAAAGTGTTACATTTTATTATACGCATCATTACCCAGCTGTGGAAGTGTTTGTGGCAGTTTCCGCCACGATAAAAGTATAAATTTTTCCAATCTCATCTCCGAGTGTATCGGCCGCCGACAACTGAAATTTGAGAACTTTGATTCCGGCACAATTAAGCAACTGAAGCCAGAGGTCTGCACGGCATCACATCAGCGGGATATGCAGGAGCATCCTGAGTGAGAGTTGCAGCCAGGAAAGCGTCTCCAGCAGAGAAAAATCAACGGCGTCACCCTCCGATCATCTTCGTGCCAACTGTGGAAATCTTTACAAGGTAGGAATTAGCTATAAATCGAGGGTCACAGTTCGGGAAATTTATTAAAATACGAGATTGAACCTTGCTGAAGAGGCTTATCGCATGTCCAAGGGTCCAGCTACGCCGTAATAATCCAAAAATTGCATAGCGTCATCAAATTTTGTGAAAAATTGGCGGATTTCCAAGCAGCAGAAACAAGTGAATGGATGGCGTCCTATCTGCGTTATTCATGTAACAATGAAGTAGAGGTTTTGTTGCCAAGCGATAATCGAATCAAATTACCTGACTATTCCTTATTAACTTCACGATTTTTTTTAAACATTCAAGTAATTGCTGTTCCACTAACGAGGTTTTTGCGTCATCTGACAGATTGTAAATTTTATTTACAAGGACGAATAACCTAAAATGAACTACTAATTTGTGAATACAGTAAAATTGTGAACCCAACCTGAGGTAAGCAGTTTTATGTTTGCCGAGAGCTAGCTTAAATAATATTGCAGTTCAATAAAATAGTAAGAAAGAGACATTCAACCATTTTATTTTGAACATTAGCTAATACATTTCATTTTACCTAGCGTTAAATTACTTACAGGCAAAGTGAGCACAGTATTTTGTACCGAAATAATAACAAACAGACGGGCAGGTCATTGCGCAATAAATACTTTCAAGAATAAATATTATTTACACAAAAATAATAGATAGCCAATTTTTCACTCATAAATGCACAACATAAAATATATATTTATACATTAAGTAATAATGGTATTTGATATGTATATAATTATAGTTAGTAAAGCAATAGTTAACTAAATATTTCCTTAAATTGCCAATATAAAATCTTGCCGCATGTACACTGAGAATATCTTTCTAGGTTGAAAAACTCGTTTCAACATCAACAGATACTTTATTTTTGAAATCAGTCGAAGCGCCAAATCATCAAAGGCTTCTTCTTCTTTCTTCAGAAAAAAGAAAACGAAAAAAATATTTTTCACAACATATGCATCAGTATGCACTGATGGCTCAAAATATGCAGTTATATGCAAATATGCACCAACTAATCCAAATATGGAAAAATATACATTACAAAATTTAAAATTTAGATTCTCTGGAAGCGAAAATGAAAAAAAAAACGAGCATGCTGCATATTAATAAATAAAACATTCAAACTACGTATATATGCCCTGTGGCTATGATAATTCATTGTTCCTTTTGTCAGCACTTCTGTCGCATTTTAAGACTCTTCAAAATATGTTCAGTAATCCGAAACGTCTGAGTAACAGGCTTGTCAATTAGATTTTACTCATCGAGGAATTAACCATGGGCTTGTTGAAAATATAAGCGGTGTGGTCTTTACTTACTTTTCTCTATTTTGTTATTTCTGATCGTTGCAAATTTAAAATTTAAATTTTAAATTGTTTCCCTGAGACGATGACGATAGACTGTGCACACTTACGTTATCACCGCCATTTGTTTCAGAGCTTCCGATACGGAAGCTTCTCTATAATTAGGCTCGAACTCAAAAGCGGGACCATTAAATCCGACGCAGGTAGGAACGATACCATTTCCTTAATCCAACCAGCGCGAGGTTCGCTTGGTTGGCTTCCTGCTGGGCTGATTAGCAGTGACGTGTAACCGCGAATTTTATTGTTACACAACTGGAAACGAATTCGCCAGGAACTACTTATTGATAGTTTATGGGTAATAATGTAACGGGCCATGGATAAGAGTAAACAAATAAAAATGTCAATGAAACGGCCTATAATCCCGATTAGGGGCGTGGCTTATTGGCGAGACCACTTAAGAATGGGCTTAGTCTAGCGGAAGTTATTATTTTTTAGCATTTTAGCGTGTATTTGCGTCGATAGATGAAATTAATACAGAATGCAGATGCCCTTGCGTTTTTGTTGTACGTAAGCGTGCACGTCGCATGCAAATCCAATCACAATGGGAAATCGCGTAAATATCTCAAATTGATGCAAATCCTCCAAGACGGAAGCAATTGTATTAGGGCTCGGAACGGAGTTCTGCTTTTAGGGATTGGCAGATAATCCAGCAAACAGTAAAACACGTTGTATTTTTCACATCACAGTGAATATGGTTTCATATCTCGGTACAGACTTTATAACCATAAAATCCAATCCATTATCTTTTTACCTCATTCTAGTCTATGCAGGGGCGGAATGCCCCACCGGGATAACGGGACGATTCCGGTGGACCGCTCAACATTACGCCGCTGGTCGCTACCAGCTTCTGCACGCGATGATAAATAATTGCAGATTGTTTAATATAATATTGTATATACATATATAATCTTACTTTTAAATCCTATATGTTACTAGGACTTGTCGATATTTTGCCTGATTGCTCAGGTTTAACTTGTGTATCTTTTGATTTGTTTTGCAAGGGTACCTTCCAGATCATTTAAAAAAAGATTTAAATTAAAGATCATAGATACTTTTAATTTTGACAAATGATTTAAATCAAAGATCATAGATACTTTTCATTTTACAAATGATTTAAATCAAAGATCATAGATACTTTTCATTTTGACAAATGATTTAGATCAAAGATCATAGATACTGTTCATTTTACAAATGATTTAAATGAAAGATCGTTTTTAAAGATTTAAAATCTTTTTAAAAGGAATAAATCCTTTTAAAGATTTCAATCAAAAAGTAGATACTGGTAGGTATTTAAATCAGCAATCAAACTTTTATTTATGTGTTCAGAAAACAAAAATATGACGTCAATAAATCTGTTTTAAAAATCGTATAGTATGAAATAAACAAAAAAAAACATTAAAACCTAAACTAAGAAGTTAATTAAAATTTCTGCCCACAAATACTTTTTAATAAAATCACAAAAAAATGGGAAATGGGTTTACAGTATTTTTTTTATTATTGAATTGATTTTCCTTAAAATTGTTATTAGTCTAACTAAAAAATCTATTTAACATTTTAGCTAGGGTTTTCTTTGTTTGTCGATTTCAGACTGATTACTTTTCATGTTGCAGAAATCAGTAACAGAAGTTGCCATAATAAAGTATGTATGTGTATGAATGTATGATGTATAAGTGTTGTATGGTGTATGTAACCATTGTAACCAAGTTTATGGCGAATACTGTTGCTGTATAGTGTATTGTATAAATATAGGTATGAAGAACAAAAATACGCTTTTAAAAAATTGCAGCAGTTGCAGGTAAATTGACGAATTCACAGGAATAGACAGGCTCTGTAAAATGATTAAAAATTTTTGTATAGGTATTTAAATCATTTTAGAAAGATGTAAATCGTTTTAAAAAAGATATAAATATTTTTAGAGATTTAAATCATTTTGAAAAGATTTAAATATTAATTTTTAAGTAAAAATGAAAGATACTTTTCAAAAAGATTTAAATCATAAATCAAAAATCATTTTCTGAAAAAAGATTTAAAATCAAAGTATTTAAATAAAAAAAAGTATTTAAATAAAAAAAGATTTAAATCTCACTGATTTGTGACAGCTCTGGTACCTTCCATGTGTTGCTAAGGTGGCAACCCTCTTCTCGATTGGAGTTGTTCGCATTTTTAATAATTTGTAGTCCTGGCTAATATGTTTACGGTTTACTGCTATGGTAAACACTTCCTTATCCTTTGCTATTTGTTTACTCAATTTAGTTAAATCGGATAGTTTTTCAATTATTGAAGCTTATATGATCTTACTCTTGTATTGAAATAACTTTTATTTTTTATTATGTTAATGTTAGATATATGCTCTTTTATAATACTTCTATTCTATGTTATTTCTCTTTTTCTAGTTCTTTGAGACATGAATGCTCTTACCTCAAGTTAGGTCCATGGATATTCAAATAAATTTTATGATAGTTAATCAGCACCAGGCGCGTAGGAGCCGCGGGGGCCACGGGGGCCAATGGCCCCCTCAAATAATTTTCAGAGGGGCCTGGCCCCCTCAAAAATATCATTTTATAGTTTCATCATAATGTATAGTTTTTAATGTTTCGAAGAATAAAAAATTACTTGCGCGCCACCATGTCCTAAAATCGGCTCAATCGGCTGAATCATATATGTGTATTAAATACTTATACATATAGAGGAGGTAGTTAATCTAGATCTAGACGGTCTTGTAAACGATTTCGTAGGTGCTTTACCAAATAGAATTTCTGTTTTTGGTACAGGTTCCTAAATAATAGTTTATTAATAGAATTGATTTATGTATTTGTGTTTTATATACATTTATTATTTCTAATTTTTATTTACACTCTTTTTATTTTTTGAAAACTAGTTTGTATATTCATTTAAGTTTACTTATTCATGTGTATTCTTTGCTTATGTGAAAATCTCATAATAAACAAAAGGTTCTTCATTGGTAAAATATTTTTTTTGTGGTACAGTGTTTTGTTAATAAAATAGTACTTATTAAGTCACCCGTGGCTAAAATATACTATTTTAAAATTTCATTTAAAAAAGTAGGTTTTTAAAATTAACTTTAGGGTGTGAAAGTTACTTTTTCCACACAGTGAAAAAACCTGGTGTGATACACTTACACAATTTCCTGTGTGATCTTATAATTAGCCAACAAATACAAAATACAAAAACGGTACAAAATACAGCGTTAGTTGAAGAGACAAATTTTCTCTAAAATTTTAAGCTGAATTCAAAACTGTAATAAAATACCGAGTGTTCTATTTAAAATAGGAGTTAATAAAAAAAATGAAAGAAAACAAAAGAAACCCATTTTAGAAGTATTAAACTGAAAAATCACCTAGCTCACATCAATAGAAATTAAAAATTTAATAAAAATGTAAAGTTTGAAAATAATCGTTAAGGCCGTGTTTGAAAACATTGAAAAAAACTGAAAAATCACAAGAGTAAACACATACTTCTGGTTATGTGATTTTCTTCAAAAGCTTGCTGTCGCATCTACATAGTACGCAAAACTTATATATGAAGTTTCAACGCCATACTTCTTTTCGTTTTTGAGATTTTCTGTTCACAGACAGACACACAGACAGACAGACAGACAGACACACAGACCAATGAATAAAAATATGTTTTTTGAGTTCAGGGGACTTTAAAACGTGAAGATCTGTTGAAAACTCCATTTAGAATTTTTGCGGTGAATCCAATACTTTATCATAAAAGGAAGTAAAAAAGTGACAATTTGCTTTTAATTTAGGAATGAACGATTTTGGAAAATTATTTATTCATTTATTAATTTTTAGTTTTATTTTGAAGTGAATAAATTACAGATTTCAATAAATAAAGACGTTTCCTTAGTTACCAGAGCCGATAAACGCACTTTACTAATGAAGACAAATAAAATTATATACAAAATAATCTTGGATTTCAATACTTAATGAAATTTAAAAAATGCTATTATAGTATTAAACTAAAAATTAGCTCGTATTAATGGATCAAGTTAGAAGTATAAGCCTTTATTGAAATTAGAATGGCCCCCGCAGTCTAGAAAACGCTCCTACGCGCCTGATCAGCACACAAAAAAATATTATTTATAATTATGACATTTCGAGAAAAAAGTGTAAAGTCAAATAAATAATTTATGTCACACACCAACCACGTCGAACGTCCATCAAGTAAGTAGTACATATGCAGTTCACTCAGTATTAAAGACTTATTTGTTTTAAATTTTAACATATACCGTTTATTTAGTTCACTGAACCACTTCCCATAGGATGTCAGTCGCAACAACACAATCAGTCTTCCTCCTGATCCACCAGAAACCTCAGTAAAACAAGGCTTCCTGTAACAGTTACCGTTGATCACCTCCTCTACAACTCCAACGCCGAGAACAGCACCGTCATAAACCAAGTCCACAGGAACGGTCCCTCCTTGTCACATCCACCAAGCTGCTAACGTTCCAAACTGCCTTTACCTCCTTGGGTTTTTTAGAAATCTCCGTATTTCCAACAATGACAACACTCCTTATCCAATTATTATAGGGCAATTGTGACGTCCCACAAGACCTCGATGCTCCCTACGTCAAGATCTAACACAGATGTGAAAATCCATATGGTTACAAGCCCTTCCAAGTCCAACAGTACTTTCACAAGTAGTGTGCATCCAATTCCAAATCAATAAAATTGTAGATGTATTCATCTTACAGCGATTCACATGAAGTTCCAAATCAAAAAGGATACCCAACACTGACTCTTATATGGTATATCCAAATTCACTGCAGACATTATTATTCCATGTTGTATACTATTTTATTGTTATTAGATGTTCTTATTCCTCTTTGTACCATATATTAACCAATGTATTGTTCAGTATATTGTACTTTTCATTCTATTTCTTCCTTTAGTTAACTTTATTAAACAAACCCTTTAGCACAACAACCAGACAATAATTACCATTTCATTAAAGGGTTTTTATTCTTTAAATTTCACTTTACTACAAAAACATGTTACATATTTTGAAAAAAAATAGTTGTTAGTATCTATTAATATCATTTTCCCTAGCAATAAATCTTTACCATTTTTTTACAGTCTGATACTTCTGATACATTTCTATATGACATACTTTATTATAACTTTTCGCAATTGACTTATTCAGATAATCATTTGACTTTGGTTTTCACTTTAATTTTTCCGTTTGTCAGTTAATACAAATTAATATCTAAGCTCTGATGTTACCAAACAATTATCCCAACTAAATCAACTTATTTGCCCAAACCGTTTTAATAAACTATTCACAATTTAACAGTAACTGTATCTAATCTCCCAATCGTTAAACAAATCTCAAATGTTTATATGGTATTTTAGATTCATAAAACCTTTCTTGTACTTTTAATTGCTAATTATCAATCTCAAGAAGGTACCATAACACTACATTGCATGCTGCTTCTAGTTTATCCAATGTAAGATTTGCCACAGCTATATTGGACCCTTTTGTCTGTAGCCTGAGTAAGGAATCTTTATTAGAAGGGATCAATTGTTTGATCTTTCTCATTGTACCACAGCGAACCTGGATGTTTCTCATATCCAAGACTGGTTCTATCGGTTATTCCGGCGATGTAGGAAGGCGGTCTAATTTATATATACTTTGTGATTTAATCTGTTGTTAGCAGTTAAATTTACTAACACGTCCAGGAAAGGGAGTCGTCCATTTTCTTCAGTTTCCATAGTGAATCTTGTTCTGGCTTGATGGTTGTTTAGGTTTCTTGAACCTTCAAGAGCTTATTTTCCATGGAGGCCATATAACAAAAGTGTGGTCGACGTAGCGGAAATAGCATTTAGGTTTGAGATTGTTGGACTGAATAGTTAGCATCCTCTTCCAAGGTTTCCACTAAAATGTTGCCAATGACTGGGGATTCCCTAGCGGCTCCTTCCTTTTGCCCGTAGTATCTTTCTTCCCAAAAGAAAGTGGGTCGTTGCCAGACACATTCTTAGAGGTCTTGCCATATCTCAGCGACCACAAATGCGCAGTGGAGCAAGGGAGAAAACTGTAGAACGAGACGCCCAAATGGTGTTTTCAGTACAACCTAAAAACATCAGGCTAGCTTGTAGGCGCGAAATTTAAAATAGGTTGTGTCAATATTTCGTGTTTATTTGATAAAACTGTTTTTTATAATAAACGGAAATATCAGCAGATAAAGAACGCAAAAACTAACTTATAAGCACGAAAATAGCAAACGAGCGGCAGGACAACAAAATGTCATATTAGGTCAAAATTACAGAAATATAACTTTGATTGCATAATTAAATAGAATAAATTTCATGCCTATGGTTGTGTCCCTGTGACCATATTCAACATAGAAAAAGGACAAAATCTTCTTTTTAATGGACGTCAACCCCAATCAACTTTTTTACTGAAGAATTTAGTGCATATGTTACAGCAACGCATTAAGAAAATAAGCCATCAGCTATTATATCTTTAGTGTTGACTGAGAATAGCCAGTACAAGTGACATTTTGAGTAAGGTAAGTGGTAAGCGAGTCTCGGCATATTTATTTCACCTTTTAATATGTAGGTATTTGTGTAAGAGAATTAACAATACCAAGGTAAGTATTGTAACGTGATCGCGGAGCTAGCAACACGCATACAAGCGCTCCGTCTGCCTATATAAAATTATACGTTTGTGTAGTTCGAGAAATTTAATTGTGATAATCTCTGAAACTTCTTTGTGGCGTACTATAATTCATTTCGTATTGGCTGTAAGTCTATGTGAAAGTCGATGTTCGCAGGTTAGGTTTTGCATCAGTATGTGTCCAAACTGACGCAAAACCTAACCTGCTAACCTGGAATTTGACATAGACTTACAGTGCCACCAACACAAACAAATATTTCAAAGCCAAGCTTGATTTCATTTTCGTTTGGTCATATGTTAAATACCTGAACGGGAAATGCTGGTTCGAGTTCGTTCTGATCGCAGTAGAGGTGAGGACACCTGTGAATTGGATTTTCATTTGGCCTTCTGTCACAAATTCATTATGCAGGTCGGTGTTTATGGAATGGAATAGGAGGATTGAATACCATGTTGGTTGCTGTAAAGAAGATTACATCTTGTATTTGCAGTTCTATGTAATAAAGGATCTACCATCTAGGAGAGCTGGGTGACTTTTAGAGTGGTAGCGTGACACTTTGGAGGTTCATTGTAACACTGTTGATTCAAATTATTGAAGTAGGGTTCCTGGTTCAAGATTAAAATACATGTGACAAAATACTTGGTTATATTTGTGCTGTTTTTCTACAGCAGAATTGGATCTATTTTAAAAGTGGAAGATATCCAGGTATATGTAATTTCTTCTTCTTTGGGCGCTACGGTACTTGTAGGACCTTGGCCTGCTCAATGACCTTTCTCCATTCTTCTCTGTTTAGGGCCTTTCTTCTCCAAGTTATTATTCCCAGTTCGTTTAAGTATTTTTCCACGTCTTCGCTCCACATTTTCCTTGGCCGTCTTCGGTTCTTCCTACCCTCTGGTTATCTTTCGTATGCCATTTTTGGCGCTCTATCGTTTTCCAGTCTTGCTAAGTGTCCCAGCCATTTCACTCTTTGTGTCTTTATTGTCGTTACTATGTCTGGGTCCTCGTACAGGTTTTTTAGCTCGTGATTCATCCTTGTTCTCCATTCTTCTCCTTCCGTTATTGGTCCGTATATTCGTCTTAGTAGTTTCCTTTCAAAGATGCATAGATTTTTTTGATCTTCCATTTTTAGCACCCACGTTTCGCTTCCATATGTTACTAGTGATTTAACAATTGTTTTGTATATTCTTTTTTATATGTTTTTTGAAGTACTTCTTGATTTAAATATGTCTTTGAGCTTCTCTTTTCAGCTGCTTTTCTTGTTTTTATTTCTTCGTTTGTTTCATTATTGTTTGTGCTTCCTAGATATTTAAATTCCGAGACTTTCTGTATTGTGTGATTATCTATTTGTATATTGTTTTGTTCTCTTCTTATATTTCTTGTGTTCAGCATTTATTTGGTTTTCCATCGTTTACTATTAATCCTGCTTTCTTGGCTGCTTTTTCTAGTTTTCGATAAGCTGTCCTTAATGCTTGTTCTGTTCGTGCTATGACCACTACATCATCTGCGAATGCTAGGTATTGGCAGCTTTTATTACGTTTCCTCCTGGGCTTATGTCTATTTTCCTTATACATCTTTATAATATTAAGTTGAATAAGGTTGAGGATAGGGGGTCGCCTTGCCTTAATCCTTTTTTAACTTCAAATTGTTTAGAGAGATTTCCTTGTTTTCTTACTCTGTTTGTAGTTTGAGATATTGTCATTTTCACGAAGCTGGTTAGTTTTTCCGGGATTCCGAAGTCTTTCATTGTTTGTTCCATGTAATTTCTTTTTATGTTGTCGTATGCCTGTTTATAATCTATGTATATTTGGTGAATATCTATGTTGCATTCGTAGCATTTTTCTAGTATGGTTCTGATTGTGAATATGTGATTGGTGGTTGACCAGTTCTGAATCCTGAATGGTATTCGCCTAGGATTTCTTCAGCGTATGGTTTAATTCTGTTCGCTATGATAGAGCTTAGAATTTTGTAGACAACTCCTAGCAGGGCTATTCCCCTGTAATCAATGTAATATGTAATTAATAAACATTAATTAGTATTAACAGTGGAATAATCAATTACTTACAAAAATACTTACTCTTTTCAGCATATTGGAACTGATTTGTGTTAATTAAATATAAATTGAGCTAAGTGTTAATATTATTAAGTTGACACTGACCGTTGAAAGATTTAAAGTTAATCTGAAATAACTTGTCAATAACAATAATTTTGAAAGAATTTTCTAAAGCAAGTACCCACCTGAGATGGGATGTTTTGTTATAAACTGAGCTGGCCAAGTCAAAAAAATAAAATAAAATATTCAGGCAAATATTTTATTTAAAGTATTTTAAAGTGAATGGATAAGAGTAATTTAGCAGTCTATTAGAGATTGATATAATATTGGCTAATATAGTAAAGTCAATACTATATCAGTAATAATTACACATCTGGGTTGTGCATGCTCACTTACATCTTATTACATGCTTTACTTGGCTTCGTAGGATGTTCTAATACAAATTGATTTTGTAAGTAATTGTTGGAGTACAAAGAAACGTAATCTCATTAAAAATAGGATCAAACCAGAAATAATGTAACAATTATCCTTACTGTATCACCAACTACACTTGACGGCAATTCCAGCCACTTAGGACCGTTAGTAATGGACCAATGTACAAACGAAGCCATTTTCATGAATTTCGGACACATAAAATTGAGTTTAGACATAAACGCAGTTATATGTAGTACAGAACTATAAATAATTAGTACAGATAAACGATATTCAGCGTAATTAAACGTTACTGTCTCTGTTTTTTCACTTAATTCGCACTTCGGTACTGGACCGAAACTTCACTCTTGTTTGGAAAAGAGTCTCGGGCTGATAAATTTGATTAAGAGCTAGTATAGGGTTTTAAACTTACTATAGTTGGTTGTTAACTAATTGCGATTGTGTAAACGAAACCATCTCAGTTTAATGAGTAACGTGTATTTATAGTAGATTAGCATTCATTAATTTTGCCCTTATAAATCGTAGCTTTTTGACTGGGCCAGGTTCGCTTTATATTTATACCTTGGCCGATTTAAAAAAGGTACTTCAACGTAAATAACGTTTATTGTCGACTATGTACAGTTGGAAAATAACTAAATAGATAATTCATAAATATGCACAAAGTAAATTTTATTTTGACATACATTTATTCGGTCTGGTGTCGGGAATGTAGGCAACATCAATTGCCTGTGTGCTCATCCGAAATTAATTTATCCATAGGACCGATAGCAACTTTCGACAGCGGGACAGGCTATTTAATAGCTGGTTCTTCGGGAATCTGGCTCGAGATTTACTGGAATATTTCTAATGGCTCGATTGGGCCGAGAGCGGAGCTCTCGGCGGCTGAAGCCGCAGGATTGGTGTCGGAGGGCCGGAATAATTTTTTCTTCGACTTTGGTGGAATAATTTTATTTTATATCTAACTGTCGCGTTCCCTCTCTGGACAAACTTAAAAAAGTGGAAAAGGCGTACTGGATGATTTGTCGTGTCGTTCGCGCATGACGACCAACCTTCGGCTACCGGCGCTCTGGGGTTCTTGTAAAGCCAAAAACGCGAAGATTAAGCGCTTTTAATTTCAGATTAAAGTTCAGTAGCGCTTAATCAGGAGCGAAACGTTACAAATGTAAGAGAAAATTTTCAGAACCTACGAATTTTCAAGAACGGATGGTTTCGAAATGGGGCAAGTCTTCGCGTGACTAACTCACCGCAGCCGTTTCGTCGCTAACTTACTCGCCGCTGCACCAACTCGCTGCTGTACGAACTCGCCGCTGTACCAACTCTCCGGCGCCGGGACGCACAATTACACTTGCACAAACACGTAGGTATTTAGATAAACTGTGAATTAGATGAATTTAGACATTTATTTATAATTAGTACCTGGTGATTATAAATGTTTTTCCATCAAGTTGCCTTTGACATATTTGTTATATGAATAATGTGTTGGTGGGACTGTAAGTCTATGTCAAATTCGAGGTTAGCAGGTTAGGTTATGGGTCAGTTTTGACACAGACTGACGCAAAACCTAACCTGCTAACCTCGAATTTGACATCGACTGACAGTGACAGCAACAATATACTTCAGTACTGCCAAACGTATAATACGAATCATAAGTGTTGCTGAGTGCTACCGGATGTCGTCAAGAGCGTCGACAAGTGCTATCGGCCTAGGTCATAAGAAGCTACCTACCGAATTCGTTGCTAAGCTCTTAGAAAAGTTTTCATGTAACACATTTTTGGACAAAATCGCAAAATTAAAATTTTACAAGCAGTAAAAGAAAGTCGTGTGGTAATCATACCTCATTTTTATTTATAGGAATGGTTATGCTTGACTTCCATTCTGTTGGTATGTACTTTCAGTCTTTTGGAGCATGTTTGTAACCTCCTTTACAATTGCGCGGCTTCCCTACTTGATCTGGTGATGTTGTCAGTGCCAGGCGATTTACGTGTATTTTATTTTCCAACAACTACATTTACATCTTCAAGTGTTATTTTCTTATTATCCGTATTTTCTGGTATTGAGGATTGTAATTCTTCTTGTTCTTCATTCTTTCCTTCAGTATGAAGACAAAAGTTCTCGAAGTATGGTACCCACGTCTCTGGTTTTACAGCATTCACTTGTATTTCTTCGTTAACTCGTTTTTTTCTATTTCATAACAAGCTCCGCGCCCGCATGGTCGAGCGGTTAGGGAACTCGGCTGCGGTGCCACGGTACGGGGTTCAATCTCCACAGGGCGGCCCACCCAGTCGCTTTAAAATTGGGTACCGAAACCACGGTTCTGGGAAGTAGGAAAATGAGTCAGTCGTCGAAGGCGTGATGGTAACCACATCACCCAGTCCGCCGTTAACGGTGTGCCAAACTGAGTGGGTTTCGGAAAGGTATATTTCGGCAGCCCTGGCATGCAGTGTCTCAGACCATATCCCTACTGGTGGAATAAAGAGCTCTAAACTTTACTTTACTTTCCTCGTAGTTTCAAACCATTCTCTGTCCTCCGTATAAGTCACGTTTCATCTCTATGGAAAAACTTTCCCAGTATACTTTTTTAAACTGTTGAATTTCGTTGATTAACCTGTTGCTAATTTCCTTGCCTATTTCATATTCTTCTGGTGTTCTGTTATAATCTTATAATGTATTTCATATATGCATATCCCCTGTTTTGTCCTTAAGCTCCCGAATAAACCAAAGCTTGGGGTTCTTATGTCTGTTTGTATCAGTTGTGCTTAGCCCTATGGCTTGTCTACTATCTACTATATATTTTTTTACCTTTCCGGTGTTGTTCCGATAAGGGTTGCTACGTATGTATTGAGAATTGGCAACACTGGTGTTGCTAGGTGCGATTCGACTGCGCCATCGTAAAATTTGATATTTTTGACAATATACGTACTCAGAACGTTGTTATACAGACGCCATTTGTATTGTTATCATTGACTTCAAAAGTTTATCTCGGCCAAAAAATGGATTTGAATCGTGAACATTTTCGTGCGATGATTTTTTACGATTTTCGACATGGATTATCTCAACAACAGTGTGCCGATCAACTTATTTTGACTTTTGGTGATGAAGCACCATCCAAGGCCACAATATATCGATGGTTTAGTGAATTCAATCGTGGACGTACTTCGCTGGCAGACGAAGTTAAGGAAGGTCGTCCAAAATCGGTCATTGTGCCAGAAAACATTGATGCTGTGTGCGAACTGATAATGCAAGATCGTTATGTGACCTATCGTGAAATTGAGGCATCCCTGGGCATTAGTATGACAAGCATACATAAGATATTGCATGAACATTTAGCTGTCAAAAAGATTTGTTCGTGATGTATTTCGCACAATTTAACAATCGATAAAAAAAAGAGTCGTGTGAATTGGTGCAAGGAAATGATGAAAAAATACAACCGCGGTGCATCAAATGCAGTGTATAACATATACACAGGTGATGAATCTTAGATTTATTGTTATGAACCCGAAACTAAACAGCAGTCAACTGTATGAGTCTTCTAAGATGAGCGAAATCCAACAAAAGTTGTTCGAGTCGCAGCACTTTGAAGCAAATGGTGGCCTGTTTCTTCGGTATAAATGGTCATGTGGCAGCCGGGCCTTTAGAGAAACGTAGAATGGTCAACTCTGAATGGTACACAACCATTTGTTCGCCAGAAGTAGTCAGTGAAATAAGGAAAACGAACCGCCGACGAAGGATCATTTTCCATCACGACAATGCGAGCTCACACACATCGGCTCTAACAGCCGATTATTTGAGCACTCAAAACGTCGAATTGATGGGTCATCCGCCATACAGCCCTGATTTGGCACCCAATGATTTCTATTTGTTCCCTCAAGTGAAAAATACACTGTTGTTAATTCATTCAAAAACCATGTTTTGGGGATACCTACTTCGGAGTGGAAAAACTGCTATAACAATTGTTGTAATCGAATGGAAAAATGTGTAGATCTTAAAGAAGAGTATTTTGAAAAACAATAAATAAGTTTCTACACCCCAATCATTGTTTTTGTTATTCATTCTCAATACATAAATAGCAACCCTCGTATTAACTTCTAAAATGAGGCCGAGGGAAATCTTTTCCCTAAGTTTTCTTTCGTAGATAGCTTTTGTACTGTCGTCTTTCAGGGATTCTATATTAAATTTGGAGACAATGTTGAGCTGTTTCATCTTCGTTATTTCCTGTTATTAAGCACATAATCAATCATTGACTTTCGACCCCTGGTGTTAGTGCATGTGTGTTTGTGTTGTTCTTTGTGATCAACGTATGTGTTGTTGATTCGTAGCCCATTATGGGCGCATATTTATATTAGCATATCCCCATTATCATTCAATGTTTCTTCGTTAAATCTATGCATAATTTCAAGGATGACGTTATTATCAATACTTGCACTGAAATCGCCTATTATGAATATTTTATGGAGAGCTAATACAATCTCGTATGCGGGTCGTCAATTTTTTTTCTTTTTTCTCTTGGTTTATTTATATTTGGCCCGTAGATACTTATGGCGTCTGCAACCTTTCTTTTTCGTTGCTGCGAGCAAGCAAATATCTATTTTGTGCTTTTCCATTTCCATGTTAATTTCCTGATCTTTATTGCTCCAGGATGTGATGTTCTCCACGATCGCTCTTTTCGTATTCGCGCTTTGTTTTCATTAGTTCAGCCCTTCTTCTTTATCCGTGCTAGGGACCGACATCGGTGTTCACCGATTTAAGAAGTCCTTCAGTTTTTACAGAATGTGATTTTTTTCTTCTCTCTTAATATTTAAATTTTTGATTGTTTACGTTTGTTGGCATTATTATAAAACTTGCTTAATAATGGTTAAGTACACTAGTTAGCTGTGATAGGTTTTAGGTTTGATGATTAACAGATAAATGTGACACACGCCATCCACATAGGTTTCCAATTAATATTAATTTTGCAGTTTTAAAATAAAATTGTCCTTAAAAGACTTACAGAAGAAAATGCTTTTAACGTTTTTAATACAGCAAGCGCACTGCAAGAAAAACAATTGTTACTAGATCGTTAACATGAATTGATGGCACTGAATGCTACATATGCACGACTGTTGTAGAGGAAGTAGATGGTCTTATATTTTTCGAGAAGCATGTATTGCATTTTTGGTGCTTGCTAAAATTGTTGTATTGTTTACAAAGGTCTCTAATTCGGTATATGGTTTAGTGGGCCAGTTCGCCGTATAACTTAGATAGAGCAGCCGTTCCAGTACACTGTCCGACGAAATCAAGACGAAATAAGATGTATTTCTAATCATTCTTGTACATTTTTCACTTGAAAGTATCGACATGTTTTGCTTAATTTGGAAAGGTTTGTTTAATATCAAAGAAATCGGCAGAACCGAATTTATTTGCTGCAAATGCTTTCTGTATTACATCCATCACTTGATGACATTGCTGAATGATTGAGTGACGGTGCAGAAACCCGAACTGATGGTTTGTGTAACAATTGTCGCGGGCTGCAATTGCTAAGGAAGTTCCGTGTACAGTCCTTTACAGATTTTCAAAATTATTTTGAAACGTGTTACAGGGGATATCGATATTAAACGGCAAGGTTTTGATTGCATAAAGTTCTGCCACATGGGCAACAAAATTGCGTTATTTGGTGCTCCGTTATACAGACAGGTTAGTAACTTTTGGCCCAACTGGGAAGTTGTGCCACTGTTTTAATCGGTAAATTCAAAATTCAATTCGGTAATACACAAGCAAAATTTCGCCCCAACTACGTTACAAACGTCCCTGTAACAGGTGTTTTGCCAGCAACTTCCTGGGAAGGAGGGTTGGACTCGATAGCCTTTAAGTTAGAGCGATGTCTTGGTAAAATAGCTAATTATGTTAAAAAGGGCGCCCGAGACTTTGAAAATTTCTCTAAGATCCGTTCTCTTAAAGCCTGAAATGGGGGAACAGTCTTTCTGCATAATTAGAGCGGTGGGCGACGGTTCAACCTCGTGTCTCCACGGACCTACCTTACTAATTTGCTCCTGAAAACCGGTGAAACCCTTCACAAAGAAAACACAAATGCAATGTCGCATGCAACCATAATAAAAAGAAACAGTTAGTTGAACGTGTCTCTTTACATATATAACAAACATTAATTTATATGGCCATAATTGATCCCTACACCAATATGACGTTATAGGGGTACACATATTGCTAACAGACGTAGCTATTGACGCTTAGAACACTTGCGTATATGTATTTTAACTAAACTTAAGAGCCAAAGTCTGTGAATAAATCACGGGGTTATACAACGTTTTATGATCGCAAACACTTTAAACTGCAGCACTTGGATTAGCGATTAATTACTAAAAACACGTTATCTGTCTAGGGTACCATCAGCTGCTGTTACTGATATCCGTCGAGAGCCATTAGCTTTCTGTCGCACGCTAGCAGCTGAAAAGCTCTTGGAGCTTACAGATCAAGTTGGAAGAAATCCGTAGTAACGTAAAGATGAGCCCCGGCAATAAAGGGGATGATTTACAATAAGGTAACTTTGAGTACTATGGAATTGTTGGGTTAATCCGTTCACAGTGATTTGAAAACGACTTCTTCCAATAGGGAAATTTGCGGCCACTCACTCACAACTACACCCTTAAAAATGATTACCACCCCGGCACCAATTTACACGTTCCTTGTATTTGACAAATAATCGGCCGAAACGGTACTCATGGCTCAATGCCGACGCGCGGTAAGATCTCTCAAACCCGTTGGCGATACCTTGTGCCATGTGAAAAAGAGATGACACCACGGTTGACGAAACTATACACGCAATATTCTGGTATAATCTTTTTTATATAATATTGTATTTATACCATTTTATTAAAGCCGTTGGAAATTTACGGGATGACTAGGAAGTTTTTCTAATATATGCGCATTCTGTCGCTATTAATTACTATATAAAGTAAACACAAAAAGCAGAAATCCAAACAAACAAACTATCGATAATTGGTAAATATACATAAATGCAACAGCACGTGAAGTTTCATTTTTCTTGAAAACATTCCCCGCTCTAGTCAAGGTGCTATGCAAATCACATAAACAAATAAATCAGAATTGAACGAATCTTCCTTGCATACTATAAAGCAATGCACATGCAGGTGTTTCTGCTCTTGAGCAGATGAACATTTAATTAAAAATGTATTTTATGGAAGTTCAACGGCTAAAAACTGTTCCACTTTAACAATTATATGCAAAACAAGCAGCGAACTCGTTTATATGTAGGAAAGTTTCTGGTAGCGTCAATGCTTCTGATATAATAGAAGTACTTTAAATAAATACATCTAACAATAGAAAACAGCCTTTATCGATTATGCAAAACAATTTTGAGCCAAGTACAAATGAGTGGGGCAGAACGAGTATCGAAATAAGCTTTAGTCGTCCAGGACAAACTAGAGGTGTAACTATTTTGTTCTTCTTTCAGTCTCTAAACTAGCGTCTTGGTAAATTAACGAAGTTTAACGGCAGCTCCTGCTTTCCTGTAATTCTAGATAAAGGACGAATGACGTACTTTCATTTGAAAGTATTTGCTTTTAAGGGCAGTTTATCTATATTGGTTACTTAACTACCAAAATAATCGTAAAACACTCCCATAACATCATAACTAATGCTATCTGGCACGACCATATCGCAAACATAAAAGTTGTGAACTTTGTGTAACTATTTATAGAAATTTTAACTTGCAATGTGGGGAATCTAAATTCGTGACTAATAAAATCTGAGGAAACATAAGAAAGTGCGAAGTATATTTTATGCAGTTAAAGTCAAAGTTCTCAAAACTCAAGACTATAGCAATGGACTGCATGCAAGCACGAATTAGTGTCTTTATTAGAATCTACAGAGCACAAAGTAAGAGATTGGGTATTCTCTACATTTGTCAGAAGATAAATAATATCATATTATTTATGACGTAGTAATGATTATCGTACTATCAGCTTGAGTACTACTTTTTTCAAAATTATTCATGCAATACACATGCAAAATATTGAAAACGCACAATACAAATTTAAAAATGTCTTTGGGAGAATAGAGCCCCTACAACGTTGTATGGATGTCAATTAAAACAAGCACGCGTTAAAAAAGCAGCTTAACAGATACTGTAATGGTCTTAGGCCCACGACTCGACTCTGCTGGCAGTGCAAATTAATGAACATTTCAATAAGCACAGAGTTGGGGTGTTTTATATAACTGCAATGCTAAACTTACACTTCAAATAACAAATGCATTGGTAAAGAGATGCCAATAATAATAAAGTAATCAAGTAAGGAACGCAAAAGGCAAAGCTCGTTTTTCACAGGGGTCGAAGTTGACTATCAGATAAATTAAATAATAGGTTTGTGCATAATAAATAGCCGAACCGAAAGAAATTAATAGTCACAAAAGGGTTGCTATGTGCAAGTAAAAGAAGCGTAGAAATCAATAAAGCTAGTCAGTGAAATTGGTGAGGATCCTAAAAAGTTAAAGAAGCCAGAATAAAATAACAGTACAATGCAATTGAGCAATCTGAAGAAAGCAGGCAGAGGGACATGGAAAAGCAATTGAGAAGCAATAAACTCTATAAGTGTAAACAGTGCATTTAACGTGAGTGAAAAAGCAGAGCAAATAATATAACGTGTTTGTGTGTGTGGCGCAAATAAACGATTTTTAAATCTAAGAAACAGACAATAAATTTAGTTTGTAAGAAATTTGAAGATATAAAATTATGTAATCAAACTCATTTCCATTATGTACTTAAATTAACCAAAACTTATTTCCGTTATCATAGTTACCATAGCAATAGACTTTAATTTGTTTTAATAACGGGAAGAGAACAAATGAAATAAATTATTGAATGACAGGGCAAATTTGTGCTCCATTTTAATTACTGTTTTCATATAAAATAAAGTGTCTTACCAATATAAAAAGTACCCAGTTCTATTGTACACACATCAGTGCCCTTGTACAAGTGTTTGTGAGCAGATCCGCAACATAAAAATTAAAATTTTCATTTTGCCTCCGATTGAGGGTTCGGGAGCGAGCACCTCCAGTTTCCGATCATCGATTGCAACCCAAATTCTCATCTGAGCCAAGAGATCAACATTCCAGGGCGTAGTGCAGCTCGGCAATAGCGTCTCCAGGAGATTTGACTTCAAGGGGACCAGTAACAGCGACTATTCCAACGGCGTCATCTCGAAGACCCGAAGCAGTTCGGCCGATAATAAGGTACCAATTTTGCCTAGAAAATATCTATGTTAGCGCCGGTAAATGTATGTGCATACGAGATCACACCTTACTAAGCAAGAGTCTAACATTTCCACGGCCACAGCGAAGGCGCAATTCGAAAAATAAGTTGTTTCCCAAATTTGAGGTTATGCGAAGGTAAAACAATTGCTAAATTTCCGGCCGCGTCTACCTGACGTCACGGAACAAATTAATGCCTCTAACAAAAGCTGTTAATTACCGCCAAAGTGCAAAGATTTAAATATTGACCGTGCGAATTCTCATAATTACATTGGTGTTAAAACATCAAATACCGCAGACTTGCATACATACTCCATTTTGTAGATTTTTTGACAGTATTTCAAGCAATTAGCTACTGTGCATTGGAACTAAATGCGGTGAACAGGATCGTATCAGATTATTAGTAATTTGCAATCAACTTGGAACCCAACTGAGATATAGAGTTTGTGGTTTACTGATAGCTAGCGTTTTGTAATTAATTACAGCTAGATAAAATATAAAAACGGGCATACAACAATTTTGCACAAGTAAATGAAGTACGGGTCACATTTTAACCAGCCTAATAATTGATAGCAGGGAAAGTTCCGTACACAGTAAAATATTAAATCAGTGAATTATGCATATTGGATTTTTCTCTAACTTACAATTAAATATTAATTAAAACCGAGTAATTAGAGAGCATCCATTGCAATACATAATTAAGATCAAATAAAAATTTATTTTTGTTTTGCTTTGTTTCCTGGTCTATTAGATTCTTTTGCTTCTTGTTTTTTCTTCGCCGACTTGGAATTCAGTTCAGAGCACCTCTCTTATGGTATTCTTCTCGTATGCCAATACCATAGCAATATCATCTTCTCTACAGGCAGTTTTATTTAATGGTATCATTTCAAATAACGTCACACCACCGTACCTTTGCGATAAATATTTTCCACTGCATTTTTTCGGATTTCTGTTAATAGTCTAAACTGCTGAGCGGATTTCCAGTCATTTTGTTGCTCTATAACAAAAAAATTAACTTGCTTGTAATAACTCCTCTTTGCCCTATGCCTACGACCTTTTTCATTATCAGTTAAGTTTGCTCCCAAATATTTATACTACTTTATACATCCTCTATTGTCATACTGTGTCCATTCTGTATACATTTCTAGTCCGCATTTTTTGTATATACAGTTTAAGTTGCATCTTCCAAGTTGTTAGGTCCGCTTGAAAATTCCCACCGCTATTGTGTTTGGCGTGAACTGAACAGGAACGGGGTTTCGGTTCATGCAGCTCCCACACCAAGTTCAGTGGCGGGGGACAGCTGCATAGATCAGTAGTTTGCGAAATATAAGAGATTGCATGTGGTGTGTTATCTGATCCGTGAATACGACCGTTTGGAAAACCCCTTACCTTAGTGATTTTGCAAATTTACGACGATTGTTATTCAGTTTCTCAAGACCCTGACTACTAATATGAAATCGAATCTCGTTTTGTTTGAGTTTCGCGAAAATTTACATAGACTTCCAGTCGGACACATTCAAAGGACACATCGTCCCGCTATTTACCGTTTTGCAACCAGCCTGCAAAGTAACGTAGTTCTGGAGGAGCAACCTGTCAGCGTGTAAATTCACACTAATTGCTCGTACAATAGGCGCCGTTCAACCGGTGGACATCTTTGCAGCTGTTCCATTTGCGAGCCCGAATTTATCGCTCAACTTTTGGCAGCTTTTGAGCTGTCACTCATTGGTTAGGATCTGCGTTTCGCTCGGAAGACAGCTGCCTCGATTTGTCGCATCTGTGCGGCATCAAGTATGAACTACACTAACTTCAGCCTAGAGATGGGCGCATGACGTAAAAACGGGTCACGCCGGGTCACGGCAGGTCCCGTCGTGAATGTGAGTAATATTTGAAAATCGGGCCGTGTACGTGAGTGAACGTGAGTAAAAATTTCCAAAGCGTGATTCACGTTTCACGTTAAATATTAGGTAACGAATAAAAGAGTGCAGGGTGCCCCGCTCCCCCGCTGCCCGACATGTGGAGGATCTAGAGCTGGTGGTCATTGTACTTCTGTGTGGAAGTCTGCAGCGACGGAGTTTCGCACTTGTGTTGTGTTATGAATGTTGTGTCTACAGTCAATCGCGTGTCTGCGTCTATAGGCGATCAAGCAGAACTTATTTTTAGTTCCTCGGACGTAACAGTACTTCTAAACCTAGGAATTAAAAGTGTTGCCTAGCAACATATACCTTCTTGTAGAATATAAATTATTTCTTATATTATATTTAGTTTTGTTGGTTCTGGTTTTAAATTTGAACCTTCTGTTCTATCTGATTTTGAATTTTCAAATAAAAGCTGCGAGTCACGTCGTCAGTGGCGAGTCACGCCGTGAACGTGAGACTGAGCCTGCGTGAAGGTGAGTATTTAAAGCAAGCGTGAAACGTGCGTGACGTGAAAAATACTAACTCACGCATCCATCTCTAACTCCAGCTATGTTGGATATGTTTTTATGATTTCGTATTGCATGCATAATAAGAATTTTCAATGCGTAAAGTGCCATCAATTTTGTAGGTTTTTAATAAGTAAGTAATGCAGTAGTAAAATAAGTTTTGGGACGTATCCCCGTTAGAAGTGCAGTAGCGCCTGAAGTAGTGTGCACCAGTGTCTCGATATTGTTTCTTCCTTCGGGGTTTTTTGCTGGCGAACACATGTGAAGGTTTTGCTTATCACGCGACGTGACATTACGAAAAGCAAGTAGAATTCATGGAAATTGTTTTGGTTAAGTTGCTACCCTCTTTGTTGTGGTCATAGTTGCAAGAGTTGCCCGCTTAAATGTTTTTTTAAATGTTACTTTAAATTGTATAATTCTGAAATTTACTGTACGATTTGATTTTATAAATTGTACTGCAGTTCCGCTTATTTTGAACTAAGCTGTTTGAGAGATCACAAAAGCTAGGTTCCAAATCTCCGAGAAAAGCATCGTTCCTTACCATAGTAAGGAGGTTGTCCTGGTGGAACCGCTAGGTTCACCACTTCCATCCAACCCATCAGGTGGCACCCTAAAAGAACCCCCGCACTTTTCCAGATACAATTATTTTGAATATCGCGAGCTACACCCCTTTCATTTCAGTCGACAACCCCCTCTTCCTACTGAGCAATCAAACCCCATTAAGCTTATTACATGTTG
>OW679203.1:51824715-51850160 GCA_940337035.1 Agriotes lineatus | reverse complement strand
CTCCAATAATAATGCACAGATATATCATATTCAGAAACGCTGATAATAGATCATCATAGAGGCTCATGATGTTCGTTAGAAGCGATCTGGCAAATTTAATTCATGAACTTCTTGGGCCAGTGCCGTTGGTTTCATTTCTGTATTAATTACTTCCATGTTAAACTACATATTCAGGGACCTATATTGGGCCAAACGCTTTTTTAATATTTTCATCTCAACAGTTTGTAGTCTATTCTTGTCGTCTGCTGGCATTACCCATGTATTCGTTCTGTGCATTGCTTTGTTTACTGAGCTACGATTGTTGTCATGATTTTGTGCACTACGCTGAGGAGAGAGATATCTATGTGGTTGTCAGAATTGCATTTATCTTTTTTATATATTGAGCTATTAATGCTTTATTCCAGTCCGGTTAGATCTCTTTTGTTTTTTTTTCATATTTTTCTTATTATAGTTGCATATTCATATGGTGTTCATACAATTGCATGCGTTTGTTCCATTGTTCCATTCGTTCATACGTTCTTTTTCTACTAGGAGAGTTGTCTCTTTCTACTTCTACTGTGTCCTTCATATGGTTCATCTGTTCCTTTTTGCTTACTATTTACTTTTTCGAGATTTCTATGCATTTTTCCTTCACCAGGGTGTCCTCACCACACCAGCTCCATTTATAAGTACAATGTCTGATGAATGATTGTTATCTATCAGTATGTGATCTATTTGGTCCCTTGTGTTTCCGTCTGGGGATTTCCACGTTTGTTTATGAATTGTCTTGTAAAGAAATCATGTGCTTTTGATAGAGTGAACCCGTCGCTGCGTATCAAACAGACATGCTTCTAGTACCAACTCCTATCATCAAGCTTATTCATTGCAAATGCAAAACCAGTTGGGGAAATGAATATGGACGCCAAAAGAAAGAATAGAAGTGTTCTGAAGCATATACAAAGTGTAGCGGTTCCGGTCTCACCAGTGAACCAGTTGACAATGCAGTGAATAGTCATGATTTATTAGTGTCACTTTCGGTAGTTTCTTCCGTTTATGGAAAGGAAATTTCAAGAAGACAATAAAGGTATGATTTCGCTAACTGTGAAAGTTAGTATTTCAATAATCAACAGTGAAAGCAAGGTATTCACACCCATTTAAAGAAAGTTGATGTTTTGGTATACTTTGGTTATGTTATTTATGACTATTTTCAAGAGCGAATGCCGTTGGTTTTATTTTTGTGCTAATTATTTTCAGGAATTTACAATTTTTTAAATATATTCAGGCACCTAATAATTGGGGGAGGTGTATGAAGAATAAGAAGAAGCCACGAACTAAAAAAAACTCTCAAACAAACCGGATTGTGGCAGTAATTAAGAGCCATCATCTGGCATAGTTAGGTCAAGTTCAGATAATGCAACAAAGAGGAATACCCAAAACGTCGCATGAGAAAAAAACTAGAAGAAAGACAGTTGAGGAAAAGGTCCTCAAAAATTGGGAAGAAGACGTGGGCAAAGACTTAAAATCTTGAAGAGTGCGGAGAGTAAAACAGAAGATAGAAAGGAATGGCAGAGTGTTGTGGAACGGCCAAAAGCCCTGTAAAAAGCTGCCGCGCCAACGAAGACGAAGAATAAACCTTTCTGAAAAATAAAATAATATTCAGCAATATTGCAAAATAAATATGGATAGTGAAGTTTGCAGTTTTTATTAGTTATTTGTATACCTAGGCCGCGAAATGACTGTTTAGCGTACCGAAGAATATTTGACCGGCGAGACGAAGTCGAATCCATCAAATTATTCCAAGACAGCCAAACATTTCGCGAACGTTGCATATACCACAATTTTTGTGCAGTCGCAATGCATAGTATAATCAAAAACACATCAGTTTTGTATGTAACTGTTACGATAAGTTTAGGGCCGCGAAATAGTAACCGCCGCGAAAACGAATTTTGCAGCCGTAATTACAAATATCAACTTTTGAGCACAAAAAATTAATTGTTAATGTATTACGCATTGCGGATAATATACGATTTGGCTTTTGAAATCATACGTATGTTCTTACGCGAGTAGTAATGGTAAATCTGCAACATACAAAATAAATACAACAAGAAATTTGACAACGAAATGAACATTCACAATTATACAGGGAAAACAGATTCGTCTACCTAGAGATCAAGCCTGATTGGAAGCTATAAAGGTCTTCCCCAAGTACGTTATTCATGTCAATAAAGGTTCAACATTCATACAGTTTGACGGTATTGACCTACAAGTTGTAAAGATATTTTCTAACAAGTTCAGTTTAGAATAGCATCATTGAAAAGCAGATTAGTTATTCTAATTACCTAAATAACTATACTCATCAAAAGAAACTATGGCAAGAATAATATATTTTGCTTAAAAAACGTTTGAATTTCATCACGGTTAGTATTTAAAAAACGCAACAACAGGTTTGTAATTTCTCAATTTCTCGCTATAATATACAGCTTTGAATACAGTTTGATACTATAGAAAAGCAATAAAAAAACTTCCACGACGATTATCGTTTAGTGCTACGAGTGTCTGGCCGAGAAAAGCTTTCCTTCGTAGCTCGTCTTTGGGAAATTCTAGCAATTCGTCTGAGTTCCGAGATAGTGCTCTTAATGAACAATAACTGGTTCTCAATATCTTCCCTGGCCAATTCAGGTTTGATTTCCTTTCGCTTACACATCGACAGATACATGCTCCAAGCCGACTGCCGAATGCTGTGCAGCTCGGCCAGTTTTTCCACTGACGTATTTTTGATCTTCGTAACCATCATTTCCCACTGCAGAGCCTTATTTTTGGCAACCTCGTAGCGATTTTGCAACTCCGCCATTTTATTGTAGAGGCCCATAATGGCTAAGCTCTTTTCTTCAGTTATTTTCCCCTGGAAATTAAAACTAAATGGTTAGAGAGGATCAACTGGAAATTTCTTAAATTTTTACCATTTCATTTCGGGCATCTTCCAATGCAGTCAGATCTCTTTCTTGCCTGTCGGCTAATACTTTTCTTGCTTCTGCTAATGTTTCGAATCGGTCAACGATATCATCTGGGGTTCTAAAGGACGGGCATATCTTGACAACTACTAGTAGGAAGTCCTTAAATTTTTTTAATTGTTATAACGGTTATATGCTGGTTTTTGGAACATACCTCATACATTCTATGACTTCTAATATTTTTCTCCATGGCGGATCTAATACTAGCCATGTACTCGTACCTCTCCTGAAGGTTTTTTATTTCGCTGTCCTTTTTTGTGATTAGAGCTCGTTCATCTGCAATTTTACGCTCTGCTCGTTCTCTCTTTTCTTGATTTTCCCTTACAAACTACAATTAAATGAAAACTATCACCAAGTAGCGCTTTGGAAGATTCACCTTATTAAATTTAATGAAATTTTCCTTTAACGTTTTTTCTTTATCTTCCAAGTCGTTCCATTGCCCGTCGATTTCCTTCCGCTTCTTCACGGCTTCGGCCCGTTTCGCTAGGAGACGCTGGTCAACGTCGTACAAGTCCCTGGTTTTAACGACCAAATCGGCTTCGGGGTTTTTGCGCGCGACATCCCATTCTGGATATTTCCTACGGAGTTCGACACTGGCAGCCTTGTGTCATTGTCAAAAGTTCGATACGTACTTGGTGAGCGATTTGACGTTTTTGGAATGCAGGTACTCGCCAATTACTTTGTATGGAGGAACCTTGGGAAATGACAGGGGCGCTAAATCTTTCTTGTTGACTGCCATATTGTAAAATGGTGGAAAATAGCTGAGCCAAGACAATAGTAGTGGCCACTGTGACAAGTATAAAAGCAAGGATTGCTAAAAGCAGGAATGCAATGTAACAGGTAACAACCTAGTTGGCGTACATATCCAAATGAAAATTCAAAATCCAGCCACTTTAATACCAACATAAATAGAGCCAACCTAAGAAAAAAATCACAACCATTTATGGTCACCCGGTATAATGAGTATATTTACTGTTGCCGCAAAAAAATAGTCTTTATTTGTTCCTCACTTGTAAACATCAATTTATCAAGTCACTGTATTCACCTTGAAAATGTTTCATAACTGGCTAGCCAGTACATTTTTTACTGGCTAGCCAGTTATATTTTACAAGCATGCTCATAGATAAATGATAGCGTGCAAAGCCAGAGTTGTCTTCCTTAGTACGTGTCATATTGATGAATTTAGTTGCTTGTCAGTTTGACATTTTGAATAAATGGTAAATTTCTAGTTATTTACAAGTGAGGAACAAATAAAATATTCAACAATACACGCCAGGTAACCGTTTTTACTGGCTCAAGGATATGACAGGCTCGCCTAACGGCTCGCCAGTCATCCCAATCCTATCGCCAGTAAAACCTGTTTTACCTGGCTTGTAATGTTAAATACTATAGTATTTGAAAAAAGGAACAAATATATACCAATACCTAAACAAGGATAAGTGAATAGGTACATGGTGAGGGGTTGCGAAGACAACGTTTGCTAGAGATCCAGTACAAAAAGACAGTATATGAAACCACATTAAAAGCAATTAACTGTAGAATATAGTGCGCATAATAATAAATCTATTTAAAGGTTGTGTATAAAGGCTGAAAAACCTATCACCCCAAGAATGTAAATTACCGCAAAATAGGGAAAACCAAATTATTGTTGTGTTTTATGTGTATGTTTAAGATAGATATAAAAACAAACAATATAGGCGTATTTCCCACTTATATGCATATATAAACAAGTTCTTTAATGGGAAGATAATAACAAAATCATGTAATAAATGAAATAGTTATCAGTTATCCCATAAAAGAGTTTTAAATTGTAATATTACAGGCAACTTGTATAATTCAGTCATTTTATATAATAACTAGGCATTTTATGTAATTTCATGAATTGCTTAAAATACCAGTCCATTTGTTTGTCCATATAATTCCGGCGAAATTGTCGGCATTATGTGGAATCCCATTTTCCCCAATTCCGTGTTTTATAATTAGTGCAGTCTCTTTTGGGTAGGCTATAGAAGGGTTGCTTTTGATTCACTGCACCTCTACAGGAGTTTTAAAAACTGTTGAATAGTACGTCGAGTGGTAGCTGGTGTTCCGGTGGCAGTTTTAGGAGCTGTTGCAAGGTTAGCATAGCCCTGGAAGCGGGAAGGAGGCAGCAACATTCGTGCTGAGCAGTGCGGAGCCCTAGGAACTGGGGCAAATACGGAGTTGTAAGCAGTTTTGGAGCGACGCAAGCTGCAGGTGGCGTTCGGAAAGGTATCTGGTTTTTTACAGTAGGCCAACAGAAAGAAAGAGGAGCCCCTGTCCGTCGTGGGACTTTCTGTGGGGACGCATGGTGTCTTATTTTGCATCAGGGAAGCCAAATAAGATAAGAATTTGGTGAACTTTTCAAAGTAGCGTCGGTTTTTGCCCATTTCCGGGAGAAGCGCATCGTGAGTGTTTTATTGTGGCATCTATTTACTAACGTTTGTTAAATCACTTATACAACGAACTCTTACGGAATCTCTGATATTTATTATTAATACGAAGCTAACTTGTTTTTATAAATTGTGAGGTTGGGGGGCCATGTGTGTAAAGTTCTTCCCATCAGTTGAAATATCTAATTTTGTAGCGGTCCCATTGGATAAACAAGCGGTGGCTAAAGCGATTACTTTTAAAAATCATAAAAACCACCATAATTATCTTAATAGCAAATGTATTGCCTATAATTATACATTCACTGCTGTTTGCTAGGATGTAGAAAACCTAACCCTCTCAGATAATTAAAAATCTAATAATAATAATATCAAATTATATTCGTCCATAACAAGATATAATCCCTAGGCAATATATGAAAAATTATCTTAAGAGATGAACTGCCTAAATTTGCTAGGCATTTTATAAAATGCCTAGTCGTTATGTAAAATGACTTAATTATACAAGTTGCTTGTAACATACTGCAAATTGTTTTCTTTTTAACTTTGCTTGTGCCTATGACCTATTGTATGTAGTTCGATTATATTATAAGGTCTGCATGATTTGGTGTGTATTTTTTAAAAACATTTTTGTAGAGCATTCTCGAATATAAATCTAACACTCCAAATATGAGCTTACGACAGTGATATTTTATTATCATTTGATTTAAGTAATTCGTGTTGTAATGCTTAGTTTTAGAAATTTTATTCTGAGCCGCAGTATCAGATTTCAAAGTTTTGTAAATTTGCAAACACACGAACTAATTAAAAAATGTAATTAAACTAAAAAAAGACATGGCAAACCAAAATAAATAAAAATCAAGGCGGGAAATTACCTGAAACCGGGGTCAATCCCCTTCCTATTGTTAATATTAATTAGTATTAACCGTGTTTCTCTAGTAACCATAACTAATATTATCAGAGAAGCAAGTAGTAGAAGGGCAATTGGCCCCAAAGTCTGCAGTTAACATATTGAAGAGCGTAAAGCGACTGCACTTGTTTAAAAATGGGAAATTAAGACTTACACGTTGTTACTGAGGAACATGTTAAAAAACACATAAGCTGGCTAGATGCTAAAACAAATAATAAATTTTAGAGCGTTTGCGCCTGCATAAACTGAATTTAAACATAATTAATGTGATTCAATTTGTACACTGCTAACTTAAGTAACAATTGGCGCTCGTTCTCCAGTACGCGGAGGTTAGCAATCAATAAGAGCAAAAGCTTAACGGTGCGTGCAACCGACTACGACGCATCCCCATCTAGATTCCCTCCAAGGGAGAATCCAGATAAAGGGTAACTTGATTCCAGTGACCAGCCACTAGACCTAAGCCCCCAACGGCGGGCTTAGGCCTTCCATCCTGTAGCCAGAGCATATCTGAGTTGATCTAGCCCAGTTCGAAACCGCCTCATAGTCTCACTTGATCCGTCCAAATGAGTCGCTGTCAGATCATGACTCCTGTGTCATGAAGAAACCAACCAGCACTCCGAAACCAGAACCCTCCTTTCGTTGAGCCTTTCTCGTTGACGAAATTCACTGCATTCAGACTAGCAGACCCGCTTTAATGGCAAAGCGATCCTTTCCGCCTTCTCGTCAAGCCGCTCTCGGTGACGAGATTTATAATTTCAGAACCTCCCCTTCGTCGAGCCCTTCTATCGGTGGCAAAAATCGACCCCAAATGTTGCCCTACGCTCCTAGAACCCTATTATCCCTTACGTAGAGTAAGCAGCTGGTGGCCCGTTCCAAAACTTACCGGCCACCGCAGGTCCATAAACTGAGGCGCAATTATAAGTTACAACGTCCAACGTAAGCCGCCTTTATTCAACGGAAAAGGGAACTTTGGGTTGCAGTTACTGCTGTGATTAAGCAAAAGATCGACTTACGTGGTGAAGAAGTCCCTCTCAGCAAATGGAAAGTTTTAAACTACAGCACATTTTAGAGCCCCGAGTATTCGACTTGCAGATTTGCCGCGAGGTCCTCCACACTTCTTCCAAACGGAATTTGGCCCCATATATAGCCCGCCGACCAGCACAAATCGGCAAATAACGACCCATAGCACTGAAAAGATCCTCTCCTCCCATCGGCTCCAAGAAAAATATCTTGAGGGTTAAACTGCCCGTAAAATAGCCACACACCGATTCGATAGCGTTTATCAACAAACGCGGCCATAGTAACATTTTCAGTTACAGTTGCTGCCGCCTTGAAGTACAGCGCCGTCCTGAAGGCTTTCCGACCACACTATTGGCTGTGCTGGTGTGCTGCATTGGATCACGGTTTCTGAAGGCACGCGACGTGCATTCAACAACTCGAATTTATTTTATTTGTTGTTTTTTATTGTAAATATGTTTGATACCTAAATTTAATTCATAAACATGACATGTAACATAAAGACTAATATACATATTCTGAACTTCTTTACTCGCAGTAACTAACAAACTCTGGCTTACTCAACTACCAATCGAGGCAATTATACCCGAGAAAGTGATTAAACCAAATTACCAGACAGTAGCAAGTATTAAGACTGACAAGAGGAAGAAAATCAAAGATGAGGTGGTAAAAGTAAGTATACTTATAATGTCAACATTTTTGTCGCAGTGTCAAAGTATTGAATTGTAGACAGTAAAACACACCTAGTACGCTTTAGTCTTATGGACGAATATAAAGAAAAAAACATATACAAGAACTATATAAAAACACATTAATCTCACAGTTGCAACAAAAACCAGTCAGTAGAAGCATAAACCAAGAATGACTAAATATTAAAGGGACGGTATAAGCTACTACTGAATATGAACAGAAAGTATTATTAACAAAAGACTGAAAATTTGAAACGAAGATACATTAAGGATAAGAAAACTGATTATCTTAAGAACGAATGAAGACAAACTCAGCAGTAAGAATAAAAGTATGGAAAATAAAACGAGATAGTTGGAGGAAATATACATAATATATGCACTTCTTAATTGCACAGCAGGAAGCCATAATTTAAGTTTATTGTGTTGGTCTTTAGTTTGCACTAAAGTGCTAATGTTGAATACTAAATTGTAGGTTATGTAGATCCAGCTCTGTTGCCAAATATAACGTGAGCAAGCCATGTGCTCTATTACTTCTGATGTTTTTAATTTAAACATGACAGCTATTATAATAGTAAAAATGGCAGGTTGTTTAAATTATCAAACTTGAAAGTACACATGTTTAATCAAGAGCAAAACGTTTTTATAATTGGAATGATTGATGTAGCAGACGTAACATTGTTTACGTGTTGGTTTTTATAGTAATTTTCAAATAAAATTTTGACGACAGTCGGTTTTTCCACTTGAATTGCTGATGCAATTCGTCACTCGCGACACTAATTACTTCGTTAATGAGTAGTCACTTGCACGTAGCATTACATCCAAAATTAGTTACCTTCTGATTTAGATTGCACATCTTGTCGATACAAAGTTTTTATCTTTTAAGACTCCCTGCACGGCTTTTGTAGGCCTTTCGCGGGTTGATTTATGGACGCTACACGTCCCGTCATACGGAGTGGGTGGCTATACCATTGTAATTGTCTTTTCTCGATTTTCTTAACGAGAGACTGTTGATTCAGTGCATCTTTATACTTCTCTTTTTTATACTGTCTTTCTTGGTTTTGCTTCTTACTCTTCTTAAATATTTTATTTCCGATGCAGTTGCTTCCTATGTATGTTTATCCATGTACTACCGCCCAAGATTCTGCTGCATAGAGTAGGGTACATGCTCGTATATTTTTTTTATAAAGGAGCATTTTGGTTTTCACACGTAATTTCTTTCTGCCTATGTTAAAACTCGAGTTTCGGCTATCAAAGACGGCCGATTTAGAATGTCGTAATGTCTAACCATTTAGAAAAATCTTAGGCCTATAATATCGACAATTAATTAGAAATGAATAATGAGCAATGGGGTGAAATTGACATTAAATTTAGTCAAAAAAAAGCTGCCGACACAGACTTACATAGAGGAAGTCGATAGTCGACAACTTGGAAAAGTTGGTGTGTAAAAAAAGGTGACAGTTGAAATATTCGAAAAATGAAAATCTGAAATAGCCTAAATCCTAAAACTATAAAAAGGCAAATTTTAGATTGCCATTAAAAAACAACCAATGATATTGTATATTTTAGTAAATCCAGCATAAACTATACGCACATTTGCCCGGTTTAGCAATGATCTAAAGTGTTTATTTTTCTCAAATACAGCAAAGTGGTACTTTCTATTATATTGGCGTGATAATCGTAAAAATAAAAACAGCATCATAACGTTTTAGGACGGAAAGCCGGAAATGTATGTAACATACTCTTTGGGTCGAAGGTTAAACCTGTCTATGTTATTATATCATGATATTGAGAAAGTTAAAGCACCAGAACGAGCCGGTACTAGAAGACCAAATTTGGGGTTTTAACCAGTGTGGGAAATCCTGGATCCAAAACCTTAAAATTGTAAACCTATCTCCACTGGCATTGAATTGAAACGGAACTAATTATGCTAACTCACAAAATTCTATAGATTTAACGGTTAGTCCTAAGCTTTTACTACTAATTACTATTGCTGTGAGTAATAGCTAAACAATGACTCGTTTTTTTACAGTCAAATATTACAAGCTAAATACCTAGAGCCAATTCTACCTGAAATACTAATCATATGATATTGTAATCAACTTATTGTACTGTTGACAATGCAGTTTAAAACGTCCAAATTTCGTTGTCGGTACGTTTGAAAAAATACCAAGGAATAATAAATCTTGGATTTGATGCTGTCGTAACCAGTGGCGTAACCAATTTGCAGTTGAGCAATTGGAGAGGCTGTATCAGGACCAAAGCTCTACAGAGTTTAAAGCACCCATTACCAACCAATTAAACTAAAAATTTCAAGAAAAAATCATATAAATATTTTTATTGGAGATTCCCAGACCTAACTGCAAATATTACTTACTAACTCAAGATTCTATAGCAGTCCTCCTAGACATTTATGTTTTAAAGTAAGTTTTGTGTTTAAAAGTAATGGAACGCTGAATGAGAAACAATTTAAATTCTACATTTTCACTACAGGCTTCTAACGTTATTTAAAATAGGGAAGAAATGTTCACTTTAAAATTGATAAAGCCTGCCGAAGTTAAACATTTTATTTTAAAATTCTTTGAAACCAACTTTAGCGTTTTTCTAGTTAGTATTCAATATCTAAATAAACAATTAAAATTAAAATTTACATAATAATGTTCTTTCATAGGGCACTTTTTCTTAGAAGGTCGAAAGAAGTAAAATCTGAAATGTAGTATAGGTAAATTAAAGTGCTGTGGCGAGCCACCTACCCAATCATTGACAAGCCGAAAGGGATTAAGGGGCATTGGCAGGTAAAAGATATGCTGCTAAATACCATGGCCTACCATGTTAAAATATTCTAGCAAATTCAAATGGCTGCTTTAACAAAATTACTTGGTACGCCAATGTTTTCTGAAACGTTCTCAATTGTGTACAAGAGCGACAAAGTGGTAGAATGCTGTTTTAAAGCTGCTCAAAAGTGCTCATTTTCACGGTTTCAAAAATTACAAAATATCATCGTTTCACTTCTCATGATAGCCTTGATATTTTTATTAGTGTTGCTTTAAAGGTGTAGCTAGACGGCGTTTACATCAAATTTGGAATTTATTCGTGCAAAAATATGGCATTAATTTTTTAAGATAGTAGAATTTATGCACCCTTCGTGGAGTAGTTATGGTGTTTCTACATATAATTTTAAGAATATAACACGAAGGCCGTCTTTCGGGATGTGTTAACTTACAATTTGTTTCTTTAAAATAAATGTTAATGTAAATGTTGATAACATATTTGTAATGTTTTCGTAACTTGTCGCTCGATTTTCGAGGGAATTTATCCGTATGAATGCTCAGCTTTGGGGTGTCGGTCTCTAAGATACGAGCAGTAGTAGTATTCTACATGGATGAGATACTACCCCAGACATAATTCCGAGTGCAGGGCGATTGCGGGAAATCGCTAACTATCAACAACGAAAACTCTAACTAGCAGAGTAGCACGCCACAGCATTTTAATTTACCTGCGCAGAACAATAAAAAAGAGGCGACTCTTTGTTTCCGTATTCGAAATGTTAAAGAAATTAGTATACGATTCTTAGCAACAGAACTCGATTTCTGGTTATAACTCAGCGTACACATTGACTGAGTTTATAAGAGTGAACGGAAAAATGGCTCCCTAAAAAAATGTGACAAGAAAAATTCCCCTGGAAGAAACACCTCCGGGAAGAGATGCTACAGAAGAAACCTGGGAAACGTAAGCTACCAAATGACATTTATAACTGAAAATTAAGTTTTGCTTAAACATCAGGGCGTAACTAGGTATAGGCCGAGTAGCCCCCCGCCTACAGGCGCAACCGGCTAGAGGCGCCAAATTGGCACTGAAAACAAATTCTTTCGTACTAATAGAAGTAAAACAAATAAACAGGTGCGCAATTTTACAAACAAGTAATTTGTCATTAATTTTAGCGTAAATAATGCAAATTATAGTAATGTGAATTGCACACAATCGGTTCGATACATTTCCTTGTGCAATTTCCAGCTTGTAACGGCGTTTGTTTTATAATTCTCACCTTATCAATCAAAACATTAAAAGTACTAGCTTTTGTTCATTCTAATTATAACATTTCTTAATTTTTAAAACTGAATGTAATACGCAAGTGACGAGAAACAAACTTAAATTTTGAAAAAATGTTAGAGTGGGTCCACTGGTTGCACATATTACACACACATTCACTGCTTTGGGCTCATCGCTGGTACAGTGGCCCATTGAAACAATCAGCAGAACACCACAGACCGATTTCGGGAGCAGTTGTTCCACTAATATATCATATTTCGCTACAATCACTTGCCCGCTAAAATTTGTTCAATTTAAGACACGTTTGCGACCCTACACAGTAGCAGATTTTTATGAAAAAAAGAATGCAAAGCTTATACTAGATGCCGATAGAAAAGCGTCGCGTTTTAAATATATTGATTACTACAAGACGGAGTGACAGTGTGGCTGCGAGTATAGAACCTTATTCTATGTTCAAATGTTACTACGCATGATGCAATTATTTGTTCATATTGTATTATTTTAACATATTGGCATGTTTTTACTAGCAGTAAGCGTACCACATAGGTGGTCTTATTCTAAATATTTTTTTTGCATTTTTATTGAATTGTACATAAAAGAATTATAAAAGAAAATGTTTTCAACGTCTTTAATACAGAAAGCGCGCTGCAAGAAAGCCAAGTCTTCAAAATTATCTACAAAATAGGTAACAAACAGCTTAATGCTGCTAATAATACTGAAACAGTATTAATACGAATTACGTGAATTTGAAAATTTAAAAAACCATTGCAGCCAGTGGGATTCGAACTGGCTTTCACTGATAAATGCGTATGCTTATCGTTGCGTTATAAATGACGCAGAGGCGTTCCGATTGTGGGCAAAATGCGCCCGATCGGTGCCGATGAAAAGATGGCGTAGAGACGCAAGTACACCATACGTTTATATATAGGAATTTATAAAAAGTTCTACTGGCTACATAATAATATGTATTTTTTTAATTAAAATTGTGTTTTATAAATTTTTGTTTTTATTTTATTTGTGTTTTATTTTGTTATTTTAACATTTAGTTGTTTCTTTTTAAAACTTTTGAATTAAAAATGTTGGATTTATTTTTGAATACCTAGCTGCCTGTTTTGAATACATTACATCATATATCCGGAGATAATAAATGTAGAAAGCATAGAGTATTTTTGTCACATATATCGTTAGTGTACTCAATTGCGCAAAAATGTTGGCTTGCCTACAATAAAAGTTTGTCCAGTTACGGCCCTGTTGAACATTATGGTTTTGTTGAAAATTCAATACTGCAAAATCTCATATCTGCCAAAACTATACTATTTACAAAAGCTGCCGACAGTAGGCGTTCTCTAATGTGAACTAATACAAGCAGTCTATGCACATTAGGATGAAATTAGAAATATGAAACCTTCCCCATAAATTGTATATATTTTCAGAAAGAAATTAGAAATACAGTGGCGACATGTTTCGACGACAGGTCATCTTCAGGCAATTAGAATTAATTAAGTAGTAAAACGAACCTTATCTAATTATTGCTATACTTACATAGTTTAAGAAATCTATATTTGCGATCTGCGTTGCGGAGACTGCAAAGCCTCTTATATTGGCCAAACTAGTCGAAAATTTTTAATTGGATTTTCTGACACTTAAATTGTGTTCCAAATTACAGTGATATCTTCCGCATAATCCATATCCAAGTAGTTACTTTTAATAGTACTTAGTTGAGTACTTATCAAGTACACTCAGAATTTTGCATTTGACACTGTAAATGTCACGGGAGTTTCCTAAATGGATTGTATGTGAGTTCATCTTGTATGATGACGCACTTGCTCTTAGTCTGTTGAGCGATTTCCAAAAAAAGGTTTGATAATTGCATCTCACGAACAGGTTATTCTTTTACCTGCATTGCAAAAGTGGGCTTTAGTTTTTCCAGATCTCAACTTTATGCTTCTTAGGAGTTGTTTGAATTGGTGCTGTATTTTGAAAAAAAAACTGTTACTAGATTTGAATCTTTATCCGAGTTTCCCCAAGTTCATAAAGAGGTTGTCGTGTGCTATTTTTCCTCTTCATTTTTGATATTACCTCTATCTACACATCAAGTTCGCTGCTGGTAACGAGAACGTTAGCGGTGGGAGTGGTCATAATGCATCCAGCTTCGTTGATGGGTATTCTATAGTTACACTTCTTGAAAATTGTTACGACACTATCAGTACCAAGACCAAGTTTTGCAACTCGTGATCTTGGTTTTGTATCTAAAGGTCACTCTTGGTCCTGGCTCTTGTGAAAATAAAACCAGTCTTGAGGTCTCACGAACCTCTTATCAATTTGAGTCACGCTTTGCAATGACAGTCTCGATTTGTAAACCATAAAAACTACTGTTTTTTATAGCCACAGTTATAAACTGTTCAAAATATTGTACAGAAAGCTCAATAGAGATCAGCCAATTATGACAACATAGATGCTAAATACATATTTGAGGAGCCAAAAGGTTTGTGTCAAGGGTGTGTTTGCTCCACAAAATGTGTCAAGTGTAAGATATTTTCAAGGTTATATCAATTTGTTGTTGTGGGCGAGATGTAGATTAACGTGTTTTTTTAAAACTGAGAGCTAAAATTGTAAATATTTATGCGAGATAAAAAAAAATAAAACAATGCATGCAAATAAAAATGCCAGCGCAATTGCAAAATATATAGAACACTAATTATACAGTTACTGTTTCCTACATAACGTATTGGCAGCCAATAACAATGGCCCATTAGTGAAAAGATATTCACCGGCGTAATTATATGCATGTAAGTAAAGTTAAAATTAGAATGTAGTAGTTTGGTAATCATTCCGCAATGTACGTTAGTACATTCATTGAAGAACTGCAAGCGTGACGAAGGTCTATTTTTAGAATCGATTAATCATAAATACGTTGCTAAATGCTATTTTTAAAACCAGGAACAGACTCTTCCGCCCTCCTATAAATTCGATTATTAATATTGCAGTAATACCTCCCATAGGTATTAATTTTTAATAATTATCTTAAACAAACAGCGGAGTAAAAGTAGAGACTGCAGCGCTCTCTATGCGACGGTTGCTTTAACAATGCTAGTCGGTAAAATAGTGCGTTAAGGACACGCTACCTACGTACAGCTGGCGCCACAAGCTATATATCGCATTTCATTTTACTACGACGCGTAAAGACTACCTCAATTCAGAGCTTTCTATCTTCGTGCCTTAAACTAATGAGTAAGGAAAATATACGAGCCTTGGTAACGCTTGGCTCCATGCCTAGTAAAGCCTAGTGCTAAAATTTTTGAAGGGGCATAGGTCGTCCCGTGGGTGACTGCCTACTTTTGCAGTTGTCCTGGTGACAGCGATCTACCCCGGCAAGCTAACTTAAAATAGGTTTTGTTAACAGATGAAGCGGACTGCAGTCATTTGTTGTCAAATATCTGCAGTTGTTTTGGTGACAGCGAGCTACCGCGGCAAGCTAACTTAAAATAAGTTTTGTTATCAAATGAAGATGAGTGCAGGAATTTGTTTTCGAATAATCAAATATCTTTAGTTAGCTGGTGACAGCGATCGGTAAAACAAATCTCCAAAGTGAGTGCCTACCAGCGCTACCGTTCGTAAAATTGCCGAATACCCACAACAGATGCCGAAAATACCCGATATTACCCGCAAGTGCAAAACAGTAGAAAGCCCGCGAATTCAATAGTAATTTATTATACAAGACGATAAAGTTAAATTTTATCCACGAGTGAATCGTTTAACGTCGAGACGTTAATGATTCAAGAGTGGATAGAAATAACTTTATCGTCGTGTATAATACAATATTTTTTTCTATAGCAAGAACTTTAACAATTTCAAAAGAAGATATGGACAGTCAATCACATTTCAAAATTTAATGTCACTAGCTGGATTGGGTTGCTAGGATAATACAAAGCTGTCATATTTAATTTAAACAAAAGTTAGAAAATTAAATTACTTTATCTACGACCACTACTAAAAGTAGGCCTTTTAGCGCTAGCTTGTTTCACTAAAAGTGACGTTTTATAGTTTACCGTGTTTAAAGAAATCAGCTGTTTACTTTTAGCACATGTGCTAAAAGTGAAGCGAGTTCAAAACTACAATTTCGAACTGCAAGTGAAGTCGTAAAGCTATTCTAGTTGCTTCTTGAGTTACAGGTAAAGCGTTTTTGAAATAATTAAAGCGTTATGTAATGAATACAGTCATATGTGGAGTATCAATAATTACATTTCGTATCTCAACCTTGACAGCACGGGCGTGGCCAAACAATCGCCAGCGGCGCAGGCCTACTATTCATTATGACGCAGCGTCGCAGATGCGAACCTTTCTTAAATCGATATTTATGGATTAATAACGGTAAAATTAAGGTCCTAGATAAAATATTGTATGCAACGCGTGCTAAAAGTCGTTTATGCGCGAGACATGTTATGAAACTCAGCCTTCGGCTTCGTTTCATAATTTTCATGTCTCGCGCATAAAAGTCGACTTTTAGCACTTGTTGCATAAATAGCTATTATCTATCCTTGATGTTAAAGTGCTACTTTATCTACCCTTGCTGTTAAAGTAAAACTTGACCTTTTGTTTTGAGTTGATTTAAGCACACTTTAACATGTGCTATAGAAAAAATAATTTTATTTTTAATGTTGATTATTTTAATACTCCATAACTTAATAAAACTCAAGTTTTAATTATTTTTCTGTTTATTTATTAAAAATACAACATAAATCCTTTGAAGTAAAAAAATCTGGTGTGATATACGCACACAACTTCCTTTTACAGTGATCTTATAATTAGCCAAAACTTTAATTTTCAAGCATTCGTCAAAATTTTTCAAAAATTACAAATTCTACAAAAACCGTACAAAATAATATAAATTTTAGAGGTATTCAACTGGAAAAATCACCTATCTCACGTCAATACACATTACAAAAGTAATACAAATGTAAAATGTTCATTTTAGAATAAAATGGGGTAGAAAGCTATTGATATTTATTTAATTTTGTTTTTTACGTTTGAATTCTTGAAGAAATAAAGCAAAGGGTAGCTCCAGCTTCATAATACCCGAAATTACCCGTAATATTCAATACCCGCGTAACTACCCGCAAATGACTGAAATACCCGCATTTCGGGTAATTACCCGCAGATTGGCAGCACTGGTGCCTACCGTCACGACGGTCATTTGTTTTTTGTTACTTACTGTTTGGATTGGAATGGCAATAAGGCAACAAATTAAATGCACAGTATTTTATTTAAACATCAAGTACATTTGCTCAGTAGAATAATAATATACGTCAAGTAAAACTAATATATGTTTATAAGATAATAAATAAATATTCAGTAAAAATAATAAATGTACAGTAAAAATGTTAATTAAAAACAATTATAAAAAGTAAAAAATAGATGTTTAGTAAATATTTTGGTAAAAATAGTAGACAATCAGTAAGAAAACAATAAGCGCCAAGTAAAATAATAAATCTTCAGTAAACAAGTTCAGGAAAAATATAGTGTTCAGTACAAATAATAAATATTTCATTCGAAAAATCACAGGGACAGTAGAGTTTAATTTTAATAAAGCAAGGCAACAAATTAAATACGTATTATTTAAATTAATACCATGAGTACTTTTGTTGAGTCTCTCTCTCTCTCTCTTTGGTCTTCAGTACGGACTGGTTTGTAGCAGCTTTTTCCATCTTCACCTCTTTTTACGATATTGGATTCACCCCAAAAATTCGAAATTGAGTTTTTCAACAGATCTTCACGTTTTAGAGCCCCTGAACCCTGTCTGTCTGTCTGTCTGTCTGTGAACAATTATCTCAAAAACGAAAAGAGGTATCGTGGTGCTTCATATATAAGTTTTTATATGTACATGAGACAGCAAGCTTTTGAAAAAAAACGCATAACCGGAAGTATGGTGTTTACTCTTGTGATTTCATTTTTTATGTGTATTGATGTGAGGTAGGTGATTTTCCAGTTGAACAGTACTTCTACAATGGGTTTCTATTGTTTTCTTAAATTTTTTATATCTCAAAAACGAAAGGAGTTATGGCGTTGAATATTCATATACAGGGTGTAGAAATGCTTTACGCACCATAGGGATTTCAATGGTAATTTCTTCATATGAAAATATTTGCTTCCCTAATTATTTTAGAGCAAACTTGTATGGAAGTTTTTTGTGGAGAAAAAAATTCTGTATCCATTTATGCCAGCATTTGTCATTTTACATTTCGAAAAACCGAAAATTTAAAGAAAAAAATTACAATTTTTAGACAAATCAGTGGTGCCTTGAAATTACTAAATCATCTCAAAGCATCAACAAATTAGATTGCTGTTTATTTGTTTGCATCTGTCAAATGTAAAATAATTCGGGAAGCAAATATTTTCATATGAAGAAATTACCATTGAAATCCCTATGGTGCGTAAAGCATTTCTACACCCTGTATAAGTTTTGTGTACTATGTAGATGAGACAGCAAGCTTTTGAAGAAAATCGCATAACCGGAAGTAGGTGTTTACTCTTATGATTTTTCAGTTTTTTTCGATTTTTTCACAAACGGCTGTAACGATTTTTTTTGAAACTTTACATTTTTAATGTGTATTAATGTGAGATAGGTGATTTTCCAGTTGAATACTTCCAAAGTGGGTTTCTTTTGTTTTTCTTCTGTTTTTTATTAACTCCTATTTTAAATATAACACCCGGTATAATATTACATTTTTGAATTCAGCTTAAAATGTTAGAAAAAAAAATTGTCTCTTCAACTAACGCTCTATTTTGTACCGTTTTTGTACTTTTTACTGAATTTTGCAAGTTGAGACAGTACGAGCTTCTTTCAACAACTCCCGTAAGTGAAATAAGCAGAATTTTAGAGGACGGCGAAGAGGGCGTTCAACATGAAAAGAAAGAATGGAGAAGATTATATGGAAAGTTGCGTCAAGTCCATATGGAACACAACAGCGAAATTAGTACAGGAGAAATATTTCAACGAATTTAAAGTTGCATTTCATCCGTTTTCTGACATTCAATTTCAAAAAGCCAGAAATGCACGGGACACTAAAAGAAAGCTTTTACAGGAAAATCCCGATAAAAGGAAAAAAAGTGCCCAAGCTTTAAAAATAGAGGAAATTCAAGCTATGGCTTCTGCTTGGGATGAGGAAAATCCAGACGGACTACAAAGAAAGGTAACAGACAATCTATTTATTGCATATCAAAATGTAATTCTATTTTTTAGGTATTCCATATATGTGCATTTGAACTGTCCTGGAGAGGGAACGAGGCAGCAAACTGTAAGAAAAGTTTCTTCAGGGAAGAGACTGATAACACAGGAAACTTAACAGGAAGAATGGAATATAATCCTATATTTTCTAAAACTAGACAAGGTGGGGCCCAAAAATGCACAGACAGCAAATGGTTAATACCAAACTCGGATAATACTAATTATTGTCCAGTTCGATTGCTGAGAAAGCTATTGAGCAAAAGGGGCTCTACAATAACAACTGACAGGCTTTTCCTTACGGTTAATCCTAATTGGAGAAATGGAACTTGGTTTAAAAATATGCCTTTAGCAATAAATTCTCTGGCAAAGTGGACAAAAATCTCTGCAGAAAAGATTGGTCTGAACACAAAAAAAGTGGACGTGACTAACTCCCTGGACTTTCCCATACTGGAAACTGTTCATATCGTCTTTATTCAACAGTCTTTACAACATATCAAAATTTCAACTCGATGACTCACGTCTTCACCGTGATAAGCGTTTACACTTTCACGTAAATTGCGGGTAAATATAAAAGAATGTGTAGTTCAAAACGTGACCACCGAGCTTCTGTAGATGGCGCCAAGTGGACAAGCCGCCACTGTGCTAGTTTATGTATTATTTTCCTCAAAACGGCTGTAGCACCGAGGTGAAATTTTCTAAGTACCTGAAAATTATATTTTCTAGGGCATACAAAATCGATTTTTTTATTTTCGTGGAAAAAGATTCTTTGACGCAAAAATATAACAACCGTTAGAATAAAAAAATAGAGGGGGGGAGGGGGCCGGTGCGCTTACATATATCCACAAGTGTAATATTTTTTTGCATATTCATATGCTCCATTATGCACTGAGCAATTCAGTGAAAACCCCAGCTACCTATCTTGTTTTGTTTATTAATTAAAGGGGTTTAAATTTTCAAACTTCAAAGCTTCGTAGAGGGCGCCACAGTTAATTCATAAGATTCTTAAAAAAACAGATCGATAGCCCTTTTCGGGGTCTATCAGTGTATGGAGTTTAAACAAATTCCTGTGTGCAGTTTTTGAGAAATGATTTTTAGAAGATTTCCAAAATTTTGAAAATTTGTAATTTAGGCCCCTTAATATTTTTCAAAACACTTTTTATATCACCTCATGTTAGCCTTCATATACTATTCAGAAAAAAAAATCAATTGAATCGATTCATCCGTTTTTGAGTAATACGGCGTTAAACTCAAAATTTTCAAAAAATCATAGCGCCCTTCATTTTAAACCTAGCGAGTTCGGCAAAAAACTAACAGATTTGTCTTATGACCCTCTATCGTTATCCGCGATAAAATTTTCAAAATTTTAATCACGAAAACAGTGATACCAAAACAACATGCGTAACTTCCGCTTCCGGTTTCGGATTTTTTTTAAAAGCTTATTTTTTCGATGAATTTTCGATACACCCCCGCATTCCAAAGCGCATCAAAATCGGAGCAATACTTTCGGCTGTAGGAGCGTCACCCACCCACACACCCACACACAGACAGACATTTTTTAAAAACCACTTTTTTGGGTTCCTAGAGGCCCAAAACGGATATTTCTGTGAAAATCTCGATTTCCAAAATTTTCATGATTCCAAGACTTCCGTATACCTATGGGTATGGGAAAGTAAAAACTAAAAATTACTAATCATTCGCATCGGTGTTCCACTGTTACTGCTCTAGCAAAAAATGGAGTCAATGAACAGGAGCTTATTAAAATGACTGGCCATGCAAGTGCCCAGTCAATTAAGACATATTTACAGCTAGATTCAGTACATCATTCGCGTTTGGTTAGTAATATGAGGGGTGCCGAAATTAATACAGCCCCACAAACATCTGCTGATTGTGCTGAAACTACTAATCTTCAAGACAACAATAAAGTGTTATATCAAAACTGTACATTCAACATTGTCAATAATTATAAGTAACTATAAGAACTTTGAGTTTTATATAATTATTTTATTGTTGAATTAAAATAAATATTATTAATTATAACTTGAGTCGTTTATTCCTGAAATGGTCATATCGAATACCATTTGTGATATTATTTTACCTGGAAATATTAGGCAATTGAAGTACTCGAGCTTGTTGCTGTAATTTGTCTCATGACATTGATCCAAAACTACTCGCCTAACGGCTCGTAGTTTTGTTAACAATGTCATTCGCAAAATTACTAAGCAACAAACTCTCGCAGCAATCGTCTAATATTTCCGGAAAAATAATGTCACATATGGTATTATACCGGGTGTCCATTCTCAAAGTCTAACATAGGCAGTTAACATTAGTGCATTCACTCGTTCTTCATTGAAATAATTCATTTTTTGGTAGATAATTTTAAAAGACGTTGACAGAAAATACCTGATTTACTACAACTAATTACCAATTTTTTGACAAATGCTATCGAACTTGAAAAGCAAGGCATGGCATATTTAAAAATTCCCAAGTTTTAAATTAGTATTTTAAAATAAAAATCGCATCTTGAATATTATTATTGGTATCATTTGATGCGTAATAATTTTATCTTTACATTGATACCATTGCCTTCTCTGTAAGTTCAAATGGCGAGCAGGAATCGACAAAAACGTTCAATACAATGTTAATCTCCTATGTTCGACTTTGAGAACGGACACTCGGTATATGACTATATCACTGTAAAAGGAAGTTGTGTGAGTGTATCACACCAGATTTTTCTCTGTCTAACGCTATATTTTTCATTTCTGGTTGAGTAAAAACCCGAATTTCTAGTTAATAAAATAAAGGGACCGCAATATAAAAAATGTTTAGTAAAGTAAAAGTTTAAAGTTTTGTCATAATATCACTTACCTTCCTTTGTTGCATTGATTCGGTTACTACAGTCGGAGGACTATCTATGCAAACAAAAACCTAACACAAAACCTAACCTCAAATATCCAGCCGGTAGAGAAACCCGCATTTATTATTTTTACCGTGCAAATTCAAATGAAAAACTATGCATCTTCTATTACTTTAATATGAGTAACTGTACATAATGTAATAAAATACCGTGCATATTTTACTGGCCACTTTTAATGTTTTCTTGTGCAATTTGCAATATTTTACTAACCATTCAGGTTTTTATACTTTCCAAAAATTAGTTGATTACTGAACATACATATTTGTTTACTTAATAAAACTGGATTATAATACTGAACGTTTTATTAGTACCCGATTGGAATTAGTAGGAAAACTGCTCATGATTTTAAAATAAGTAATGTAGAACCAAGTTTTACCTCTCCATTACCCTAAGTGAGAAATGTAAAACTAAGAAATAAATCTCCCGCATCTCATTAACCTAAATGATTTTCAAAATTCAAAATTATGCCTTTAAATGGCAACCACCAAATAAGTTGTTTTAATGAAAACGTCATTTCAAGGATGCACAATTTAAACTGTCGATGTGCCTCAGTATAATAGCTATTTATGCAACAAGTGCTAAAAGTTAAGGATTATGCACGAGACATGAAAATTATGAAACGAAGCCGAAGGTTGAGTTTCATAACATGTCTCGTGCAAGTTACGTGACTAGAAACGCTTACTAGCTTAGAGATAAGATTAGAACCCGCTAGATCTGTATTCTGTTCCTAGAACTTTATGATAACGCCTGTGGGAACGGAAACTAACTTGCATTTCTTTAGGATAAGAGTTTTCCTTATTTTTAAGATGCTTCTTGCATCCAGTTCTGTTTCGACACTCAGGTTAGCCTGTCCTGAATCAAGTGTGTGGAGCAGAGCTCCGACGTCTGTAAAGTGTTTAGTGTTCCAAGTATAAATAAATGCTTTTTAAAAACACTAATCGTCGTTAAATAAACTTAACTGGCGCAGTCTTTCGGATATTTCCAACGGTCTCAAGAGTTTTCGACCATTAAAACCAATTTTGCACCGTGGGTTTCAACCCTTAATTGCAAGATGCCTGCCTCCGAAGATTTACAACCGCACCTGTACCCTCGAGCCGACCATAGGACAAGCATCGCCGAAGCGTCGAGCCCGCTGGTTGCAGTTTTCAAGCCGATCATCGCGATCAATCCAGTTCATTGGGAACAACCCTGTCTATTGCAGACATCCAGTTCATTGGGAACAACTCCGTCTATCGAAGAAAATTAGATCCACCGAGATCAACAACTAGATCCATCGAGATCAACAACAATGAATAAGTAAGAAAGTTACATATATTATTTTGTTACAAGTGAATTTAAACTAATATTTTAAACAGCTACTAACATAGCTTTACAATTTTTAATTATAAGCTCAGGTGGTTGCAAACGAGATGAGGTACTGGCGTATACCTTAGGTATACTTAATAATCGCCAACCGACTTTGCAATCATGCGTAGGAACCCTGAATTCAATTAGGAACCCCTAATCTTAAGCACTGTTTACTAACATAAACGAATTTTTAAAATTATAGTGTTAATGACTAATACAGTCACATCGTTTGAAAATGAATCTGAAAGTGAATCCGAAAGTATAATTCGAAATAATAACTTAACTCAAAATAATCTAACTCAAAATAGAATAACTTTAAGACCACCCCGTCTAATACCAAATTTAACAATGGCAAATGAGAATCAAAATTTAAATCAAGCTGTTCCGCCAGCACAAGTCTTTAATGGATACCCTTTAGGTTTCCATATGAGTATGCTAAATGAAATTCCAACATTTCACGGCAACCCCGCCGAACTTTGCGAATATATCCGCTCTGTAGAGGACATATTCAATCAATTTTGGCAACCAGATGTCAATGCCTATATCAATAAATTACTTTTATCTGCTGCTCGCAACCGTTTAAAAGGTGCAGCCTTAGAAATTGTGACAGGACACACGTATATATCATGGTTAGAACTGAAACATGTTTTAATAAATAATTTCGGTGACCAACGTTCCGAATTAAATATTCAAATGGATCTTTCCAGACTTAGACAAAATCAAAGGAAACCCCTATCGACTTTTTCAATAAAATTAGATCCCTTTTAGCCATCTTAAATTCAAAAATATCTTTAGGAAATGAAATTCAAGAAATCAAAGATCATAAACTGCAAACTTCAAAGAGTTTAGCCTTAAAAGTTTTTATAAGTGGTTTATTAGAACCTCTTGGCAGCTTCATAAGAAGTCGTGCACCAAATTCTTTAGAACAAGCACCAACATTTGTAAAAGATGAACTAGACATTCGTTATTTTCAAGGAAAGAATTTCTCTTTTAGTAATAATACTAGTCAACCACAAAACAAATTTACACCACAAAATCAATCTAAAACACCATTCAAGACTCAATATTATCCGAATCATTCACAAAACTATCAAAAGCCACCACAATTTCAACTAAACCCCAGATTTCAAACCAATCAAAATCCATTTCCAAATTCTAGATTTCCAACTTATCAAAAATCTAACGTGATACATACACAAAATGCATTTGCACCAAAGCCAAATTTTAAGCCTACCTTTAAACCCGTACCTATGGAAACTAGTACCATTCAAAAACGCCCAGCTTCACAACAGTTAGGCACCCAAAATAAAAATTATAAACCCAATTTTAGACCAAATAACTACATTCGACAATCCAATCAACCGAGAAACTTCCATTCCGAAGAATGATTTAACAAACATGTCGCTAATCAATCGCAATATGAACCCGAATATGACCAACAACCTTACTATAATGAGAAAACTCCCGAAAACTTTGAAATAACAGAAGACAATAATTGCCACACATACTTCAACGAATTAGACCCAACCACAGACTTTTTCTCTTTACCCGAATCAGATTCAGACATCGAAGAAGACCCCGACGAAGCCGTAAATTTTCGTTAAATGCCTAGGTAGAAACCTTTTCATTAAACCCAAAATCAAATTTACCCTATATCATTATACCTCAAACTGGCGATAAATTACTAATCGATACTGGCAGTTCACGTACTATTCTTTCACCAAAATTTGTACACACGTATTACCCCGACTCAATTTACGAACATCCTTTCGAAATTTCTACTTCTCATGGAACTACTTATCACGATTTGGTAGCAGAAGTACCTGTTCAAAATTTATTTTCAGAAGATGGAACACATCTTTGCTATTTGTTCGATTTTCACGAAGAATATATAGGAC
>OW679203.1:51771491-51824615 GCA_940337035.1 Agriotes lineatus | reverse complement strand
GTAAGCGGGGGATTTACCGGTAACAAAGTATTCGGCAAGAACAACCTTATTCTTCTGATTTCTTAATTTGAACACCCATTTTATTTATCTTTTCTAACCATTGTTCAAGAGCAGAGTTTAAATATATATTAGACACTGTATAAAGAAACAGAAGCCTTGTCAGGCTCCTATTAGTTATCAGAGTTATCAAAGTTCTCAGAGTCTTATCCGAGTTTTTATTGAGTCGTTGTTTTGTGCGTACAACTTTCTCACGATATTTACATGTCGGTGTAGGATCTGCCTGCTCTAAATACATGTTTTCTTTCAGTTATTTCATCTGTCTTGGTCTTAAAATATTGCGATACAGTCGCCTCGAGAACGGAATAACCGTAAGATTGCTGTAGTTTGAAAAGCTTTTCTTATCTCCCTTTTTTATGTATTGAACTAATAAATATATTTAAGTCCATTAAGTTAGTATTGCTTCATGCAAACTTTTTCTGAAATTGTGTGTCATGCATTTTAATACAATTTGAAGTATTAAAGAATTTTCATCGGTAAACCATCAAGTCCAAGAGATTTATTTCTCAAATAATTTCCAGGAGGCATTCCAGGAGCGCCTTTTGTATAGTAAATATTATTTTTTGCTTTTGTATTTTGTCAAAGCAATAAAGACCATTTCTTTTTTTATCTTTTTATTTCCTTGTCGTATGTATTTCTGTGGTCTCTTTTTTAGCATTAAGCCACTGGTTGTATAGCTGCTTTATTTTTTATATTTACTCTTTAATGTCATCTGTCGGTATATCTAGTGAGCTTTTCTCTATCCGCCACCTGGGATGCCCTGTGTGGGCTTTAAGCCGCAGTCTCACTGAATCACCACTAGCCACCAACGGCCACTAAGCAGTTTGAAATTTCCGACCTGCTTGAATTTTGGTGGACGGTGGACACCGCTGGTTAGCGATGTGAAAGCGTAAGGTAACCCTTAGGGCTTGTCGTTAACAAATTCGTTAACACTTCTTCTTTATCTGAATCAAAACTATCGGAAGATATCCGCATTTTCAAATCCCAAAATAAACATTTGCGTACATAACCCCACTTATTGCACTTTACTAGCCGTTTCAACATGTCAAAATGTTGGTGAATATGCGCACTGTAAGTGTCAAATATGAGCGAAATTTAAATTTATAGCGGTTGGCGGTGGCCACCCCTGGATTATGTTATAGCTAGAGTGCTTTGATGTCAATTTGACGTATTTGTCCTTTACCAGGGTACGGACAGATCGTTGTCCCAACTCACTCTAAAGTACCTTAGTATTCAGTCAGAATTGTCGAATGCCTGGATACACTTGACGTTAATTGGTAAAGATTCGTTGGCGCCCTGTTGGCTTTTAATCATTTGTTAGTATGTACTTAAAGAACTGCACGCTGTCTTCCTGAATTAGCCCGCCGGCAATTGTATCCAAGTAGTGGTAAAGTTTGTTTCGTTTTTAAGCTAACAGGTTGCCATGTCGTCTTCTCTAGGTACCCGGTTATTCTTCATATCTTTCAGTGCAGCTAGAATTTCACCAGTTGGAACGTCTGGTATTTCTTGGAAGCCTAAGTTTGTAATTGCAATGCATATGCCTTCCAAGTTCGGGTGTGGCTCTTTAAAAGAGTAAAGATTTTGTTATAGATTGTATGATTTCTAATTTCTTAGTGACTGGTTGTTTTATTGTTATTCGTGTTATCTTTGTTTTTCCTGCTGTCTTCAGGCTACACAGTACTCTCATATTTTTGTTGTTTCTATGGGAAAATTAGAGCACCACGCCACAAAAAAAGAATAACTAGAAACTGTGGAAACTATAAATCTGCAGTACTTTGGACATTTTATGCAAGGGGAACCATATCAACTTCTACAGACCACAATTTAAGGAAACATCACAGGCAAAAGTTCAGTGGGAAGTGAAAGAATGTTGTAGTTACACAATCTGAGAATGTGGCTTAAATTGTTGTGGATTTGACGTCTGTTGAGGGGTGGTACTTGAAGCAGATTTGTGAAGCTGTAAAATTTCCATTTGCTATAAATATTTTTATGTTGATTTATGATTGTTTTTTATTTTAATTTTGAGGGACGTGGTGGAAATGGGAATTCATATTTCATTTTGTTACCTGAGAAATTCAACTCTTCATCATTAAAAGATTTGGTAGAAATTTAATACAACTATAATTTATGTCACATTTTTTTTGGAAAGGGCAGCATATTACGACTAAGTTACATAATAATAAATTTAAGCACATTGAAGACATTTTCATCATAGTGGAAGGGTGAATATTCCCAATTCTCAACATTTACTTGAGAAAAGTTACACGGACTCTGTAAACCGCTGGCATATTTATTTGTCTGTTAACTGTTTTAAATTTCACGATCGTGCAAAGGCGTGAGGCAATAAAACCAAGTGGACCTCAATCGCTCGGGTTTGTATATAAACATCAGTTATTTACCTCACAGTTTTGGTTCGCGACAATTCTGCATGGCAATGACATAATCTGGATGTAGGCCCAAAAATGCCAATCAGTCCGAGGAGGTTAAGCAATTTACGCGTCTCGGCGTGGGCAATCCCGTTTTGAGGAACGCGTTTTCATAAATAACGCGGATTGACGAGGAAAGGAATTCAATGCCAAATCGATGAAAGTAACGTATTGTTATTGGGTTATTAGGAATCAAAATAGCGCCGAGGAGAATGCGATTGGCAGGTATTATGTTTCTGATTTAAGGCTTCAGGGTTTATTGTATAGCACTGAAAGGCTTCGAGTATCCCGGTTATTTTTGGTGAACTGCAATAGTGATATCGAGCGTTCTTGCAAGGTCGACTGGAGAATGATTGTTTTGGATTTGCAATGGTGACTCAGCGGGAAAAGAATTTTATGACATCGGTTTCTGATTACATATCGTTAAATGTGCGTTTAATTCTGCTTTATTATGTATTTTAAACGATTGTCTCATTTTCATTTAGGTTCACCGATAAGTTTCTAGAAAATAAATTAAAGACTATCATTATCGAAGATGCTTTTAATTGTCGATCTGATTATGGGTAAACTAGTTCTGCTACTTAAAGAGACTGTCCTGGTCCTGGCCTTATTTATAGCTTGATTTTTTTAAATTTAATTACTACTAATAACAACTGTAATTAATCACTAAAACACGCTTAAATTGTTAGATAGTTATCTTGAAACTCAAATTACGATACTTTTGAAATACCTATGTCAAAGTGGTGGATGCCACTTACCTATGACCACAGGCCGGCAACAGGGTGCAAACAGTCCAAGTGCGGGACTTCCTTGGCCCTGTGGCGGAGGCAGGCTGTTAAATGTAAAAGAACATAAACTTACTGATCTGTTAATCTCATCGATAGTAACAATTGTGCTCACCGGGGGTGGTTGCCCCCTGGCTTCTCCGTATTTCCGACAGCGACGCTACAACGCTTGGCCTTGCGTCAGTCAGCATCAATCCCTTGACAACTGGCTACCTTTACTGGTTGGCTTAGCTATTGGCACTTTTCGCTAGTACTGCCCAATAGTAATCCGCTAGATTAACAATCGTTACACCTCTACAGAGTCGGGCAAGAGCCCGGTGACTACTGGTATTTCAAGTAAAGCAACTACCGTAAATCTTGCATGGCTGTTACCACTACGAATCGGCATGATTCCGCTCGATTACATTATCACTGCGGAACATATCATGCTTTCGCGGGACCACTAAGCGGAACGACATGTTTCCGTGGGATCCACACCCTGGATTATGGCAGAATCATCCAGCATGAGCAAGAACCTCTGACGTCTATTAACTGAGGTAATTGTCAAAAAGCTACCAAACATCACTCAACTGACTACGATAGTTCGAATATTCTACACTACCTAAAAATACGCATGGCAGCGCTCGCAGATTGGTCTCGCATTGTTACAACTTAATCACATTATAATTAATTATAGGTTCGCATAATCGCATACGCCAACAGATAACTACGCAAAACCGCCCACATTCACAACATACGTCGCGCCCCTATCACAGCACCAAACGTTCTGCTGATCCCTAATTCCATCCCTAACCCGATACCCTCGACACGGTGCATTAGTTGCACCTGCACTCTGAGTCTCCAAAATAAGGACTTGTGGATTTAACGCTCAATATAGTTGCCAAGATTGTATTACATTTTTAGGGTTCAAATTATCCCAGAAATGGTAAACATAATAATTGTAAGTGTAAGACGTAGAGCTCAAAAACTTCCGAAAGGAAAATAGAAATATACGAATAAACAATATTGGATATCCTATAAAATGTTCAGTCTATCCATAGCTACGAAAGAAATAAAGATCGCCAAAGTAAATGATCTTGAAAGACTCGATCAATATAAATCTTATAAACTAGTTCAGAAAAGATACAGAAGAGATACATCGCAAAGTTTTGAAAACTAGTGTTGTGAAATACAATATCACACTGGTAGCAATCCGCTAAAGACCTTTTCCGAAGAATAAAAGAGTTAACACATCTCTAAATCTAAATCGTATGCAGTTTCTGATGAACAACGCTCTTTAGAAACTGAACCAGGCCTAATTCTTCAGGTTTTTTACCAAGGAGGATGATGTATATGAAAAAAGCCAGATATTCTGTTGGGGGAGGTAGTTGAGACAGTTCATAACATAAGTAATAAATAAAAAATTGTAGGAGATGATACCATTCCAGCTGAAGTATTAAAACTCAGGAATGGAGGATATCTTACTGTTTCCTCTCCATAGGAAATAAAGTGTAAGAGACTACCACAACTACCGTCTCATAGTATTAATTTCTCATACTAGTAGATCATGGTATATATTTGAATAAAAGTTTTCACGTCGTTGTCCAAAATGGTAAGGCCTTCCGGGTTGGGTTATGCCGTGGGCATGGATTGATCGATTTGAACTCGGCGTTTCACAGATCTTGCTGTCAGCTTCTTCTGGTGTTGTTGTAGTCTCCTGCTTCCCGTTATATACCTAGGAGTCCTTCCGGTTGGCTGCTCGAGCAAATCTGATGTGTTACTGGGACTTTGTCGATATTCTGCTTGGCTGCTCACGTGAAACGTTTGTATCAGTTGATGAATTTTGCAGAGTTATCTTCCATGTGTTGCTAAGGTAACTGTCTTGTCGATTGAAGTTGGTAAACGCCTTTTGTCTGTAGCCTGAGCAAAAATTCTTGTTGAAGGGATTAATTGTTCGATCTTTCTCATTGTGCTATAGCAAACCCTGATAGTTTTCGTATCCAAGACCTGTCGTATTCTATTGGTTTCTCCAACGATATAGGGAAACCAAGCGTAATTTGTAGGTTTAGGCTCGTTGGGTTTTCTGGTGTTTTAGAGTGCTTTTCCGATATCTCGTCGACTGTGATTAGCCTTAGAAAATTTAGTTAGGAGCGGTTATTTGTCATTTGGTAAATTAGGTAGAAGATAATATGACAGTGGTAATTTAAGCGGCGTCGCTTGTACCGCAGAAGTGAACACTATTTGACAGCTCGTGTCCAATAATGCATAGTTGCTTATCCTGTTCTGGTTTTCAAAGGAACTAAATGCCGGTTTGCGAAATAAAAATAAAAATCTTTTAAAATGTGCATATACTTTTGTGTCCGACACGTTTTGGGGAATTTGTGATTTGGGGTTGCTGCGTCTCCATTGATTTTCCGTTTCTTAGTTTTCCGTTAGTATGAGAAAATATAGGAAAGTACATCAGCTGGTGGATTTGGGTGGTAGGTATTAAGGTTAGTCAGTCGTTGAAGAGTTGTAGACCACCTTATGCAATTGTTATCACACTTTTAGATGTTTGGTGACAGGTTTAGACCTCCTAAATAAGCTGCTTAAAACTGGGGAGGGAACGTCGAGCCGATTGCCGTTAGGAGTTAGTAGTTTTAGACGCCTGTACGCTAATTGCGTTAGAATGTTTCAGAGCACTTCTTGTGAGTTTGATAAGTTGTATGCTTTTGTATTGTCGTAATTCCGTATGGGGCGATTTAGAAATAGGGGTTTCTAGAATTCTGGATTGCTCTTAATTCTTTTCGTTGTTAATTCTATGGATCTGGTTGCGACTAAGTTACAGCTTTGACTTTGCGTGTATGTGACAAAGTGACAATTATTTTTACCACATACAGATATATGGTAAAAATAATACACTGCATAGACATGTCTTGTTATTGCTTCATTAGGTTATAGCTTATCAAAGAGCCTGTGTTTGATAACGGTGATTTTTCTTCAATATTACCAGATCACCGGAAAATCGTCCAACTTCGATTCGCAAGTTGTTGAATAATCAAGTTGGTGACGCCCTTATTCGATTTGATCAATTTAGTGTTAATTCCTGTCTTCCTCTGGGGCTCGTTGAACGCTATTGATTATGAGACTGTTTTGGACATTTACTGCTCGCTATCCTGCTCATACTAGTATTAAAGTGTAAGGCAATTTTTGTTTTTGCGTTCAGCGGATAACAATATCAACATGATATCTTCACAATAACGAAACTGTAATGAAAACTGCATTGCTATTTTTGCGGAACAGTTCACACACGACACGCAAACATTGCTTAATAGCCTCCGATCAATTTTAAAATTATCTAGCGCATCTCACGCCAGCGAAAAGGGGACGAACGTAAAACGCTTACTTTACTAACAACCTCTTTGCTTGAGGACCAGTACAAAACTGAAGATGTTTTCCTCCCGGGTATTGAACAGAACGAAAAATGCAAATCCATTCTCATTTCTTCCATGCAAAATCTCAAATTTTCAAGCAATCCAAATAGTATGCGGTGTTTTACTATGGTATGTCACTATTACATTGCACCTACCACTGCGTTTGCAATTTCCAAAACCTTCTTTCATTAAAATGATGCAGCCGCTCCTATTACTTTTAATACTTCGTATTACTTTGTGTCAATCCTATTATATGAATTTTTGGATAAAGTACATTCATTTCAGAAATTTTGTTTTATCCCTCAATCTATATTATTGAAGTGTTCGACTTCATATTCGTTTACTAGGTTTTCCAAAATCAATGATATCTATCACATCTACATCATTATTCCCATTGTAAGAAGTTCGTTTTACTCCTCACGAAATTGTTTCTCACTCTCCTAATGTGTCGTTATAAAGACTTCAGTTCTTGAGCAAACAAAAAAATGCTGGGATTAGCAACACAATTTCTGTGAAATATTTCTACGTCTCTCTTACGTTTATTGAGTTTAATACTATCAATACTATATTAAAGCGAATAACACGCTGAGTTATTGTACTTTCGTACTTGCAAACAATTGTAAGTACTTGCGGTCGATCATATTTTCACATTTTTTGTTGTTACAACGGAATTGATATTGAGAACTATGAACTACTGAAGTAGAGGTCGAAGCACCATCATCAGGTGCACCTTTGTACCTAATTAAGAATTTTCCATCATTATCAAACAGCATTATGAATTATGTAACACTACATAAGTCAACGTATCGTTGTGAAGTCTATTTATAGCAAAAATTTAATGAAGGAAAGTTCCTTCGAGGTGTCTTGAGAAAATGCAGCCGGATATTGGGCTCTTTTGAAGGAAATTTAATTAAGGAGGTGCATACTTATTCAAGATGTGAAAGAGCAAACGTGGATACTGTTTGAGCTCCACTGATTTACTTCAATTGTAAGCAACAGTAACTATTTTTAAAACACATTGTTGTAATATCTATCCCATGAGATTGGAGCTATTTAGATTTTTGACAAACGAAACGTCTATACATAATCTTCAATATGTCCTTGGAGAGAACTTTCTGTTTGATCAGTGCTTAATTCTAATTTATTTACTGTTTATATGTTAATACTATAGCCTGAATGGTTGATAAGTTACACATTTTAAGCTATATGAGAATACGAAATGTACAACAACTTAATTTTTTTTGTATAAATTCAACATTTCATTTCATTTTCTGATAGTTTTGATAAATATCAAATCTATCTATATTTAATTTACTATGGAAAAATGGGTTCTAAAATAGCTTAACAGGGGGAGATGTGCTAATTATCAGCAATTTGGAATACACTTGGAAAATTACTATTGAGAATACATTATTATGGTTGCGTAAAAAACAGAACTGCTTAATTGTGATTTATCTGTTTATGTTCGCTACATGATACCTTGAGGTGTCGCAATATTTTCAATAAAAATGTAGCACTTCTTGATGATTTTCTTAACATACGAATAGGTTAATATTTACTAATTAGCGATAGAGTGCGCGTTATTTTTATGAAATGTCATATCATTATGTTTACGTTATGTCTAAATATAGTATAATTGTAATTATAAATTAAAATATCTCATTGAAATAAGTACATAAAAGATGCTCATAAATAATTTCATGTGTCATGACATCTTTCATAATTTACTAACAATGGGTCGCATGTCACTTGCCATGCGCTTCCTCGCATTCGTGCACACTCCACATTCAGAAATCGTAAGTCTAACTTAAAGCTACCGTAACTGAGGAGTTGAAATCCATTGCCGCTTCCAGAAAATTCTCGGCTACGGTCAGATTTGAACCCATATCCACCTGGTTGCGAATCAGGCTACTTAACAACTCAACCACGCAGGCGGTCTACACGCATACAATAACGGCCAACGCTAACGTAATAACCGATGGAGCAAGAAAATGGCACAGGTTTGCAAGCCCTTTTTTACGTTGCTGCCCGTTGTCTTTATTTAGCCCTCCGTAAGGACGTTAAAACTCAAATGATACGTCTCGTACGCCTTTGTATTGTAATAATTAATTTGACCCTCTTTGTTTACCCTGCTAGCTTGCACAAAACTCGCAAAGACCCTAGTCATGGTTGCAAATGATTATTATATGCCAAAAACAGGAAGATAGCTTACACCTGTAGTGTTCTCGGGCTGAAACTGACTTCAAACATATGCGCAGGAAAGGCCAATCTGCTTAAACAAATATACAATAAAAATGGACACTCTACGGGAGATATAGCTTGGGGCTACTCGCATTTACATTTACACACTGGCAAGATAATTATATCTGCCATACCCAAACATTTTAATAATGTAAAAATGCACTCAAATAAAAGCACGAACTTTAAAGTACCGTTCAGCACGCGATTACATGCATGAACACCTGATAAAATTCTCGTATGTACGAGCATTTCTTTAAGTTAGCGCGATGGTATTAAATTACTTGGAGATCAAGCTCTAGGAACCGCAACATACCATCGAATCAGGCTTGTCTTGGATTGTGTCATCTAACCTTGAACGGCGCGGCTCGTGGAAATTTACCACACATGATGCTGTTGGAATTACTTTGATTGCAAGGTTTGGTGCTGCGATGACGGCTGACGTCATAGCTTTAATAATGCACGCCACGAAACTACGTGGCCGCTTCGCAATTTGTGTACTCACCCTGTACACGATTTACATGTCGTCTGCTGGACACGCAAACACGCTTACTACATACTTATGCAGCAAACTTTAACACTGCAAGGCTCTCCGCTTCCATTCATTTCGCCTGTGAGCCGCTCTGAGGAACGCCCCCTAGCTACTGAATTTAAGTTCTCAACAACCCGCGATGTTCGAAGAATCCCGATAGGGCCGTATTAACTCACATTCAACTATGCTAGGTTACAACTTTAAGCCTAATTGACAATAAATATGTATCTAATTACAAACTGGCTGCATACGTAAGCATAAAAATAAACATTCAACGCAAGGCAGCTGGATTCCCGTTTCCCCATTCCTTTGGAATTTGATACGTTTTCCCATACAGTGAATAGTCCCGAAAGTTGACATCTTTCAAGAGATTCAAAATGTCTGTGAGGTATTCCAAAGTCCTTGCTAAGTTGTTACAAATACAATGTTGGGCCGTTGAATATAAAAAGTTTATAGAGCGTATATTTGAAATAATCTTTAAGATAATAGATTTACAATACGCACGGAAAAGTTTAGGCAACGGTTGTTTGAAATTACTTTTCTTCAACGACATGTTGATACCACAGTTAAAAGGCGTGTCACTTTATTTTTCGATACTGAAAGCGTAATTCATAAGACTGGAACTGGTGGTTAAGGATTCGTAGTAAAAATATATTTAATAATTTTCACAAACGTATGAACGATGAACTTATCAATCTCTACTACAGCTTTCCCAAGAATGTTGTTACAGTCTAAATGGGTAGTTAAGACACTTTAATACGTAAAAAGGCAAAGCTCACCCTAGTCACGTCTTAACTATCCTGTACCAAGTAGTTGACCGACTATCACTCAGGGAAAAGGGGTGGTTTGATTCAACACGACGTAGGTTAGGGCGAGATGCTGTTACAATGGGGGTTGATTGTGATCAAAATAAGGGAGAATAAGCGCCACAGATTTTATTTATAGAATAAAGGAACTTGCTAGACAGCTCTTATAGAAATCCGAAATAAAAAAGCAGTTGCTTCACTTCGGTGCTCAGGCGAGACGTCTCAGCTGTTTTTGGACCTACCTTGGTAGGTTTCCTTGCTTCCGCCGAGACAACTTACAATTATTACACCAAAGAAAAGAATAACATATATGTAAATACACAAACATATACTCTTACAAATACCATAAATAAAAGACCCTGAAGTTAGAATTGAATTGAAACTATTAACTATTAATAAGTAAATATTCAGGTATGTATATTTGACATGAATAATCGCAAAGGGGTTAGTAATCCTATATAAGTAGTCAAAATGGCACAACGAAGGTTCGCCAGCTGCGGTGAGCAGGCAACGAAAATCTGAATACTTCGGCCAAAAGCGACCGATTTGAACGAGCCACAAAAATCTAAACATAGCTACGAACAAAATGAAAATAGGTCCCGTTTTAGATTTAGCTGTCGGAATAATTACATCACGTCACACAATGTCAAAGAACACACCGCTTTATGATTTAGAAATTCACTGTACTAAACTACTACACAATACCTGGTTAATGTCCGCCGAAGCAATTGTTTAATGCAACTGAAACATCTCTTGTTGGGAGGCATAAACTTGTAGGCGAAGCAGGCAGCTTCATTCGCTAGCAGTCGAAATAACGGTAGATGATGATTCTTCAGAGCGATGATGGGCACACCATGAAGGTCCTTTCGCGTTGTAAGTATTGGAAGAGAGTAAATCGACAACTACCTTTGCTCCTCGGAATTGGCACTTTAGAAACCTTCCTCGTAGGGATTCGAAAAGGGTGTTAATAGTACTAATTGCTTTTGGTACAACGAAGAAGATTATTTGGCACTATGCATACTGCCCCAAACGGGCTTTGCAGTAAAAACGCCTTTATTGCCGTCGAGTTAACCATTGGCTATGGAACATCGAATTCGTAAACAGGTTCCGTTCGTCTAAATGCCCGAGAAGTTAGTCGGCCACAAACATTCCAAAAATGTGTATCTTCCCCACGGAAACGCCCCCATCTTGAGTTACTGGGTGTGGAAGTTGGCACGGGATACAGTAAAAAATATATTTTTAAAACTTTGAAATCTTAAAACATTCTAATCGTTTAAAGAAACAAGGTTTAAATGCAACACTTTTCCGTAGCATTTTCGCGAAAATTTTCTTTGAATATTTTGGTGTTCGAATGGAACATTTTGAGCAAGGGTGCAACTCTTAGTTGCCGCCTATGTTTGCTTTACTCCAAACCCATCCTAATAGTTTTTGCCCACATATTTTCAACACCGCGCCGCGGTTACATGCTTCCCATGTTTTATAACTTTTTTTTTAGTGAAGACCCCTAGTTTTCTGCTACGGAGTTTCGGATTCATGTGGGAAGATATCCAGACACTTACCGACTAAACCCTCTCTTCTTTTCTATAGAACACAGCGTGTTTCGGCGTGGCTTTATCATGTCTTATTCATTCTTCTAGCTATATATTTCTTTCTTTCCTTTCCTTGATTTATTTTATATCGTTCAAGACCTTCTGAGTCGTTCTCAGTTTTGCTCATTGTTTATCACTTGTCTGATTATATTTTCAGTACTTAGATTTTTTATTTTTTCATGTATTGCCTCCTATCTTGTTCTATTACAACTATTATACTAGAGCAATGCATGCTCCAAGGTGTCCCTTTCTCTACAGTAGGTTCAATCGAGAGAGAATCCCGCTCAAAGAGACGGATTAAAACAGGCCATAGGCCTCCGAAAGTACTGAGTGGCTTAGGCCGGCACACTGGACATCACCAACACGTCGAAAGAAACAGCAGCCCACACGCGACGCTAGTCAAGAAGCGACTCTTAAAGGAGTCACAAATAACTACCAAAAACAAACCGCCCTCGCACCCGAACGATACGGGCGAGGGGCGAAAACCCCAGTACGGTATGTCGACCTCTCTCTGTGACGGGCCCAAACGGAATGCCTAAAACCTTCTCTAAAACGGAGCTTGGCGCTCAAAACTCGCTGTCTCCAGATGCAGGTGTGGCCAATCATAGCGCAAGCTGCGTTGGAACCGACAACGCGTGATTGCTAGCCAGCGACAGAGGTAGAAGCTATACTATTTGCTCTCATGGGCTAAATCTTAAATGACTTGAAAATAGACGTTCTTACAACTGAAGGACACGCATGAAAAAAACGCTGTAAAGATTGGCGCGGTGCGCCAAATCTTTGAATGAAGCGAAAAGCCATGCTCGTGTCTAAATTTTTTTTTGATATGAGAAGCTAAAGCGTTATGCGATAAGTTATGATTAAGATAGCCCCGATATACAGGCAGGCTTGCCAACTCTGTCCCAAAACTATACGAAATCGTAATGTAACTCTATAAATTAAAGAAAAATAAAAAATGGCCTGACAATGCGTAGTGCGGCACGAGAGAGAGGTTCGACCTGAACGGGGCTGCAAACTCGTGGCCAACAAGGAGGTCTGACCGCTGAGGGTGCTGTAGCTGCGTGGTGCCCGGCGAACGAGGGTTTGGCCTGGATTGGCGTCATTTAACATTTAAATTTGTTTCGAGAAGCAGGCGGTTTAAAGGCTTCTATCAAATCGTTAGCTGACGTCGCCTGTAGACAGAGCCATATTTGTTTTGGTGAGCGAAAAGTTTAAAATCTGTCTTGATAGCCCAGACATATTAGGGTTTGACCTTGAAAAAAATAATGTAAATCTGAAAATTGGTAGAAATATTCTATTTAGTGTACTGAACAACATACCAAAAGTCCTAAGCGGTCCTATGTCGGCTTCATGATGAAAAAAAGCATAGGCGGGTATTTCGGGTTTATACAGGATATTATTATACATATCGTGTTTTTCCATCAATATATAACTTAATAGGTATATATATCTCACTATTCATGTATTTTATATCATACATGTATACAATAATAATAATAACTAGCAACCAGTGAGACAAATGTCTCATTTAATAAAACAAAAAAGACCGTTTTTCAAATAGAACGCGTTGTCGAGAAATCGCGTGATTTCTCGAAAACCGGAATTGTCACGTGATTGAAATTCGGTTTCTGACCTGACATGGCCATTCCAAACAAATAACTTTAATAACCTTTTTCTCTATCTCTTACGGTTTGGCTGCTGAAGCAGCTTCCCGGACGGACCAGCGTCCCGGACGGAATCACGTGATTTCTCGAAAACCGGAAGTGTAACGTGACTGAAATTCGGTTCCTGACCTGACATGACCATTCCAAACATATAACTTTCATAACTTTTTTTTCTATCTCTTACGGTTTGGCTGCTGAAACAGCGTCCCGGACACACAAAACAGCGTCCCCCATACAAGCCTATTATATATATGGAGCTTTGTTCCACCAGAAGCTAATTTAGTGTTTGGAAAAAGGTCAAAAAAGGTAAAAGCAAAATTTAAAAAAATGTTACATACAATATATTTTTATTTTAGAATAAAACTCGAAAACTTAGTGTCGACAAAATGAGTAGAACCGGAACCTAGAACAAATTAAATCTTGTTTTCCTTTCTTTCGTTTTAAGTATAATATGGTTGCTTACTTATATTTCGTCTTGATCATCGTCGACTTCAACTTCATTTACTGGAGTATCGTAACTGCAGCTTCGACCCCTGCAATTTATGCACATTATTGAGCAAGCAAGGCCTGCAGTTCTACAGGAACACCGAGCGCCGCATTCAGATTTACACCCACAGGATACCATCTGCAACAGTTCATTTTTTTCTTGATAGCTTCATGTCGGAGAACTGCAACCGAGGACTGCCTTCATCGCATGGTTGCCTAACTCCATTGCATTATGACAATTAATAGTTTGACCTCCAACAAACCCAGATGATAAAGACAGTAAGGAACTACATTCCTGCCTAGGAGAGCGGGTCGACAGCCAATTTATAAAAAGGTTCAAATATTTTGCATCCACTGATCTTCTTGAATCTCTAAGTTCAACGTGTTGTTTTGTTGAAGTTCTAGTAATACCAGTCAGTTCAACGGAACTACAAATTTTAAGACATCCACGAAAAGAGAGCACGAAATATGCTAGACATTCCTGCCTAGGAGAGCGGGTCGACAGCCAATTTATAAAAAGGTTCAAATATTTTGCATCCACTGATCTTCTTGAATCTCTAAGTTCAACGTGTTGTTTTGTTGAAGTTCTAGTAATACCAGTCAGTTCAACGGAACTACAAATTTTAAGACATCCACGAAAAGAGAGCACGAAATATGCTAGCTGACTATCAGATATACCACGGCCATGAGTGAGACCTCCCTGAACTTTTCAAAGGCGCATCAAAGACTGTTCGATCGCCATATCTGTTGAAAGTTTAGGGGCAGACAATGACACATCTGAATCATAAAGCTGATTTTGTTTATAATCTTTTAAATAAATATTTGCCTACCACCCCATACTTTCCTTCACTAAGTAGTTTATTACAGTAAAAACAAACGTTTTCCATTATTATCACCAATTTATATCAATAACATCACAAAAAACCACGCGCGTATAAGTTACACAGTAATGCAAGTGCAGTCTGCTGTAGACACGCACTGATTTATAGTTTAGCCACGTTGTTACGCCCTTCGATCATTCTGCGGTAAGCAGAATTTGTCAAAGAACATAATATATTTCAATTAAAAAAATATGAACTCAGTTGGTAATTACCATTACATCCATATAGGTCAATGGCAAATTATATGCGTTATTATTAAGGAAAAAACTTTTTTTAATTTTCTTTTGTCAAAAATTACATGAAGCCGGCATATTTCGCTTTAGGACTTTTGGTATGTTGTTCAGCACACCAATATAAAATTTTCCTACCGATTTTTAGATTAACATTATTTATTTCTAGGTTTTGGTAAAATTTAATCTAATATGTCTGGGCTATGATTCGTTGTTCGGCTAAATGTAGACAATGCGACGCCATTAAGGGCCAAAGCTTCCTTTAACTTGCGAGGAGCGGACGGATTAATAAATTTATGTTTGGTTCTCTCTGCTATTATTATGTCAATTGGCAATGACAATAATGACTCCTGTAGTAATCGCGGTTGTCATCTTTTTCTGTGTCTCTCTATACTTCTCCACTTTCCTTATTTTCTCCTAGATGGGATTCCCATGTATCAATATGGAGTGTTCCACTGAGCACAAGACTTTTTCTTTCGGTGTTTTCGGTCCTTCTACTTTTAGCATATTCCTGCTCATAACCTAACCTAATAAAATTTTATTTGTAAGAAACTAAAAACTGATCAAACATCTACCTTCAATTAGTATTATAAAATAAAAAATGGAGACTTTTTAGTTTTCCTCATTAGAGCGTTTCCGCGCAGGGAATATATATTTTTGGAATGTTCGTAGAGAATTTCCATTGTAAAAAATTACATTCTGGTCCGTCGTCGCCTCCAAATCGTAGTCCATCCATCCTATTGCGATATGGAGAAGAACTCGCATCATTTAGAACATTTTCAACGATTAAAGAATTGCGATTATCTTACACGAATAAAATGATGTCAATGGCTACTTCAAGAAATACTCGATTTTATTCAATAACCATTATGGCCGACGAATGTTGCTCTTAGAAGAACGAATGTGTTAATTTTCACAATAACCATAAGAGAAGGACAAAAATCCGCTTAAGTACATCAATTAAATTCATAAGAACGTTTTTTTTTTTGGCATGAATTATTGGCGATAACATACTGGCGCAACTCGTATAGCTTGAACACAGTTTTTGGAAGAGCACTTTTGAAAGATATGCCTTGAAAAGTGCATAGAAAAATATGGTTTATGCATGTTTGGATGGAATCTCTCTTAACTATAACATGCTTACAACAAACCTACCCTACAAAACCCATAACGTATCTTGTAAAGGCGAAACTTTACGAAATCCAAACGGCCAGCAAAGAAGTAAAGTTTGTATGGATCCCATCTCAGATTGACATAGCCGGAAACGAGGTTGCAGACAAGGGTGCAAGAAGAACAATAAGTGACCCAGATGACCAAAATGTGACAAGAGTTGTACCTTCGGACTATGTAGCATCTTTAAAATACAACATTTCAATGCCATGGCATATTAGATGGAATCGGTCCGAGTCCAAACATTATGAAATCAAAAAATCGGTTAAACGTTGGACACTAAACACGTGCAATAGAAGTAAACAAGTGCTAAATACCGGATTAAAAATCGGGCACACCACGTTTTCGTATGGCCACCTTATATCGCGAAACCAACCACCGCTCTGTAATGTGTGCAACTTCACAATATCCGTGAACCACGTGCTTGTAGAGTGTCCAAAACAACAAAGTGAAACTTCTTAAGGTCATATTAATGATATGTAACTTCTTGTTTTCGTCATATACTGTCTTCATAATATCAACTAATTTTACTAGATACGTCATAGGTTGCTCTCCTATCCTTTCTTCAAAAATAGGTAGCATATCTGTTTGAACTCCCATATAATTACTTCTTTGACTACCATTTTAAATTTCAGTGCCATCTTGTATTCTTTTTAACCTATCTTCTACCTCCCTAAACTTCGTTGAATTGTTTTCAGTTAACAAATTAACTGTCCTTACGTTGTTATGAATTTCTCCTTGCATTTCCACTCTGTTTTGATCTACCTTTCTTTGAATTACTTCAACTCTTTCGTCCATACCCTCTTTCTGCGTTTTCATTCTATCTTCTATCGTTGACTTCATCCCCTTTAGTTTTCCTTCCAACTCTTCTTTATTCCTCTCTAGCTTTTCTCCCATCGTTTGATTTAAAGTTTCCTCTATGCCTTCCTGCCTTTCCCTTCTTACATCAGTCTTAACTTCATCTTTGTAATTTTCTAATGTTAAACAAATGTTATTTATTTGTACTTACAGTTTTTGTTTATTTTCAAGTTGATCTTTATAAAATTATTCTTTTAACTCCTTCATTGATCCTTCCATCTTTTCTGCATGGGCTTTTTGATCTTGCAACTTCTCTGCAGTGTTCTGAATAGCTGCCTGTAATCGTCTTTCTCTTTCCTCAGCATCCTTCTTACTTTCCTCGGCCTTTGCCTCGATTGACTGTTGTAATTCCTTTCTTAATTATTCAGCATTCTTACTTTCCTCTGCCTTTTCCACAATCTTTTTTTAATTCTTGGGCATTTTTCTTACTTGACTCTACAGTTTTCTCAATCGAATGTTGTAAATCTCTCTTCAACTCTGCTGCATCTTTCTTTGACCTGTTTTCCCTTTCTTCTGCCTTCTTCTCACTGTCTTGTATCATTTGTTGCATCATTACCATGAATTGTTTAATGTCATCTTGTTTTCCTGTTTGTTCCTCTTCTTGTACTCTTACCTGATCTCCTTGTATTCCTACCTGTTGCTGTACCTCTTCCATCTCTACTTATGCACCACTGCTACTACTTCCATCTCTTCTTGTTCTTCACCTTTTTCCTCTCTAGTCTTCTTACTTTTCCTTGTAATCCTTTTAGCTGCCATATTTTAATTTAAATTTGCAAAATGTATTTACTTTTATTAAACCCTTTTATTAAATTGTAAATCTTTGTATTTTGTTCAACAATTAACTTTTATAATAAGCTTTATTGACTTTATTATTGCTTGCTATGTCCTATTATATTTTTATTAATTTCAAAAGAAATCAAATATGACACGTTTTTAATTATGATTGTTTTTTACAATTCTCACTCTTGGTTATTAATCGTTATTTAAAAATTGCAGTTTCAAATTACTTTACCTTCTGTTACTTGCAATATTTAAATACTGTCAATCAGTGTGGTCTATTCTACTTTTACGCTTACGCTTACACTTAAATGGCAATTAATAATTGTCTGAACAAACTGACTACAAACTTGGTTTATCAATTACAATTTTCCCCACGTTTGAGCGACTATTTAATTTATGTAGTGACTGCTCTTATTTTTTAACTTGAATTGTTTCGTTCGAATTTCAATATTATTTAATTATTAAAATTAATAGCGCCTTGAGACTCTTTTAGGTTAGTTCGATTATCTAGTTACTTGTTAATTGAATTTTATTTTTAAGATGACTTTCAATTGTGCAATGACATTAACTGCCACCTTTTATGTCAAACAAAGTTTTATTAATATTCTCAATCAAATATGAAAAATGCTCAATTCTATTTGTATCTTATTGACTCAATATACGTAATACGGTAAGTACTTGTTTATAGTTAATTGCACTTTTTAAATGGTCTTTTATTTGATATAGCGTCGATAGAACAAGACTACGACCCACCTTGCACTATTCCTACTCTTACTGCACTTATCACCTCCAAGATAGTAATCCTGACGTTAGCGGCTTGGACCCCTAGTTAGTCCTGCTGTGATGTACTGCTTACTGACAACAGCTGTCAACTTGTCGACTCCCGGCTGCTACCATAACAGACCTCGCCTTACTCTGCTTATGCAACTGCTATCCTCCGAAAATACCCTGCTTCATACAGCTCCACGGCAAGTTAGCTGTCATAGACGATCTCCAATTGATATTCTTCTTCCGTAGCTCCAAGCTTTACCAACCTCTGTCGTCAGTAACCAACAGAATACCTCAAGTCCAGTAGTCCCTCTGCTATCTTCCCCGAACAGATCCTCTTGTCTTCAGAACGCCTTCACGAACCCAACACAGCAATACTCAAACCAATGTAACACCATGTCAATTGTATTATTTAAAATAAACTACACTCACCGGCACGAAAAACGGAGCACTTGCATTTTTTGATTAGATTTAAAATTGTATCTCTTTTTGATGTTTTATTATTGCATTTATTATTATACATTTATTATACATTTAACATTCTAACATGTATAATAAATGTATAATAATAAATGTAATAATAAAACATCACAAAGGGATACAATTTTAAATCTAATCAAAAAATGCAAGTGCTCCGTTTTTCGTGCCGGTGAGTGTATTTCCATTCAAATCTTGAATTCTTCTATAATTAATAACTTTGCTTGCTTCTACTTAGTTCTTCCATGTTCCAATACTCTTCTATAACTGATGCTTCATTTGTAATACTCTTCTTTATATTTCTCTTGTATGTTTACCTCGTAGATTTTTTAATAACCCATTTTAAACATTTCTAAAACTAACACATTCAAAAATAGGGTAAATTTTTATTGAGACCAAAATTGTAAATAGTACATGTTTTTATAATTGGTTATTATTAATAATCGTAACAAATTCGGCTAACTACCATATTTTAATTATTAATGCCATCTATAATTTAAGTTCATTTGAGTATTACCTACTTCATTAGAATTTACATTAGTCATGTGTGATACAAGCATGTATTTACTTACTAAATTCCAAAACCCCTATAGAATACTCAATAGTATCATTTTCATATAAATTTTTCTATTTACATATTAAATCTTCATCCAAATCCATCTACTAGTGTAACATAACAATATGTATAGTAAAATACACAATTATATGTGTTATCAACATATACCTATGTTAAATAATATCGTACAAAATTTCATGTATCATCTGTAACTTTGACTTAACTTGACTTTTAAACCCAATATAATTGTATACATATGAATAATTATTATTTAATAATATAGCTTATTGTCAAAAATAGTTGTTATTTTTATAATTTACCATTCCCTATTTTACTTACATGGTTACCTTATTAAAATTTTATTATAATACAGTATATAAATTTCTGCAATATACAATTAGCATAAATATTCAATTATTACTTTAAACCATTATTCATACGATTGTGCACAAAATACTGTTTTCTTAAAGAATACATTATAAATTATGCCTCATTTAAATCCTTTAACTGAACTGTCATAATTGTATATTCTTACAGTTTGAATAAATTAATAATTACTTTTATAGTCTGTTAACCAAAGTACATAAGCATGTGTATAATTTATTTCAACGAGGGGACTAAATAAGAGTCATATATATTCACCTAAGCCAATTAATAAATCTTACTTAGGCTTTGAACGTTGTAGAAGCATATAGCAACAGGATGTAACTTAGACGGTGTAAAGAAATAGCCCGAATTCTTTGCATTATTAACACTGACTGAAGTTAGCTTATGAGCTAGATAGTACACAACAAGATTGACATTAGTATGTGATAACAAAATAGTCTAAATATACATGTCAGCCAGTCTGGCTGTCAGTTACTACATATAATATATTATACCAATCGTCCCCATGAATCAACCTCTCTGTCACTTAGCTTGTCAAAATGTTGATTAGTTTGTCAATCAGTTTCGTTTTCATGCAGGTGTTTGGGTTGTCAATCATTTTTGTAGTTACTATTGTGCTATTACTAGCTAATGCGCCACCTTGAAAATTGAATGTTTAAACATTCGAATTCGGCATGTGTTTGTGTTAGCCAATAACCCTCGTCAAATATATTTGAAAGCGTGCCGATTTACTGTTTCTATCAATAGCTTCGTGCTTAGTTTATTTGAAATGTATCAGTTGGAGATGTGTTAGCTGTCGGCACGTTGTTTCATTCGGTTTTTAATATAGCTATTATGCGTATTGATACTAGCTTTTTTTTCTTCTGAAAACTTTTTAAAAGTCTCGAGAGACTGTAGGGTTGAGTAGGAGTAACGTTTCAATTTCTACTAGATGAAAAAAGTGTAAATCGTTGTCTTAGGTGCAGCAAACAACAATCCTTGTTAGTACGAGATATTTACCATCACAAAATGTAAATATTTAAAAACATAACTTTAACGAAACTTCGACAGACAAAGCTACAGAATAACGACGCAATCAGTTGTCACAATTTAATTACATGATAATAATAATTAGCACGTTCAGTTGGAATAACATACGACCAAGCGATAAAATCCTTCTTTATTCGGGATTTAGGTCAAACTATTGTTTTTATATTGTATTAATAGCTATTTAAGTAACAAGAAATGTAAGGACCTGTTAACATCTGAGGTAGACAAGTACAAGCCAAGGCGCAGCCGCGGCTTGTTGCTTACCGAAAATGTTAATAGGCAATACATTCCGCTGCTTATCGAAATTTTCCTAGTAGCTGTTCCTCCTTAAGTCCTTCCATCTTGGCAGATGGGTGGTTATTATGCTGTTACAAGTCCTTGAATGCAACTGTCAACTAAAAGTAGCGAATTATTACCTTTCTTGATTTCGATTGGTAGGTAAATAACTATTCTTTTCTGGTGCTACCAACTACCAGTTGTTTACTTAAAAATTGACCGTTTATTCTCTGGCCATCTAGTAAAATTTCCCACTGCAAATCACCACGCCGCGTCGCAAACGTCAACGTCACCTTTGTCTATTCAGCTTGACGCGCTAATCTGTCAAAGCGTACAGTTCCTACAATAAGAAAAGAAAATATCTTTGCACTTCTAGACAATATTCTACGGAATGCTGTCTTGAAGGTTGAAAGCATTAAGTTTGAATACCGAAATTTACAAAAGGTTGTCCTTTATTGGCGCTTTTGGGCCGGTAAGCCTGTGAAAAGGAAACAAGGGCTGATACAAAAACTAGGTGAATTGTTACAGAGATCACTACATTTTGAAAATAATTTTAACGCTAGACGAATGCGTGCACAATATTATGATGTGAATATGTTTTTTCCCTGAAGTTGATATGTAAGTCAAGCGAAGGGAAAAAACATGAATATCTCTTATTTACTAGCATATTAGTAAAATTATTATGTACACTAATTCCCAAGATTGTTAGTAAGTTCTCTAATTCTATACTCATTCTCTAGTAATTCCCCTAATTCCTTCTAATTCCTTTAATTTCCTACTAATTCTCATCATTCCCTTATAATTAAATAGTCCGTCAAAATATTCCCGTATTTTTTCAAAATATAGCATAGCAAAATGGCATTTATTTTTTCAAAATATGGCATATAAAATGGCACTTATTTCAAAATAAAGCATAAAAAATTTTAAGTATTTATTTCAAAGAGTTGAAATTTTAGAAAAAATGTCACCAGTAATATTAAAAATCCAACAACACAAATACACAAGACAAAGTAATCTGATAAAAACGACGGGCACAAAGCAAATAAGTGGAACGTAGATATCCGAGGTGCATTGAAGGGAAGGGGGAGAACGCGGGGTTGTTGTTGACGAGTGGACGTAACGGGATACTTACCTGAGCGTTGAGGCGCGCGACGAGCGGTCACCCCTGCCACGAGTCATCGACCTTAGTACCTAGCACTTACCAAAACTTCTGCATGTCTATTTTGAAATTTGTAAGCCCTTTTGTTGTAAATTAGCCACATAATATTGATTTTGATTGAAATATAGCATTAAAATATGGCAATTATCACGAAAAAGGGCATTTTATAGCATTTATGGCACCAACAAATGTGGTTCATTCCACCCCTTACTGCGTGAAACCCATAAATACAAAATCTGGCTCTAAAGGGGCCTACAGTAAAAAACATGGCAAAATGGCATTTGACGGACTCTAGAAATAACACATTATTGGGGCTGTTTGCCTAATTCGTACTCTCCAATAACGATATTGATAAGTCGCCAATTTGATTCGATTATTAGTTTCCGTCCATCCCTTTCGCAAATTTACTTTAGTTTAGTTGTCGCATATAGTGTGATTATGTATACAACATAATATGATAACTGCTACACCACACTGAAAGCACCGTTTCAACGTAGTACGAAGACTGAATGTGTCTTAAGGCGCTAGCGTACCAAAGAGTGCACGGCAGAAACCTCTTCAAGCCAACAGTGTACCGAAGTAGCGATAAAGGGCTTGCACAGTCTCATCTTGTTAGTCAGTGCTTACACTGGCGACACTGGAGTTTTTGGTTCAGCTCCTTCTATACGCTTATTATGCATGCAATACGAAGCAATTAAGTGATGTAAAACAATTGAAAAGTGATTAGCCCTTTGTTTTACATTTTTTACGTTTCTAAGACGAGCTTTTACTTGTAGTCGCATTTTTTGCTTCGTTATGCAGCTTTGGTGCGTAGGCAAATAAGAAGGGCCTGTAAACACAAGAAGTCGAAGACATTTAAAAAACTACATTTACTTAAAAAAATTAGTCCTTTCCAGTAAGCTTATGAAGGTAGCGGGTTCGATTCTCACTGGCAGCCATACCAATTTACAATTGTCGGTTGTATGGTGCGCTCATTTCTTAACATTGAATTTACGAGTGTATATAAAGCGGCCGAAGTGTTCTTATGTTATTTTCAATTCGTAACGCCTAACTTTCCTCTCCCTTCATTCAGGCGAAATTGGGAGTATAGTGCTGGCTTAACAATCCTAATGAATGGACGGCGCCCGCTAGACCGCTGACGGTGTATCGGGGAGTTTTTTTTTGTACCACACGCGCAAGCTGCGAAAGTTTATCTACATTTTTGGAATGTTCCGGCCCTCCGCCTCGGGCAGTTACGCTGTGGTCTTTAAGCAAAAGCATCGCTTGCTGGAGAGGAAGCCTACGTGTCTACCGGTCTCTGGCCGCACTATGGCAAAGTCGCGCCAGGGTGAATGTTGTCGCAGGTTATAATGTTTCATCATCTTCTACATTGTGGTATTTTGTAAGCATAACATTACTGGCCGTAAAGCAACTTCATTTAATTCAAATTTATTAAGTTGTGCTGGGCATAATAATAGTTGGAGTTTCCCAAAAATGTTATAATGGTTTTATAAAAATGAAATTTCACAGAGCAAGATTCTATATTATGTAATTATCTAAACTATTGTTTAGGAATATTTGTAAACCCTATTATATGTAATTATACGTAATTGTGTATAATTTTTACATAGCTCTTTTTGAAAAAGTCGCAAAATTAATTTTTTACAAGCAGTAAAAGGACGTCGTTTGATAGCCACACCCCATTTTTACTATTCTGTTGTAAATTAGATATGCAGAACGTATTTGCATACCCAAATTAATATCCGAAGACAAGATGTACATTCCACCATTCCGCTGGTGTTCATTCACGGTTGAAATCGTGTGCAAGATCTGGAGTTTAACTAGACAACTTTGTGACGTCTGAGTTAATTAGCGTTCTCAACGTACCCCTATTTTAAAGGCAAACCCATGTCAGATACCTAGAACCGCCCCCGTCTCGACTATTAAGCTAGCCAGAATAATTATTGTTATGGGTTCATTTAATTACAGCTTTCTACTAAAACTGATGGGGGGCTTCGGTTCTTGTTTTTTGTTTCAGTAACGTTTTTTTCCTGTAACAGTGTATCCTGCACTTTATGCTGAACAGTTCTACATTAGTAATCTAAACTAGCGAAACACCTAAGGCATATTAACTATAGCAAATGAGACCTTTATTATTATTTTTTAGATACTGTACGTCATACGTCTCTGAATATACTGTACTTACATATTGACAATGTATAGGACGTTATTAGAATTTTGTGATTAATGAAAACTTCGCCAAGATCTGAGATAGGTAGTATTTATAATTCTTAGAATCGAATAAGCATGTGTAACCATGGAGCGATTCAGCTGTCTAGAACAGAAAAATAAATTTAAAATTATAAAAAGAAGCACCTTCGTTGAATGAAATTTATAAAACTAAATAATTTTTTAGGTTTAAAAACTGTTTTAAGCTTCAACATAATTTGAAAGAAAATATTATTGACTATTTCAAACATTGCTCACAGAACAGATTCTGATTTTTTAAATTTGAGTTTTAATAAATAAGCTTTAGCGTTTGTTGCATAAAATCTAATAATTGAGATTCTTCGGCCATGACACCAAAAGAAAGTTGTTTCGATTTGCTTTGGAACAATACACGATTTCATACGCTTGTTACTAACGGTAGCAAATTTAATGATTATTTAATTGTAATTTAAAAATCTTGTGACGTACAAACATAATAAAGAGCAGATCTGATTTATTCATGTGTTGGTGCCATTTATGATTGCTTTACTATTTATTACTTCCCTCGTCTAAAACACGAAGGAAGTATTGTAATCGCGAAAAATCACCTTTCGAGATTTCTCCAGATCTTCACGTTTCAGGGTCCCTAGATGACGAAAAACAGATTTTTTCAATTCCGTCTGTCTGTCTTTTGGCGGTATAACTCAAAAGCTATTTGTTGGAGGATGACGATGTTTTGCATGCAGATTATATGTTTACCTGGCATGAAACCGTAAAAGTATCAGACAAATATATACAGGGTAAACACCTTTAAAAAACAAGTTTTTTTTTAAATTTTTGAGTTAACTTTGAAATAGATGGAAGTAATAATTTTCTCATAGGTCAGGCTTTAGATTTGCCGAAAGTAGAACTCAACAGATACAGGATAATGTCACAAAAGAGTCAAAACGTTTCAACAATAAGACCGTTCTGTTCAATAGAGACGCGCGCCTAACTCGTTCTAATAAGTTTGAATGGCGATGCGGTTACTATCCGCTACGCAGATGCGGCTGGAGTTCAAACCCCAGCGGGCTACATTTTTTTAAAATTTACAAATTGATCTAATTCGCGCGAGGGAAGTTTTGTGTAAACCCCTTTACATATTTTTTTGCATATAAACGTACTTAGATGAAGTTTTATTTTGAAATTCGTTGAGATTTATTGAAACTACAGAGAATTTTAAATAGACCGAATAAGTAGCTGTATTATTCTATTCGGTTATTTTCCTATCTGCAGTGATGTTTTGCTTGATAACAGTCATACATAATTAATTCTTTTTTTTGTGCACTAATATCCAAAATTAGCCACTCTCTATTATGCAACCTTGAGAAGAAGCGGTCAAATTGCAGTAAACACAACATAAACAATCCAACTCTCAGAAGGTTACCGTAAAATCATTGAATATCAATGATCACGTATTCCCTAACCGCCCTAGCCTGTCATATGCAAGAAAACCCAGGCAAAGCCACTCCCAAACAATTATCAATACGACATCAATCGTTAATTCCACCAATTATTTAAAATGTTAGAAAACAATTAAAAAAACGTATTCTGATGTGGTTATCACAAACTGGAACGAACGCTGATGGTATAGTTATTGTTTTTTTCTGGAAAGACACAATATAGATATACTATGTATCACTGAAGCCCATTTGATTTCAGGACAGAGTTGTAAGGTGTCCGGTTATAACATAGAATCGCCTTAAATGCCTCGGGGAGAGTTACTGTAATAGCCAAAAAATCAATAAAAAAACTTGCCACTAGCAATTGTCGACAATAACTAAGACCAAATCAATAGCAATACTGATTAAACTCCGAAACAAAAATAGATCATACTAATTTGTGCATATAAACAACCGAGTAAGAGACTACTGGTCAATGATATGGAAAATATATTCTAGAGTAACACACAAAGATTTCCAGTAGGTGATTTAAATTATAAATGAACTGTGTGGGGTAGAGTAAGTAATGGTAATAAGGTAACAACCGGCTTTATTCAAATTTAAATACCACCCCAACCACTAATCGGACATTTTGCATATCCCTCTATATTAATAAAGTGCTTCATTTATCAAGAGGTACTCCCAGAGCTGGATTCTGATCATTTGCCAGTAAATCGTCGACCATTTGCGTTGAAAGACAGCAGGAATCGTAATGTGTCCGTGCTACTATATTCGTCGCCTTAATATGTTTGTGTAGATTCACGTTGCTCTTCTGTCCGCCAGTTATATTCCAGAATCGTTGTTGGAAAAATTTGGAATGCCTGCAATCGCGAGCCCATCCCGACAGCCTCTTTTGTAATTTTCCAGCACGTGCCGCTGCTAGTTAAGACCACATTATTCAACTGGAACAAACGAATTCCATGGATATTGAATCTCATCCATCGTGGAGATTTCTTGTCGTAGAACACAACTTCTGATTGTATTTTTTGGTATATCAACATTATTTTGTAGCTGGTGAACAATCATCTACTGTTTACCAGTTGTCATTTGGTTTGTGCATTTTCTGATTTCATACTGTGCCCTTTTGTTTATTAAAAATAGTAAACGTGAAATTTCGCTGGGATATCTGTGCCGCCCGGCGATTATGCGAAGCATTTGGTATGATATATTTTTTATTATCGATTCAGGATACGTGGTTATGTCTTTTCAATAGTTTCTTGAGTGTCTGATGACCTTCATTTCAATTAGGATTTATACTACTTCACTCAATCGATTTTGTGCGCTCTTCTCGAACCACAGTTTTTACAGTAGCACAATCCCTATATGCTATTCGTGCATCGAATTTGTTGTAAAATGGCAACTGAGAGCTGAAACTATTAATGGCATTTTGAATCTAGTCTATGTACTGTCAAACAAATATTACAAATTTTTTAGCAGTTTCTACATGCTATACAGTCTTTTTGGTACAAAAGGTGATTATGTCGCGTTACTGATATAAAATAAGTTGAAACGTCTAGTAATACTACAGGTGTTTAATCGTTCATAAAGTGAGTTTGTATCATGCTGCCAAAGAACTCGTATCCTTTGGTATATATCGACGATGGTGGAAGAAGTTTTCTAGCGGCGACGGCGTTGAAAGAAAGTGTGGAAGTGGCACCACAAAATCTAAATTGAACAACAGTCATGTTAGAGAAACCCAAATCAGCATCATCCCAAGCTCTAGGTGAAAACTGTCATGTCTCACATCAACATATCTCAAAGGCACTAAAACAAAACAATATCAAGTACTTCAAATGGACAGATGCTTCGAAATACACCCCAAATTAAATCCAAAGACAACAAACAAGTTGAAATGCTCTAACTTTGGGCGAATTTAAGGTGCACGGCATTAGACATATCATTTACAATGATAAATTGTATTTTCAAGTGATAAAAGTGGTTTTAATCAAAGATATTACGCTGAATAAAAGAAAACTGTAGACCCCGAAATAAGATTTAAATTTTGAAAAAAATGTGAGAAGAAAATGTGTGTCTGGGTGGCTTGTTACATTATAAATTGCCGATATTGAATCGCAACATGCACTCGTATTAACTCAGTGGAAGGGCATAGGTAACTTACCTTCAAAACTAAGAAATCTAAATTATAGGGGCGCCAAATGATTCAGGCCCATGTTCCCATGTTTATTTGAGTAAACGAACCATTAAATTGTTCAAAGGTAACAACACAATATAATCAATAAAACCCACAGTTCGAAAAATTGTATAATGTTTCAAAAAAGTAATTGATCAACAATAGAGGAGAATAAAATCGATTTGTAATTACTGGCATCAACGAACAATAAAAAATACTATATCACATAATTGGTACTATATTACATATTTAACTATAATGGTGTTAGTAAATCAAACCTGAGATAGTGTACATGGAAACGCAGCCCTTGCTGAGTAAATATAAATGCTACTTTCCAAACTGGATTAATTTAAAACCTTAAAATAGCCAAAGCAGGTAATTTTGAAGCAAACCGTAGACTAAATGGACGCTATTACGTTACTGCGTTCCACCCTTAGCGATTTAATTGCATTTCGCAAATAATCCCACATTCAGATATCTGCATGTTAGTCGGTATACATTATGATATGTTGGGATCGCTTTTCCCAGCCAGCAAACTTGATATGGTGATAATTATAGGAACCAAGGTAAGTGGTGTAACCATCCACACAGCTAGTTTTTAACATACGAGGCGAGGTTATCTATTCCTAAATTAAACTCAGCTCGAAGCTGGCGCTAATTTTACATACATAAAAATACAATTTGATAATACAACGGTGAAGTCGTTAGCCATAAAGTCGAAGGCATATGAATTTATAGATCAAGTAAACATAAAGCCGTTAGGCTCAAACCCCATGCAGCACGAGGTGGATGCGATGTTAAACTCCAGCTGCTTCTGCCAGAAGAACTGGACGGCAGAAACGCCCGGGCAGTTGAAGTTAAGGATTAAAACTAAGTTAAGGGAATTCTACAGCAATTATTTTGAACGACTGTGTAAAAATGATAAGTAAAATAATGCCGCAGCTGTCTGTTCTGGACCTCTGTCTGTTCTGAAATCATATTTTTTAAATCGGCAGTGAAGATCGCCGAAATCGTGATTAAAATACGAGCAATCGGCAGTGAAATAATTTATTGTTTTGTGACTTCTTGCATTTGGTAGGGTGACAGAAAACGTCGACATAACCTATAAGATTTAGTAAAAAAAAACATTTGCGATTCCACGATAAAAAAAACATAATGTGGTTTATTAGCCTCGGCCCTACGGGCCTTTGCAACTAAATACACATTCGTGATAGAAAGTTAAAATTTAGTTCCTTGGTATATAAATAACTATTTTAATCTTTCAATTCGTTTCTTATGTATTTTATTAAATAAAATTTTTTGAAATTTGGTGCAAATTTTAGTAGCTAATTTATATGTTAACAATTGGCATACCGAAGCCCATATGGATCTATGGAATGCAAAGCTGGGGATGCGCCAAGGCATCACACACTAAAGTTCTACAGAGATTCCAATCCAAGATTCTGCAAACCAACGCCCCTTGGTATGTTACTAATGAAACCATCCACAACGACCTGAGAGTCCCCTATAGCTATAGCTAGCAAAATCATACTTTCAATCATAAAACAGCAATCTACCAGGTCACCCTAGTAACGTAATAACCTCATCGAGCAACTCACCAACCAACCAGCTACTACAAGACTGCTAAAGCGACAATGGGCACTCGATTTAGTACTGCAACCCAACCAGGACTGATGTAAACGCTACCGGGAGATTTAGTGCCCCTCATGACATTTACACTGCCATAACATTTACTCAATGCTCAATATATTGTTAAGATGGATTGTAAATATTCACTTTAAATTTAAACAAAACTCTCATTTCGGGTTCATTGCGCATTCATGAAGAAGAAGAACTCTGATTTTATTAATGCTTTTCAGTTGACGTTTCAAATAAATTTGTTATTGACGCTAACCGTTGTTGTTTTTCTTCAGTATTTATCATATTGTAGCTTGTCTTCCGCCACAGCTCGACTACTCCGTATGGTGTAGTGGAGTGTGTCACAGTAAGTTGTTAACCTTGGTGTCCTTCTCTATAGGATTACTGTTTATTCAACACCTCCTAGTTAGAGGATTGATTTTATTAGACCTCTAAGGTGGTCCATAACTCACCAGTGAGAGAAAAACCATAAGTTAGTAGCACTATCAGGCTATGTCAAAATCCAGATTTGCAGGTTATGCTTTGCGTCAGTCTGGGTCAAATAACAAACATATTAACCTCGAACTTGACATAGACTGTCAATACACTTCAGTACTGCCAAACGTGTAACACGAACCACAGGCGACTCTAATTATTCAGTTATTCGATCTCTCGGTACTTTAGCTGACTCAGTTAATTAGTCACTTTGACTTACACAGCTGTCAATTCAAAATTTATGTTATTTAAATATTCATTGAGTTGTTGAATAACATTCTGTATCGCACCTGTGTTATTACAAGTAATTTACTCGAGAAAAGATCCCTCTTGGCCTGGCGTCCTCGAGGGTTCAACTTGCATTATTTGTGCCCACGATCCCTCTACAGCATTCAGTTTGAGCCAATTGTTTAAATTATTAACAAATTACGACGATGATGTTGGGAACTGTCTTAGATATTCACTAATACAGCAAAAATTAAAAATACCAACCATCAAGAATATATTACTAAATTATGCAAACGTTACAATGAAAAATTAATGTCGTGGCCTGCGATGAAGTCCTACTCCTTGGAATGATAAAATATTTACACATGCCTATAACGCAAACTGCTTCAGGATTTGGACATATTTGATGACCAAAGAATGCTGAACTAGCTTAAATTAAACAAAGAAATTGATGGTATGTATGGTGTAGTTTAAAAAAATACTAATTTTCTGTAACGAAATTTGCTTATTTTACTAATAGTAAATTTGTGTTTGACAAAAACCTAGTACGGTTACTAACCGAATTTATCATTAGAGGTATTTCCGAAGAAGGCTAATTGTTGCATAATACAATTATGCTACAAGCTTTTCACATTGAAATTGTTTCAGGAAAACGTAGATAGAATGCATGAAAACACTTCGAAAGAAATTCTTATCACGGCAAGTGCGTCATATTGTTAAAAAATGTTCCAATTTACCCTTGTGCTTTAAGCGTTAACGCAAGTTAGCCAACATTACGACGATAGAGTTTTCCCTGAATTCGCAGCGTTGTTTACTAACATAATTACATTGTGTTATTATTATCACCGATTTCAACTGGAAAACCTTGCTGTATAAATAGTTGAAACGGTGAATACGCAATATTCAAAGTCACCAGTGCGTCGAGTGCCCACGTACACATAGATTGGAAATTGCCACATTTCTTGGGACAAAGAAAATGTACCCGGTGGAGGTGAAGCACATTAATATGCGGGCACCGCATTCAAACACTCATAACCGAATCAAAACATTGCGATTCAGTGCCGACCGTCGACCTCCTCAAAATTGATGTTTTTGAGCCCCATTGTCTCTTTCGGCTATTTGCAAAGCTGTCAGCAGTCGATGTAAAATTTGCTTCGTGCCAATCATGGCCCACGCCATGCATAGCATTCGAACAATAAACGACGTGCTGACGTCTATTCGATTTAGCGTTTGGAGCTCCTCCAAGCGCCTTATCCGTTCTGGAAAACGCGAGGAAATGCATTCATTGTGCTCCCGATTTATCATTGATGCAACGCGGTGTCCATAAGTCCTTTCCACAAATCGGGCATTTGCAATTGTGCTATGGTCGGCAGCTGCTAACTGGAACCGCTTCCTGGTCCCGCATATCTTTGCAAGCCCTGAACTCGACTTGCTTTACCTTGCCTGGCGCTTGCTGCATGCATAAAATATTAGGAATTTTCAAGAAAATTAACACACTGTTTGGTAGGCTCCTAGGAGCTCGCGGATCCTTCGCCGCAATTTCTTTGACCGGTGCAAGGCTTGTGCTAAAATTACTCGCCAGAATCATCCATAAATCATATTAGGAGAAGGTTAATGGGTTTCGGCTACAAAGCCTTTTAACCACTGATAAGTTATGGGTTTGCTGCTGCTAACGATGCTCATTCATAAATACCTCGAGGACTGTTCTTTGGTATTTTAGAAAGAACTTCATCAATGTTAATATTGGTTGAAATATTACAGACTGGAACATTTCTATTTATCGCGACAATTCAAAATGCAAAAACGTTTCGAGACCGAGTACCAAATGAGGTAGTATGTCAACATCGCAACACAGAAGACACAACACATCTATTGAAATTCGTAGAAGGGTATGGAATGTCGAATAGCAAGGAACGATGTAGCTCCAATGAATAGAAAAACATGAAGTTATCGTCATCTATCGAGTTGCTCTCAAGGCCACTTTAAGAGCACCCTAAATAAATACGAAAGAAGAAAAAACTAAATTCTACACGTGGCTCGTATCTACAAGTATTAAAAATAGATCGGAATTTCAGCATACAACAATAGCAACATAGCAGAACTATGCGTAATACAGAATAGTAAGTTTGTGGTTTTCAGATGTTACAATTACAAAGTCAAAACTTCGAATAAAATGTTTGAGAGTGTCAATACTGGATTAATTCTATACAGTATTATTCAAGTAATATACATCTGACGAAGCCCAGCAACTCTTGTACATCGTCAAAATAATGTTCCACCCCCTGAAGATACAATCAAACATGAGTATTCAACATTTTTCGGTTGTTACGAAAAGGTTCTCATTTTTAGCCTTTACCTCTGACTTATTTTCCGTTAAATATGCAACATGGAGTTTTATTTGAATATCCCTCATTATTATCTACTCTTTTTAATTGTGGCTACAGACACCTAAAGTCGCTTTACGTCGTGCTTTAATAATTAAAACTTCTCGCTGTAAAATGAAATCGACCGCACCCCCGCCCCGGGTCGGATATTAGAAGAAACTCCATATCGTTCCGCCACCACCCTGTAAACCGACTCTTTGACCCGACGCAGATCCGGTAAGTATCTCGTTACAACGCGTAGAACAACGCCGATAAACCGTAGTCATTGAATTGCTATTGCCCATTCTTCATTTTACAAATCGACGCAGGCCTGAAATACATCCTTTTACATTGACATCTATTACCTACACATTGAACTGATGATGCCCATTATTTTCCTTTACACCCGGAAACCGCTCTCCGTAGCCCAGGTCGCCCAGTAGATCCCAGCCGCTATCTTTATTAGAGGGGTAAGGACATGGCGGCACTCGACGGTCGGTTATTCACGCAGATTTGTAACTTCTGGCGCAACTGGGGAGTTGTGCCACTTTTTTCATCGGTAAATTTAAACTATTCGGTAAAACACAAATGTCTCAGTAACAGGAATTTTGCCAGCAGCTCACCGAGAAGGGGGTGGTTCGACTCGATAGGCGTTAAGTTAGGGCGATGTCTTGGTAAGTTAGTTAACATTGGGCGCCACAGACTTTGAAAATCTCTCTAGGATCTGATTTCTTGAAGCCTGAAATGGGAAAACAGTCTTTCTGCTCATTCACAGCGGCTTGCGATGGTTCAGTTTAGCGTCTCCATGGGCCTGCCTTTTTGATTTTCTCATATAGGCCGCTAAAACCCTTCAAAAAGGAAACAGAAATGGAACGTCGCATGCAGCCAGAATAAAAGTCAAAGGTTAGTTTAACCTGTCTTTATTGACTTTAAGTATATATCAAACAAGTTAAATGGTTAAAGTTTTTCGCTATTTCTATATGACATTATAGGTGGTACACATATTGCTAAAAGAAGTAGCATAGTAGCAATTGACGTTATATACGAGAGCGCCATTATCTATTTAACTGATCGCAAAACACTTCAAACTATAGTACTACAATCAGATATTAATTAAGTACTACAAACACAGTACCTGTCTAAAGTTCTGGCGGCTGCTGTTTTTGATTGTTGATCCGTCGGGCAGCATTGGTTTCGTGTCGTACGCTCGCCAGTGGCTCTTGTAGCTTGCAGATCAAATCGGGAGAAATCGATAGCGACGTAAAGATGAGCTTCAACGATCAAAGACGTGATTTCCAATCAAGGAGGTGGTGGCAAGTTCTCAATCCAAGAATGAAGACGCGTGCAACACCACGAAAGCACGGCAAATGATCTACTAATAAATTTAATCACAATGAAATTTTCGGGTTAATTCGCTCACAGCAATTTGAAGACGACGTCTTCCTATGCGGAAATATACGGTCACACACTTGTACAGCCTATCCCTTGAGAATAGTAATCACCCCTGACGTGAATTTACGCGCGTTCCTTAAATTTGACATGCAATCGACTGCTTGAGATGCTTTGATAACTGTCTTTGAAAGACCCGCGCTCTGTGGGATATCGACTTAGGGAAGAAGGGTAGGGGATGACAGATGATTGGATTGCCATTGGTGTTTTTTTAAATCTCGTTGGTTAAAAATGTAGGATTGGTGAAAGCCCTGCACGGGCTATAGCTAAGTCTGAAAACACCACAGGTGCGCCGATCGCCCTAATTAGAATTTATGAAGACGTTAACGTCCTTCTGAATAGCTTTCTCGCGTCCTAGCGACGCCTGAAACTTGGGGAACAAAAGAATAAGCGTTTCGATTCTAAGTGGTCAATCCTGTGATAGCATTTTTTTTCCAAATGCAAATTTGAATAGGCCAGTAATTACGTCAGTTAATATTCGATTTTTTGTGGAATTAATGGCATGCTTAATGAGTTGCGTCAACCTCTTGTCGCCTGCTGTAATAAAGATAATAGCTAAAGTCAGTTTATTATTAAATGGATTACTTTTTTACGGCTGTATATGTATTAGTACACTTTTCTTAAGAAATTTGCAGTTAATTAATTAGTAAAAACAAAAATTACTATATTTGGATAATTTTATTAGTCAAGATGTTCTTGTTATAGATATTAACGATACAAGTTTGATTATGAGCATCTTAACGAAACGAGTTTGATTGCCAAAACGAGGCGGTGAGCCGAGTTTTGCGGCAATGAAACGAGTTTCGTTGTGTGCCATAAGCAAACGTGTATTGTTCAATATTTTATCTACTCCAGTGGGATAAGTAACGCATTACGTCACTCATTTGACACTATTTCAGTTACGTAATGAAGCTCATTACACCACTCAGTTATGTAATGGTTTCATTACGCAACTGAGTTGTGTAATGACTTCATTACGTAACTGAAATAGTGTCAAATGAATGACATAATGACATTTGCCTACTAAAATAGTTTTGAAAATGACAGATCTGACATTTCTCTTAATGCACTTTTCTCAATTTTAGGCAGTCGTAGATAAAATTTTGTACAATACATGTGTGATAATGCATCATTAATATACTTGTGTGCTTACATAACTCGTGCTACGCACTCGTTTGTAACTTACACACACGTATATTAATGATACTGTTATCCCACTTGTATAGTAAATAACTATTATCTTCATCAATAAACTCTGGTTCACTGTATAAAAAGAGTGCGGTAATATTCATTACCGTACTGAGTGCGGTAATATTTGTCCATTACCGCACTGAGTGCGGTAATATCCATTACCGCACTCAGTGCGGTAATGAAGCTCTTAACGATACTAAAATTAATTTGGTTAAGACGCTATAACAACACGGATGAAGATAAAATAAGTAACATTTTATTGTCTTGGAACGTTTTGCCAACCTATGTAGCTTTATCAAGAATTTCGAAGTTATTTTAATTAAAGTTAGTTGTAATTACATGAGTTTATCAAAATTGGTTTATTTATTATATTTCTATTATCATTGTGATTGTTGCCAGGAGATTTTAAATATTCCAAATGTAGTTGCGCGCATCTTTGCACATTCAATATATTAAATAGGTGTTAATTTATTGACTTCTCAAGTGGGAAAAAAATTAAACCAATTTGGATAAAATATTGTAATTACAACTAAATTTAATTAAAATAACTTCGAAATGTTTGGTAAAGCTACATAGATTAGCAAAACGTTGCAAGACAACTAAATTTTACTTATTTAACAAGAAGACCTTGACAAATAAAATTGTCTAAATATGGTAATTTTTCTTTTTACTAATTAATTTCCTGCTAATTTCTTAAGAAAAGTGTATCAATTTTTTATTGTGTCTCAAGAAGAGGCCCAGAGCAGGCTTTACTGCATTTTCCCTGTTATGAGTAATGCATGTTATAAATTATTACCAGTTTTAATTAGTTTATATATTAGGTTAAGCGATGCATGTTGTGAAACTTTGAGTGTATTCTCGCTAACGGCTAAGGCTTTTTGGTCTCAGCTTTTAGTAGTTCTTTAGTGTAACTCTTTGTGACTTAATTGTAAAGCGAAATGTAGTTAGGCGAATTTTTAAAGTAAGACATACTTATTTTGCTTTCCCATATATCAGGTGGCGCCCACGTAAATTACAACGATTGGTCCTTTTATTTCTAAGGTATACTTCTCTAACCGAAGAAACGGAAAAAGAGGCAAAACATATATTTTATGAGAAGTTAGGATCAGTTCACTACCAGAAACAGCCGTGAAACTAAAAATAGGAGAACGATTGTAAACTCGATGTAATCTAGGATAACAGCATCAAGCTAATATATTTTGCCATTAATAACATCAGCATTAATCAAGCACCAACCCAAATCTACGAAATCCGGGTTGTTTGTTCGAATCTATTTTTGCACATGGTAATATACTCGGAGACTATGATATACAACTGATATCAAAGTTGGTAACTGTTTTTTTTTTACTTGAACGAATGTAATGGACGTTCACAATTGGTTTCATTTCTTCAAATGATCAAATTTTTCAAATTTGTTCTGTTAACACCGGTTTATTCGGTTCTAACATGTAACATAAATCCATGCATGCTAAAAAGTCTCGAAGAATAACTACATAGTAACACGCTTTTGAAAAAGATGTTGTGGGTCTATTTACCCCCGTCAACCATTACTGCTTGAGCTTTCCGTTTGAAGGTATGTTCGTTGACCTTCACCCTAAATAATTATTATTCAAGCCAACTTATTTTGCCAGGTAACATTAACATTAGCTGTTGCTACACCATACTTGCACAACAGAAAAAGGATTCTTATCTTCAAAAAATCAATACAGCTTTCTGACGTCAAGATCATCCCGTTTAAGTCTTGATATTGCGTTGTCTTTATGCTGTTTACTCGTTACATAAGATAAAGATGCTAGTTTCTGTAGTATACTGTTAAGTTTCACACTTTACATATATTCCTACATCGCTCGCCCTCTTGTTAAGCCACCACTAGTTTGCAAACATCGCATCAACAATTGTTCAGTAACCAAATGGGTTGACAGACCAGGCGAGAATGAATTGCTTTTCGTTACAACATGTAATCCAGCGAGAAATAAATTATAGACTTTAAGGTAATCAGAGGCCAACGTCTGCATTTTTTAAAGATACAGGGATTCAGGTTTGGCATATATCGTATGTTATGTTCAGCTGCAGCAAAATATGGGAGTATATTTGGGACGCAGTAGAGATGTCACTTCCAATTTCCTGTACACTCTGCTTCCAAGAAAAGCAATAACAGGTCTATTTTATTAATATACTGGATCCATAGCTTGCATGTTTTGTGATTAGTCACAGTTACATGTAGGTCTTTCAAACGTACTGTTGCCTTCTCCAATAATAATTTTTTTTTTTTTTTTTTTTTTTTTTTTTTTTTTTTTTTTTTTTTTTAATTGATACATCTGCTAATTTACAATCTACTCTAATTATATTATAAGAGTATTGAGTAAATGTGATGAATGTGGTGACATGTGGGAGTCCTCATCCAGCGATGATACTCCTGGGTTTTTGTTGAGATGATTTATTCCTTGAGATCAATGGGCCAGTGCTTATTCAGTCTTCGAGTTGGCAATGGATGCAAAAGTTGTTGGACGAGGTTATTCGCATGGTCTGGTAGCTTTTCAAAATAAGATGACGCTGATTTCCTTATTACATCCGCCACGAAAGGGATATTGAGGTCGTTGTGTAGGGTGCGATTGCTGACGTACCATGGTGCGTTGACGAGGCCTCTGAGGATTTTTGACTGGGCACGTTGAATGATGTTAATTCTAGTTTTTTTGGCGCATCCCCAAAGCTGGATTCCGTACGTCCATATGGGCATCAGGCTTGTTTTGTATAGTAGGACTTTATTTTCAGTTGACAGTTTAGACTTGGGTCCAAGGAGCCAATACATTTGCTTGTATTTAAGGTCTAGCTGCGTTCTTTTTGTTTTGAGGTGAGGGTACCATGTTAGCTGCCTATCTAGGTGGAATCCTAGATACTTGGTTTCCGTTTTGACCTCCAGTTGATTGCCTTTGAATGTGACGGGTGGGCAAGTGGCTCTTCGTGTCGTGAATGTAACTTGAACGGATTTAGCTTCACTAATTCTGATTCGCCATTGATCAGCCCATTCGCTTATGTTGTCCAAGTGCGTTTGTAACTGTCTCGAGGCTTCTATTTCGTCATTGTGTATGGAGAGTATAGCGGCGTCATCAGCGTATGTAGCGATTGCGGTATTTCCCGTTTCAGGAATATCGGAGGTGTAAAGGAGGTAAAGGAAAGGACCCAGGACACTGCCCTGCGGTACACCTGCTTTTATTTGATGATATTCAGACAGTTGATTATTGTATTTTACGGTGAAATAGCGGTCGCTGAGATAAGATCTTATTAAGAGGTAGTACGTGTTCGGTATAAGTAGTTTTAGTTTGTACAATAGGCCAGTGTGCCACACCTTGTCAAAGGCCTGTTTAACATCTAAGAAGGCCACAGTGCAGAAGTTTTTTTCTTCGAGGCTATTCGCTATTGTATTGATAATTCGATGGGCTTGCTGTACTGTTGAATGGTGCTCTCTAAACCCGAACTGGTGATTTGGAACTAAGGCAGACATGTCCAGATCTTCTTGAAGTTGTCGCAAGAGGAGTTTTTCAAACAGTTTCCCTAAAACAGGCAACAGGCTAATAGGCCGATATGAGCTGGGTAAATGCGATGGTTTGCCTGGCTTGGGAACCATGTGGACCTGAGCATGCTTCCATTGTATAGGAAAGTATGACAAACTGAGTATCCGGTTAAAGAGTGTGGTTAAGAAGACAATAGCTTTCCTCGGGAGATGCTTTAGTAATTGTGAGGTTATCAAATCGTGTCCTGGCGCTTTATGACTTTTTAGTGCTTTAATACCGTTGCTTACTAGGATGGGAGTGAAAGGTTTAATCGGAGGCGACAGTTGGCACGGGATGTCTAAGAAGTTCTTAATTTGCTCAGTGTTTATCACAGGATCGGCTTCAAAAGGTGTAAAAACATCAGCCAAGTAGTGCGAAAATTCGTCAGCTTTTGATTTATCTGATCGTGCCCATGTGCCATCTGTTTTTTGTATCGGTGGTACGTTGAGTTGCGGACGTTTGAGTTTTTTTGTAGCTCTCCAAATTGATTGGTCTTGTTTACTTAGTTTTGTAATATATTCTTCGAAACAGGTGTTTTGGTGTTTTTTAAGTGCTTTTGTAAGTCTTCTGGTTAATCTGTTGTATGTGCGTTTGTCTTCTAGATTGCGTGTCCGATTCCACCTACCTCTGGCCCGTCTTTTCTCTACAATCAGTTCTCTGATTTGAAGTGGTACGTTATTAGTTTTGCTATGTACTACATTTGATTTTGGGGTAGCGAACCATGCTGCTTTTTGTATAAGTTCAGTGAAATATTGAGCCGCTTGATCTAATTCGTCAGTTTCCTTGATGCGGTGTTTTAAGTTTATGTTTTGTTCTATATAGCTTTCGAACTGTTCCCAATCTGTCAATTGAGTGGCCAGAATGGGATTTAGTGGTTTGAGTAATACTTGAGTACCAAGGGTTATTATAACTGGAGAGTGGTCGGAGGAGAGGTTGTAGTTATCTTCAACAAGAAAGTAGTTTGCCGAGATGCCTGCAACTACGAAGAAATCTATCAAGTCGGGGATTTTTTGGTTATCAGTGGGCCAATAGGTGGGTTTACCAGTTGAAAGGTGTATATAGTTGTTGTCGTTCATTGTTCGGAGTAGGTTACGGCCTTTAGTGGTGGTTAATCGGGACCCCCAGTGAGTATGCTTGGCGTTCCAATCGCCGCCAGCAATAAACCTGGGGCCCAGGGTCTGGCAGAAGGCTTTATATTGTTCCGTCGTTATTGTATGTCGAGGGGGGGAGTAGATAGCTGATACTGTAAATGATCCAGATGAAGCAGTGATTTTCACGTTTGTAGCCTGAAGGTGTGCTGTTTGGAACTTAGGTAGCTCAAAGTGATTTATGCTGTTGCGAATAATAATTGCAGAACCGCCGTGCGCAGTTCCATCAGGATGACATGTGCTATATACGGTGTAATTAGGGATGAAGATTTTTGTCCTGTCAGTAAAATGGGATTCCGAAATAAGCATGACGTCAATTGTTTGGAGCTGAAGGAATGTTATTAGTTCTAGTTTGTGGTTAGCTAATCCATTTGCGTTCCAAGTAGCAATTCTTGTGAACTTACTAGCGTCCAGAAATTTGCATTTATACCTATAAAATAACTACACCGTGCATGGGACAATTACGGGTGTTAACAGGCACAATTTACGACTATTGGGTCTATTTGTAGTAATTCCTCGATGTCTGGTATTTATATCGGAAAGGTAGGTATTTAACTACGAGTAGAGAATCCCTCGCAGGAGATGCTCAGGCTAACTGCTATTGTACTCTGTTTTAACTTTATGTACTAAAACAACTTTCTAAGGAGCTTCGGCTGCATATTCACATATATTTGATGTTAGAATGTCGTATGGAAGTTATTTTAGGGTTTAGAAATTTTCATTTATACCTAAGAAATAATTACACGTTGCTTGGCGAAATTAAGTGTGTTAATAGGCACACTTTACAACTACTGGAAAGCAATTGTAGCAATTCCTCGATGTCTGGTATTTATATCAGAAAAATATGTAATTACGAGTGGAGAATCCATCGCAGAAATTGTTCAGGCTAAGTGCTATTGCACTTTGTGGTAATTTTATCTACTAAAAACACTTCCTAAGGAGCGTCGGCTACCTATTTCCATATAAGTATTTGATGTTAGAATGTCATCAAGAAGATATTTCAGCGTCTTAAAATCTTTATTTGTACCTAAGAAATAGTTACACGGTGATTGGCGAAATTAAGGGTGTTAATAGGCACAATTTACAACTACTGGGAAGCCCTTGTAGCAATTCTTCGATGTCTAGTATTTATATCAGAAAAATATGTAGTTACGAATGGAGAATAAGTCGCAGAAGTTGTTCAGGCTAACTGCTATTGGACTCTGTCGTAACTTTATCTACTAAAAACACTTCCTAAGAAGCGTCGGCTGCATATTTTCATATAGGTATTTGATGTTAGAAAGTCATCTAGAAGATATTTTAGCGTCTTAAAATCTTTATTTATACCTAAGAAATAATTACACGGTGTTTGGCGAAATTAAGGGTGTTAATAGGCACAATTTACAACTACTGGGAAGCCCTTGTAGCTATTCTTCGATGTCTAGTATTTATATCAGAAAAAATATGTAATTACGATTGGAGAATAAGTCGCAGAAGTTGTTCAGGCTAACTGCTATTGCACTCTGTCGTAACTTTAAGTACTAAAACACTTCCTAAGGAGCGTCGCTGCATATTTCCATATAGGTATTTGATGTTAGAATGTTATCTAGAACATATTTTAGCGTCGTAAAATTTGTATTTATACCTAAGAAATAATTACACGGTGCTTGGGGAAGTTAAGGGTGTTAATAGGCACAATTTGCAACTACTGGGAAGCACTTGTAGCAATTCCTCGATGTCCGGTATTTATATCTGAAAGATATGTAGTTACGAGTAGAGAATCGATCTGAAAAAATGCTCAGGCTACTTGCTATTGCACTCTGTGGCAACTTAATGTACTAAAAACACTTCCTAGGGAGCTTCGGCTGCATATTTCCATATATTTGATGTTAGAATGGCGTATAGCAGTTATTTGAGCGTCTAGAAATTTGCGTTTATACCTATGAAATAAAATCACGGTGCATGGGACAATTAAGGGTGTTAATAGGCATAATTTACAACTAATGAGAACATTTGAAGCAATTCCTGGATGTCTGATAATTATATCAGAAAGATATGTAATTACGAGTGGAGAATCCATCGCAGAGGTTGCTCAGGCTAACGGATAATGCACTCTGTAGTATCTTTATGTACTAAAATCGTTTCCTAAGGATCTTCGGCTGCATAGTTCCATATATTTGATGTTAGAATGTCGTTGGGAAGTTATTTTAGCGCCCAGAAATTTGCATTTATACCTAAGAAGTAATTACACTGTGCTTGGGGAAATTAAGGGTGTTAATAGGTACAACTTACAACTACTGGGGGCATTTGTAGCAATTCCTCGATGTCTGGTATTTATATCAGAAAGGTATGTAACTACGAGTAGAGAATCCATTGCAGGAGGTGCTCAGGCTAACGTCTATTGCACTCTGTGGTATCTTTATGTACTAAAAACACTTCTTCAGGAGCTTCGGCAGCATATTTCCATATCTATTAGTTGTTTGTTACAGCTGTATTATTTGAAATATTAAAAATAAAAAACATGACATTTGTTTATCATATTTCTTCTGTAGAAGAGTTTTGCAGCTGAATTTTGATATTAATTCGAACTTCACTAATAGTTCTATGTGAATTAATTAGTGTCATAATATTAAAATCAATTTTAAAGCAACGTTTCGCTATTTATTATAGCTTCTTCAGACTTTAATATATAATGTTAATAACAAGTTAAAATTTAAGAACTAACACATTTAAAAGGCATGTTTTTTTGTTGTAATCTAAAAATTAAGAACACATAAATTAGGTTTGTGAATTAATAAAATCCTCGGTTTTTATTACTTTTGGTTTTGTTTTTTATATTCCTTAAAAGTTTATTCAAAAACCCATTATTAGGGGTTAGGTGTTATGTAGATGGCCAAGCTCCACCTTAAAAATACAACAAGCACAATAAAAACCAAAAATGTTTAAATTATTAACAAGAAACCATCAAAGGCGAGTGCCAAACTTATTAATTAACATTGACAGGTTAGTATTTCTCTAATCTAGCATTTAAAAACTATCAATTACTCAAAAAATGTAACGTTTAGACTTTCCGGATGATTTGAACATCTCGTACCAATTTAATTAAAAACAACAAATTTTTAAACTGGATGTCTTAATCACCATGTACCTACATCAAAGATTAAAATCTTATTAAACCTGTGGCTAGGCTGCTCAAGGAAACTCAAAAGAAAGCAAAACACCATAAAATAATTCATTCAACAAAAAATAAGGAACAAATTAATGGTAACAATTATACACCTATCCTAAGATAACATTCATAAACTAAATTTTACAGAAATACAGGGTACACAAAACCAGAAATAGAAACATAATACATTTCCGCAACATACTACCAAAGAAAAGAAAATTTTTGGGGAAAAATGATAAAGGATTTCTGTCAATTAAGGTGACCTAAGAACAACTAATTTAAAAAAGTTTTTCTTCTTTTTAGTTGACTACAAACTACTGGTGAAATCCAATTTTACGCTACTGAAACCATATCAAACCGGAAATAGGAGTTCCGTCCGGACAGTGACCGTGAACGGATGTTTGTGCGAGCATTTTGTATAGCAAGTGATCTAGTGTACGAGTGTTCGATCCGATTGCCCAGCGCTGTGCAGATGGGTCTACACCTTATCTGCCCACCTCAGCCAAAATGATGCCAACTGGTAAAACTTCTGTGTACAGGGGTTCCTTTTCCTCCACTGATTTCTCCAATCCACTCGATACATCCACCTATTCCGATGCAGTAAATCATAAAATTTTTCCCAAAAACGATCAAGCAATTGTTATAAATACTGTAGACGAATATCGAATAATCGCCTATGTATTTATTTTTCAAGTAAAAGTATAGTCGACACAATTATAGCTGAACACGATACTGTAATAATCAACAATGTTGAATTACAAATTCGTAGACTAATTACTCCTGCTCAAAGAGTTGTTATGTCAAATGTATCCCCTACCATACCGGATAATATACTAGAAAGTACCTTAAAAGAATACGGATTAAAAATGGTTTCACCAATAACTTTTCTAAGAGCTGGGATTGCAGACGCTGGATATTCACATATTATGAGTTTTCGCCGACAAGTTTATGTATCAGATTCTACCACAAAAATACCTGAGTCCATCCTTATCAGTTTCGAAGATACCTCTTATAGGATATTCCTCTCGACTGACACAATTTCATGTTTTCTGTGTAAACAACAGGGACACATAGCAAGTAAGTGTTCCACAAAAAACCATCTACCCGAATATGAAACTTCTGAGGTTCAACCTAATAAGGAAAATCCGCAAAATGTCATCACTTTAAAGCGGCAAATTTCCAATAACGACACCATCTCCTCTGACTTTACTGGCCCTAAGGTATTACCATCAGCAGCCCAAGATGCGAAAGCCACAGATGTAGATTTCTTTGTAGATCCTCCTCCCCCCAAAACATCTAAACCACCAAAGAAAAAAACTAAGAAGAGCAATTCACAAACAGAATTAAGCGAAACTATTACTGAACAACTGAAGCCAGCTTACAACGTGATTCAAGAAAACTCAGAAAAATTCGTACTATCATATCAGCAATTTAAAAACTTCCTAGAAAACGCTTATGGTTCCCCAGATCCTCTAAGTATAGCTAAATCATACACATCTAAGATAGATGAGCTTATCTCAATGATAAAGGACATCTACCCTCACCTCACTGAAAGAAGCATAAAAAACAGATGCAGCCGTATTCAAAGAAAACTAAAGGAGCTTTTACGTTCAGAAATAGACGATGCCGCATCAGTCTCCAGTATACACAGTATAGCCTCATCAGATGCAGACTCCCTTCCCCTCTCAACATATTAAATGGATTCATCAATTCTACAATGGAATGTTAACGGTTACTACAGTCGCTTAGAACAAATAAAGTTAATTATTGCTAAGTTATCCCCTGTAGCCATATGCATACAAGAAACCAACTTTAAAGAAGACTCAGCTGCCAACCTTCGAGGATATACAACCTTCCACAAAAACAGAATTAACCAGCAAATCGCCAGCGGAGGGGTAGCAACTTACATTAAAAATACATACGTTTGCAAAAAAGTTAAGCTAAACACGCAGTTTGAAGCAGTAGCAGTTACAGTATTTCTACCTACAAAAATTACTATCTGTAACATATACATACCTAACAGCTATAAACTTCATGACGACGATATCCTTGAACTGATAAAACAACTACCTAAGCCCTACATATTGCTAGGAGACTTCAATAGTCACGGTCAACAATGGGGTTTCCAGCACACGGACCATAGAGGGAAAATAATAGAAACATTAATTTTTGATTCTGAACACGTCCTACTAAATAGAGGAATGCCTACATACCTCAGCCCTAGTACTGGCAAATTTTCTCATATTGACCTTACCATTTGCACCAGTAAACTTGCTCCGATATTACAGTGGGAAGTTCAACCTTATTTGCACGGGAGTGATCACTTTCCAATTAAAGTAACAATAGAAAACCACCAACAAGTCATCAAAATCCAATTTCCACAATGGTCTTTCAAGAAAGCAGACTGGGTTGCGTACTCAAATTATATCACAAAATCAATTGACAAACTCTACGAACACCGTGATATCAATATACTGGTAGACAATTTTCAAAATATGTTGAAAGCAGCAGCAGACATGTCTATCCCTAAGACCAAAAAACCAAAAAACCACTCCCCCGTACCATGGTGGAATAAAGCATGCCAAGAAGCCATTCAAAATAAGAATAAAGCTCTACTAAAATATAAAAGACAAGCCACCTTAGATAATTTTTTGCATTTCAAAAAGTGCCGAGCGAAAGCAAGATATGTCATTAAACAAAGCAAGAAAAAGAGTTGGGAAGATTTCACATCAAAAATAAACGCCTCTACTCCAATACCCGAAATGTGGGAAAAAATAAGATGCATAAAAGGAACCAACCGTACCCACGCAGTAACTACTTTAATGTACAACAATTCCATAATATCCACTGCAGCCGATATTGCTGAACTTTTTGCCACATACTTTTACAACAACTCCAGTAACTGTAACTACGATACCAATTTTAAACAGAAAAAGAAAGAAATAGAAAAGCAAAATGTCCTGGTACACGATGATGAATACAGTCCACTTAATATACCTATAAACGACGCCGAACTTCGTTATGCTTTGAAATCATGCAAAAATACAAGCCCTGGGCCCGACGATATTCATTTCTGCTTTCTTCAAAACCTACCGCCTGCTGGTCAAAAATATTTGCTTCAAATATACAATAAAGTATGGACCAAACAAGTTTTTCCGAATAAATAGAACGAGGCTATAACCATACCATTACTTAAACCAGGAAAAGAGAATTCAAAAGTTGAAAGTTACAGACCAATCTCCTTAACGTGTACTATGTGCAAATTGCTAGAAAAAATTGTTAACAATAGATTAGTGTGGTTTCTAGAAGATAAGAATTTTTTAAGTACTCACCAGTTTGGTTTCCGGCGAAACCGTTCGACGACAGACTACTTAGTTTTCTTAGAAGGTGAAATATGTGACGCTTTTACCAACGGACAAGATCTTATAGCAGTTAGTTTCGATATTGAAAAAGCATACGATATGGTGTGGCGACGTAGAATAATGCAACAACTCTACAATTGGAAAATAGGAGGAAACATCTACCAATTTATTCAAAATTTTCTTAAAAACAGATCATTTAAAGTAAAAATAAATGGCACCCTCTCAACATTGAGAATACTAGAAAATGGCGTCCCACAAGGATCTGTTTTAAGCACTACTTTGTTTTTAATTGCCATAAATGGAATTACCAGCAATATAACATCACCAGTCAATGCTGTGCAATACGCCGACGATTTAATCGTTCTTTGCAAAGGAAAGAATAACAACTCTACTCAAATCCTTCTGCAGGAATCTATAGATAAAATATGCGAATGGACCAACACTTCCGGTTTCAAGTTTTCAGAATCTAAAACTAAATGTATACATTTCAGCAACAAAAGACATGTTGAGCCAAGTCCTATTTTGAAACTCAATAACAAAGATTTAGAATACGTGGATAGTATAAACTTACTCGGAATGGTATTTGACCAAAAGTTAACATGGATACCTCACCTAAAACAACTCAAGAAGGAGTGTCAGACCAGATTAAATATAATCAAAGTGTTATCACATCAAAATTGGGGAGCACAAAAAGAAAGCTTGATAACAATTTACAAATCTCTGATTAGATCGAAACTAGACTATGGTGCCATAGTATATTCTTCAGCTAAAAAGACCGTTTTGAGAATGCTTAATTGTATTCATCACACAGCGATAAGGCTTGCTTCAGGCGCTTTCAAAACCAGTCCAACGGAAAGCTTACTTTGTGAATCCGGCGAACCTTTATTGGAATATAGAAGACGACAACTAATACTATCTTACGCTGCAAAACTATTAGCAGATTCGAAAAATCCTCTTCAAAATAAAATAACGAGCAGACAATTCCATCATACTTACCACAAAAAACCAAAAAACAAATTTCCCTTTCACTATCGCTTATATTTTATACTGAACCAAACAAACATTCCTTTTCCACATATCCAAACAACCCGTTCTGATAAAAACCCTCCCTGGACATACCCCACACTAGTAGTAAATACCGAACTGACACAGTTTAATAAGCAAGAAGTAAATCCACAACTTATAATCAATCTTTTTAACGCCATTGTCGAAACCTACCCAACTCACATCCAACTATATACTGACGCCTCAAAAACAAGCACTGGCGTGGGAGCTGCCTTAATTATGCCAACAGGACAACAAACCTTTAAACTTCACCCCGACTGCAGTGTCTACACGGGGGAAGCTTACGCTATTAAACAAGCACTGGAATATGTTCGACGTTCCGAAAACACCGATTTCATCATATGTACCGACTCCTTTAGTACGCTACAGTCACTGAATACCACATACACAAACAATTCAATACTGCAACGCATAAAGGAATTACATTTAGATATCTCTACCTCCAATCAAAATCTCGTTATTATGTGGGTACCATCACATATTGGCATCATTGGCAATGACACAGCTGATAAAGCAGCGCGCGAAGCAACCACATCTTATACAAACATCAATTTTTTGTTGCATAATGATTTTAAGAGTTCCATGAAAGTTAAACTCCAAAATATGCAGCAAACGGTATGGACTAATACAACAAACAACAAACTCAAAGAAATTAAGACCACCATAGATCCATGGCCATCGTCTCAATGGTTAAACAGAAGATCAAACATAGTGTTAACGCGCTTAAGAATAGGTCACACCAAACTTACACACGCCCACATCTTTAACAAAGAAGACAAACCCAAGTGTGAAACCTGCAACACATTTCTCACAGTCAAGCACATCATCGTGAGTTGTACCAAATACACCGCATACAGGAACAAACATCATATCCGAAACAACTTAACGGAAGCTCTAAGTAACGACCCTTACGAAGAGAAGAAAATTATCACCTTCCTGAAAGACATCCAACTGTATGAGTCAATATAGTAAATAGTCTTAGTTCATCTTTCATTACATGTTTTGTATTACCGTACCGAGCGCTAATAGCCTGCGATGCTGATGCGCTCTAATCTTACTAAATAAAAAAAAAAACCGGAAATAAAAACATAACACCTAACCCCTAATAATGGGTTTTTGAATAAACTTATAAGGAATATAAAAACAAAACCAAAGGTAATAGAAACAGAAGATTTTATTAATTCACAAACCTTCGGCTGCATAGTTCCATATATTTGATGTTAGAATGTCGTTGGGAAGTTATTTTAGCGCCCAGAAATTTGCATTTATACCTAAGAAATAATTACACTGTGCTTGGGGAAATTAAGGTGGTTAATAGGTACAATTTACAACTACTGGGGGCATTTGTAGCAATTCCTCGATGTCTGGTATTTATATCAGAAAGATATGTATTTGCGAGTGGAGAATCCATCGCAGTAGTTTTTCAGGCTAACTGCTATTGCACTCTCTGGTAACTTTATGTTCTAAAACACCTCCTAAGGAGCTTGTGCAGCATAATTACATATATTTGATGTTAGAATGTCGTACAGAACTTATTTTAGCGTTCAGAAATATTAAATATAACGGGTGTTCATAAACAGTCGTCATCCCAGTTGCTTTGAAAAACAAAATGTTATGGCTTTGATTAATTCGTGCAACACAATGAAACGTCATTGAGTACTGTCATAGCGCATTTTTTCTCAATTTTAATAGACATACGTTTCTGAAGTCAAAACCTACTGGGATGACGACTGTTTATGAACACCCGTTATATAACTATGCGGTACAAGCTCCTTAGGAAGTGTTTTTAGCATATAAAGGTACCACAGAGTGCAATAGACTTTAGCCTGAGCAATTTCTGCGATGGATTCTCCACTCGTAATTAAATATCTTTCTGATATAAATACCAGACATCGAGTAATTGTTACAATGCTTTCCAGTAGTTGTAAATTGTGTCTATTAACACCCTTAATTTCCCCATTCACCGTGTAATTAGTTCTTAGGTATAAAAGCAAATTTCTGGACCCTAAAATAACTTCTATACGAAATTATAACGTCAAATATATGGAAATATGCAGCCGACGCTTCTTAGGAAGTGTGTTTAGTACATAAAGTTACCACAGAGTACAATAACAGTTAGCCTGAGCATCTCCTGCGATAGATTCTCTACTCGTAGTTACATACCTTTCTGATATAAATACCAGACATCGAGGAATTGCTACAAATTCTCCCAGTAGTTGTAAATTGTGCCTATTAGCACCCTTAATTGACCCATGCACCGTGTAATTATTTCATAGGTATAAATGGAAATTTCTGGAAGCTAATTCCGTACAGCAATTCCATGTATATGGCAAAATGATAAAAAAAAATTAAAGAAAAAAGAACACATTTCAAGATCAAGTAAACAACTAACTTACATCTGTGTTTAAATGAAAATACGATAATAAGCTTAAGAGACCGAATTAAGCATTCAAACGTAAAGTATGAAAAAAAAACTCCCGATTATATTAGCGCAAAAACATAAATTAACAAGTCTGGTGTCTTGAACAAGTTTTTTTTGCATGTTTTAAAAGATCTGCATTCCACAGGGGAATGCCTCACACGTTTATTCAGACAATGGATTAAATTTTGTTGAAGCGACTGTCAAATTTTATAACAAAATACTGGGTGATTCACGACTACTGTCTGATTTAGCGCCTTTATTCCTGCAACAAAAATTACTCCCTCATAGAATACTTCGCCGTTTCTCAATTTCAATACATTTTTGAGATCATGATTTCCGAAAAATGAAACAAAAGTGTCAATCAAACTGTATTGCAGAAAAACGTTGCTAAATCCGACACTATTCGCGATTCACCCTGTATACATTAAATATAAAAAGCTTTAGAAAGGAAAGAATATTAGCCTGTTTATAATAATAAGACAAAAGAAAATGATATAGAAAGATAACCTTGCCTTATTTATTAAACGTTTCGTGTATACATGCGCTACATAATTTAAACAAATAGAATAATTAATGTAAAGTTTGTTCAATCGTTGTTTACATCATAATGATGGTCCTTTTACGTTGAAAGCGGTTTGCCTTTAAGAGACATTGAACCTATTAATTGGCTTGTAACTTTTGTTTAGTTCATTTACATATATTTCAATTGATTTGTCAACTTTAAACGTTATTGCTTTGATTCAGCATTGGGTTTTCTGATTGCTGGATTTGTTCCCCTTATGCTTTTCTCAACATCTCCCTTTCCCGTGTGTGCAGTTTAATCTCCATCTATTTATTCTTAGCCTACAGTTCCGAACTGTAGAGAACTGTGGAAAGGATTATGATTCTGCCTACTGGTAACTTGAGGTTTCTGGATACTGATTTTGATTTCACCTTGAGGCCTAAGTACGTATGAACGTCGTTTGCCCTCCCTCTATAATTCACAATCCAGGAAACAACGTTATACGCCACCACTATTACAGTAAGGAAGGGTTAATATCTTTTATTTGTTCCTCACTTGTAAACATCAATTTATCAAGTCACTGTATTCACCTTGAAAATGTTTCTTAACTGGCTAGCCAGTAAAAAATTTACTGGCTAGCCAGTTATATTTTACAAGCGTGCTCATAGATAAATAATAGCGTGCAAAGCCAGAGTTGTCTTCCTTAGTATGTGTCATATTGATGAATTTAGTTGCTTGTCAGTTTGACATTTTGAATAAATGATAAATTTCTAGTTATTTACAAGTGAGAAACAAATAAAATATTCAACAAAACACACCAGGTAACCATTTTTACTGGCGCTTGGGATTAGGACTCGTGCTATCGCACTCGTCCTAATCGTACCAAAGGGCAATGGACATTCGTGACACCACCGCAAAAATAGTCGACATAACTTTGATTACTCATGGTATTATAAGTGAATATTTTATTTGTTCCTCACTTGTAAATAACTAGAAATTTACCATTTATTCAAAATGTCAAACTGACAAGCAGCTAAATTCATCAATATGACACATACTAGGAAAACAACTCTGGCTTTGCACCCTATCGAGACTGAAAATAGTCGTGGAAGGCAACGGCATACCACCACGATGCTGCCGAGTCTATCCCCAGGATGTTTCCTCCCATCCAAGGGTGGAAGCCGTCAACGTGCTGTATTTAATTTCCCACTAGCGCCACCTTCCATGGAGTAGCAGCACCAAGACAAATCAATGGCGATTTAGGGCTCTACTGGAGCTATATGCTATAGAATATAATAACTTGGTATGTAAAACCATGTAAAAATCTAAATAAAAAAAAACATAAGACACTTTAAGAAGATGGCATGAAACTGAGAAAACTTTTGTAAAATATATAGAAAGTCAGGATCTTATGAACATAAAATTCTGCCTATTTTACTTCCCTCGCCTAAACAGCGGAGAAATTATTGTAATCGAGAAAAAATCATGATCCGAGATTTTTTCAGTTCTCAACTTTTTAGTGTCTCTAGATGACGTAACACAAGATCAGCCTGCTTGTCTGTCGGTCTGTCTGTCTGTCTGTCTGTCTGTGTGTCTGTCTGTTTGTGTACCTGTCACCGGTATAACTCAAAAACTATTTTTTAGAAGAAGACAATATTTTGGATGAAGATAAAGTGTTTACCTGGCATGAAGCCAAAAAAATTTCGAAAAAATATATACAGCGTGAGTACTTAAAAAAATTAATTTTGTGTATTTTTGTTTTAGCAGAAATAAATAAAGGTAATAATTTGCACGCAATTTAGGTTTTACTTTTGAAGAAAATGGAACCCAACAAATACAGGGTAAATGTTGTAAAACAGAAAAGTGTCAACGAAAAATGCATTCTATTTAAGGCAGCCGCTACGCAATGAACCGAGAATTGCTCCGTGGCACATGTAAGGAACGGACACTGTGCTTACTGGATATCGCCAAACGTTGGAATCGCATTCGCATCCGCTGCCGTTCGATTTCGACCGCCGGTATTGTTTTTTAATTTTAAAGTTGATGTAATTGGCATTAACAAGTTTATCCTGTTACTGTTTCAGTAATAGTAGAAAATTGAAGATATATTTACCCCTATGGTGCTTTTATTTTAAAAATTATTTAGTATCACAACGTCCACCTGCTAGGGTAGTTCCGAGTAAAGCTTTTTACAGATTTTTTGCTGTAACTGAAGATCTCAAGGAGCTGAATCTGACC
>OW679203.1:51651962-51771391 GCA_940337035.1 Agriotes lineatus | reverse complement strand
ACTAGTGATTTCTGCCTGTAAAAAGAATAAGCTCAGTTTTTCAAAATTTTGAAGAAGTTTCCATATCATGTAATACATCATTGCATTCAGAAAAAAATCCTCTCTTAAAGGGGCCAAAAAAATTGTACGATACCAATTTAAAATTTTGAGGTTAGGTTAGATTACTAAAAATTTTCAGAAATAAAATTGATTTTATTAAGTGCCAATAAATGTATTTAAATTACCATGCAAATTAGTTCAAATCGCATCTCAATATCTTAAGTAACAAAAAAGTTACGGCATATAAAAGAAATTAGGAGATTTTTTTTTAATTTTAGACAAGTGGGCCATGACAAGTAAAATTTGAAGATGGATTCTTAATGAGCTCTCAAACCTGCACCTTTTTGCTAATTTAACCATCTCTCTATCTCTCCAAATACAAAAGTTACCCATGTTGTCCCTACGAAATTCGGGCACCCTGTATACAGGGACTCTACCAATCATTCGCGGGTTATGTCAAAGGCAGCGTACATACGCTGTCAAAGGTATGATCAAATTATACATATATAGTCAAAATTATACCCATTCGGAGTCACGTGACTTTTGTCTGTCTCTGTTCATCTTTAGTAAAATAGATGAAACGGAAGAAATTTGAAAAAAAGGCATGTCGATTCATAAAATTAATTTTAAAAATTTGACGTTTCTAATCTGTCAGATTATATTTTTCGTGTAAGTTATTGAGATAAGGGTAATAAAACCTAAAATTGTTGAGCCGAAAACTGGAAATTAAAAGAAACCATCGGACATGCGGTATAACGAGCAGTCACAACAATTAATTTGAATATTATGCGTTTTTTTTTATGAAGAGTACAATATTAATAATAGTAAATCAACAGTTTCACCCTCCAACGCTGTTCGCCGTGCTTCTCTTGCGTTAAATATCTCGGAGAGCACAATTTACCGAAAATATGAGCCAGAAAGTGAAGAATGCAAAAACGGAAGTCGACGAAGCAGTCAAGACACTGTATATAAAATGTATGTAGCTAAAGAATTTGTAACCATAAAAAATCTAAAAAATGCTTGGTTGAAGAATCTGAAGATTTTTCACATTCAGTTTCTTCCCTAAATAGATTGTGCAAGGAAATAGGCTTCAAATGGCAATGTTCTATAACAGAATATGCATGCACAGAAATTGACTTAAAATCTGCTATACGCAGCAGGTTTTTAATGTAGCAGCTGACATATCTTTATTATATTTACATTTTACGACATGTTATGTTTTCTTTAACCTGTAAATTCAGTTTGATTTCATATAAGAGAATAAACCCGTAGCAACCTTGTTTTAGAAATTGGCATATGTCAGGATAACCTACAAAACGGAATGTCAGTTATTTCCCTAAAATTGCATTTTTAAGAATCGACATACGTAAAATTACTAGATTATCACGTGACTCCGAATGGGTATAAATTTGACTATACTCCATTTACTTGACATCTGCACTGTCAAACTGACATTATGTTGGCACCACTGCTATTTTTCACATTTTAACAATTAAATTACTGTACAGTCTAATAAAAAACACATTATTTTTGAGGTATAGTCAAGACATTTTTTTTAAATTTGACACTGACAGTGCAGATGTCAAGTAAATGGAGTATAATTTTTTTGAACCCAGCATTCGCTTTGGCATTAAAAGAAAGTCTGGAAGTTACCTAAAGTGCAGTATGTCAGGACACGCTAAGTGGTACATAACCTACCAGAATGATTTCTTCTTCAATTTGTATAGGACCTAACTGAAGTTAAGATGGCGATGCGGCGGAACCGCCAGACTGCCGAGCCTGAGATCACGAGTTTGAATTTCAGCCCTACCAACATTTTTTAATGTATCGAAAGATGTGGATGTGCATTTAGATCCCTTGTTACTTCCTTTTACGATAAAGGAAGTATTGGATTCACCCCAAAAATTCGAAATTGAGTTTTCAACAGATCTTCACGTTTCAGAGTCCCCTGATCCCAAAAAACATATTTTTTTTCATTGGTCTGTGTGTGTGTCTGTGTGTGTGTCTGTGAACAGAATATCTCAAAAACGACAAGAGGTATGGCGTTGAAACTTCATATATAAGTTTTGTGTACTATGTAGATGAGACAGCAAGCTTTTGAAGAAAATCGCATAACCGGAAGTAGCTGTTTACTCTTGTGATTTTTCGGTTTTTTTCGATTTTTTCAAAAACGGCTCTAACGATTTTTTTTAAACTTTATATTTTGATTAAATTTTTAATGTGTATTGATGTGAGATATGTGATTTTCCAGTTGAATACTTCTAAACTGGGTTTCTTTTGTTTTTTTTTCTATTTTTTTTATTAACTCCTATTTTAAATAAAACACCCGGTATATTATTACATTTTCGAATTCACCTTAAAATTCTAGAGAAAATTTGTCTCTTCAACTAACGCTCTATTTTGTACCGTTTTTGTAGAATTTGTAATTTTTGAAAATTTTTGACAAATTTTTAAAAATTAAAAATGAAATTTTTGACTAATTATAAGATCACTGTAAAAGGAAGTTGTGTGAGTGTATCACACCAGATTTTTAACTTTAAACTTGAAATTGCACACTATTGCTGCTCTATATTCCACTCTCGCCCTCGCTTACGGTATGATGACAGAGCAATGGCGGTGATTACACAGATTTTTAAAAATTGTACTCCCTACGACTACCATGCTAACACCTGTGGTAGTCGTTAACCTCCAACAAGTAAACTCTTCCTCAGTTTCGACGGGCAAGGCTAGCCACCTACCCGGATTATGAGCAAAGAAGACTCATAGACCCACGACTTTGCGGTTAAAAACAGGCCACTCACCTAGAAGAAGAAGAAAAACGTATTATATTGAAACCGTAACATAATTGTCGAAGCAAAGCTTATCGTACTATTTCTCTGCATCTTTTATTATTAACCATTTCTTGACTGCCATTTTTATAAATACAATATATCAAAATAGAATTTTAAATGGAGAGCTAGGAGCATAGATACTTTGTAGTAAATATAGAGTTGCAGACTCCCAACTAAGTAGTCTTGTACATAGTACCAAGAATGATTTAATGCTATTTTTAATTCTAATTATTATAGATATGTATGTAAAAACACATAGCAGGCATATTAATTACTACAATAATTTAAACATAAAACAGAAGAAAAAATCTGTCATGCATTCATACTTCATCAAAATTATTAAAGTGGACAAAAAAGACCGACATTTATCATAACCATTTAGTTCTTTACTCACCTACTCGACAAGATTATTCTGGCACATCCAAATTTATACGAAATAGTTCCATTAAACAATTTCCCACGACCATCTATTAACGTTAACCTCTCACAGACTAGACTCGACGAATTTAATTTTGCGAATCAACTGTGGATGTACGTCTGTCTAGTAATTATCTATTTTTAGGACCAATCAGCCCATAACTGGAAATATGTTCGGCACAATTTACACATTCGTCTCCTGGCTTACAGGTATTTCCGTTACCACTGTCAATTTTTACTATTCTAATCATTCACTCTTCAGGATATGGTTATCCAGTGGAAGACAAACCGGAAGAGGGGGAAGAAATTTCAACCGAGAAACTTTTCGAGAATTCCAACATCAAATCCTTAGAAGAACTCAAGGTGCAGATTCACCAATACGCAAGAAGCCAAAACATCACTCTAGACCAGCTGACCGTGCTGGCACTTACCAACTGCAGTTTCGACATCTTACTTCCACGAAGCTTCTTTGAGTTAACCGGCTTAACTTCCATCTCGATAAATTCCTCCTCGCTGAACAGGCTGTCAAAAGAAGCACTCGAAGGGCTGCCTAACCTCGAATCAATAAACTTGGAAGACAACAAGATTGCAAGTTTATCTAGTGGAGTGTTCGATAACCTGCCTTCCTTGGAGTTCATCTTTCTAGGACACAATAAGCTTGTGGTCCTAAACGAAGGCATATTAAGCCCCGTTAAAAAACTGAAGACCTTGGTCTTGTCTGGAAATGATATCAGAAGCATCAACCCCAATGCGTTTAAGGGCCTGTCTGAGCTGCAGGTTCTTATCTTGAATAAAGTGAAGCTGCAGAAATTAGAAGCGGGGCTCTTTAAAGGTTTACGTAAGTTGAAACTGCTTGTTTTGACGGGCTGTCTATTCGACGCTCTTCCTTCTGGGATCGTGGATGATTTAGTTTCAGTTGAAGAGCTTGATCTGAGCAACAATAACATTAGGATTTTAGAAAGCGAAGTCTTTTTAAAGTTGACTAGTCTCAAGAGGCTGCGCTTGGATTCCAATAGCATTAATAAAATCCCCAATGGTTTACTGGCAAAATGTAAAACGCTTGATTTTTTGTTTTTAAATGATAACGTTATTGTTGATCTTGATGAAAATATGTTTCAAACTGTTCCATGGGTGAGGCAATTGCACTTACAGAACAATAAAATCAGGACATTGCCTCCAAAGCTCTTCAAGAACTTGAACAGACTATCTTACATCAATCTGAAGGGTAACCACATTGAAGGCATTGGGAAGGACACGTTTAAGGGACTGAATATATTAATGGACTTGCATTTAAGTGATAATAACATAAAGGAAGTCCATAAGGATGCATTTAGCGATTTAAGAGCCCTCGAGTCGCTATTTTTGAATAATAACAAGCTCACCGGCTTAGATAGATACATTTTTTCTGGAACAGAAAAGCTTCGTCATTTGTATTTGACTAGCAACAACATCCCCGGCCTGTTTAGCAAGCAGTTTGAGAAACTTTCTCATCTTGAAAACCTCTTCCTTAACCACAATTACTTAAGCATTATTGAAGAGGGCACATTTGAAGGATTAGAAGAATTATCTGTTCTGTACTTAAATAATAACAAACTTAAGCAACTGCAGTGTAACAACTTCGCTCCATTGAAGGAACTGAAATTTCTCAACCTTAGCAACAACTGGCTCCCGACTGTAGAAACTGCAACATTCGAAAAACTTATCAATCTGCATACCCTAGACTTATCCTTCAACAAAATCACCAATTTGGAGGAAGAGGCCTTTAAAGGTTTGACTAGCCTAGTGGCGCTGTATTTGAATAATAACTTCATAAAGGATATTCAGCCAGGGGCGTTAAAGCATCTTAAATCTCTTGAAAAGTTAAGCTTCAAAAGCAATAAGCTGACTGAACTTAAAGAAGGCAGCTTTAAAGGATTGAAGCATTTAAAGTCTTTAGATCTAAGTTGCAATGAATTAAAGTGTATCGATAGCTGTTATAAAGATCTCATAGGTTTGCAGGACTTGCTGTTGGATAATAACAAAGTGACACAAGTCCAACCCCTTTCTACCAAACCTCTGAAGGAGTTGGTGTGCTTGAGCTTGATAAACAATAACATTTCAGAGCTGGCTGAAAATTTCTTCGATAACCTTCCAGAGTTGAAGACGGTGAAGCTGGTGGGCAATCGAGTGGATTCTGGTTATTGCAATAATATCACACTGAAGTATCCTAAGCTTGAAATTTTGATTAAATAGGAACTAGTGATAGTATATTGAGGTAGTTTCTAAAATGTATGGTATATATAGCGTATGGTGATTTTCTTATCTTTTTTACTGGTAGATAGTAGCTCAAAACTTTATTATTATATAGAAAAGTGTGGTAGGATTGACATAAGATAGATAGACATATAGATTGTCATGGTCACTATTCCAGATTATCCATTAGCTCACCTAAATCTACTAAACAGTGTAAAAATGGTATATAAATCTAAATATCACAAATAATTGTATAATAACTAAATATTTAACGTAACATACTGAAATAAAGGCAACAATACAATAATGATTGCAGTAGTTTTATTTTCTTATTTCTGAACAATGTCTAAATGTGTGGAGTACTTACATTTTGACATTTACGGAATATTCGCAGAAAGAAACTCTTGTCAGCGAGAAATTTAAATTCAATATTATTGTCTACAATTGGAAGGTATTAGTATAGTATGGCGCAACATCAGAAAAATACTACGTATTGGAAAAACTAAAACTACGTCTCCACGTTAGAAAAAATTAAAAATCAGGAAAATTTTAATAAATAATACAGAATACATTACAAATCACGAAAAGTTTCATATAATACAAAATTTTATCTACGACCACTACTAAAAGTAGGCCTTTTAGCGCTAGATTGTTTCACTAAAAGTGACGTTTTATAGTTTACCGTGTTTAAAGAAATCAGCTGTTTACTTTTAGCACACGGGCTAAAAGTGAAGCGAGGTTATCAAACTACAATTTCGAACTGCAAGTGAAGTTGTAAAGCTATTCCAGTTGCTTCTTGCGTTACAGGTAAAGCGTTTTTGAAATAATTAAAGCGTTATGTAATGAATACAGTCATATGTGGAGTATCAATAATTACATTTCGAAACTCGCCTTGACAGCACGGGCGTGGCCAAACAATCGCCCGCGGCGTAGCCTACTGTTCATTATGACATGAATTAAAAGTGTCGCAGATGCGAGCCTTTCTTAAATCGATATTTATGGATTAATAACGGTAAAATTAAGGTCGTAGATAAAATATTGTATGCAACGCGTGCTAAAAGTCGTTTATGTGCGAGACATGTTATGAAACTCAGCCTTCTGCTTCGTTTCATAATTTTCATGTCTCGCGCATAAACGTCGACTTTTAGCACTTGTTGCATAAATAGCTATTAACACACAATACAAAATATACACAGTAGGTTAGGTTTTGTAATGTGTATTAAAATTTTGTCGTTGCTATATCCACTGCAGCCGTGAAAGTAATAGCTGTACTAAATAATCCATGGCAGTGGCGTCACTGCGGCTCGTTACGTCACGACGGTCAACAATAAAAACAACGCACACACACAGCATCGAGTTTTTGTTACTTTCGCTTGTCAGCCGCAGGTGGTGTTCACTCTAATAATACGCCGACTAGAATACAGTAATATTAGTAATACGCAGCAAGACAAACGCATTTTAGGTTCCTATGTTCTATGGCAAACACATTTTTCGGAGATGTGCATTGATAGCGATGTGGTATTCTCTACTAACTATTAATTTGCCAGGTGAGACATCTACTGCATTCAAAAGTTTTGAAGTGTAACTTTTAAAAAATATTAGGCTTTCATGAAACTCCAACACAACAAAACTACTTTTGTTATCCTTTACAGGAGAAATATCAGACTTCAGAAAAAGTAAGGGGTAGGTATGTTATCAATTCCTAGTATGTATGCATTCTGCTGATAATTATATTTGTAATTTGTAGTGATATTAGCAAGTTTGAAGTTTCTATACTATCTACATCAAGGAAGTATACACGGTGTCTACATTTTGATGCTCGCCATTGGTATCTCGGTTATTAGAAGACATAGAACCCCGGTTAAATGAGGAATGTTTTGCAGAATTCAATACAGGCGACAAATCTCACTTCAGCATTGAAATGTGGACAAAGTGTATAGTGAAGAGCTAAATATCGTAATAGATGATGTGCCACGGCAATATCCATTTGTTAGACGACAACTGTCTGACGTGTCTACAGAACCTGGCACAAGTGGTAAGTAAAAATTATTTATTGTAACAATTTTTTTATGTTTTTGATATCTAGGCATCGGAGATGCAAGACTGGATACAGTTAGGGAAATGTCGGCCAGCAGACTCTTCCTATCTCATTTATCATCAGTAGTCAGTGCACCACCAACAGAATCTGGTATGAAAATATATTTTATATATATTAATAATGGTGTATTTAATAATACGATAAAAGCAATTCATATTTGTAAACTAAAAAGTAGTGCAGCATCTTACAGGTGCGTTTTAAATATGTTATTTTACTTGTCTTATCCATAATAAGCCGTGCTTGTAGAAAAAGTTCTAATAACCTTTCTTTATCTTACCAAGTTTCAAATGTTCAAAATAGTTTGTAGATGCTAATCACAACATTTCTTTTGCTAATAATGTATATTCTTTCAGGTTTCCAAAAACACAAGTAAGTGGCAGTCAGTCAAACCGTAACGCTAAATGAAAAAATCTTGCAGAAAGAAGTACTAAAATTAAAACGAGCAGAACTTAAAAAAATGAATTGTACTCAAGTTTTTAGTCAATCTGTATCTATCGTGTTGTATATCGTTGCTGAATATAGTTCTAAACTGCTTCCTAACTCAGAAAATACCATAGACCCCAAAGCCAGCTATAATGTACAATGACACTTATAATTGGCCTAACGGCTGTTGGCGAAGTGCGGAATAAAATAAAATGAAATAAAATAAAAATAAAAATAATTCTGAACTTTTCATGTTTTTCAATAAGCTTTTTGATAGTATCAATGGTACATCATTAAAGTCACGTTATAGTAAGCCACTTCAAAGTGCCATTACTCTGAAATTTGAACACATCTTTTGGAATTCTTGTCTCCCAATTTTAAATAGTATGTAGTACACTTCTGTGGATTCCAGTAAAAAAGTTATTACACCTTCTTGAAAAAAAACTGGATTTTTCAATACGTAGCTTGATTTACATGTGGAAGGATCTCCAAAATAAAGGTTTCAAGTTTCTGTCCCCTAGAACTTTAAACCAAGATCCAATTGAAAATTATTTTTCGTCAGCCCGTAGTGACAGAATCAGAAATACCAACCGTACTTGTTCTTCAGTTATTACGTCTAGTAAAGCTCTTTTAATTAACAACTTGGTATCTCCCCATTCAGCTGGTGTAAATTGTGAAGTGGACGATTCCGTGGGTGTCTTGGATACATTAAAAGGCTTTATCGAACAAGATGAAAAGATCAGTGTCGAACCACCGCTTGTTTTAGATCCCGTATATCCTTTTCATAAGATCAAAAGTGAATCAATGCTCTATCATTAGTGATTACTAGCAACCCAGTGAGACAAATGTCTCATTTAAAAAACAAAAAAGACCGTTTTTCAAATAGAACGCGTATTAAATAAAAACTGTACCCAAACCTGGAAGGTGTCAAAGTGGTTGCCTAACCGATCGAGGTTTGAAGGCGCAGAGGGCATCGGAACATTCTGGAAGGTGTCAAAGTGGTTGCCTAACCGATCGATGTTTTAAGGCGCAGAGGGTCGCAGCTCCGTTTTTATTTAATACACATTCTATTTGAAAAACGGCCTTTTTTGTGATTTCTCGAAAACCGGAAGTGTCACGTGACTGAAATTCTGTTCCTGACCTGACATGACCATTCCAAACATATAACTTTCATAACTTTTTTCTCTATCTCTTACGGTTTGGCTGCTGAAACAGCGTCCCGGACAGACAAAAAGGCGTCCCAGACAGACAAAACTGCGTCCCAGACAGAGAAGTCTATTAGATAAAGGATGCTTCTGCTTATGTGACTGGTTACGTGTCTGGAAAAATATTAAAGTGTGTTCCTAATTGTGAAGATTGCACTAGTAGAATAAGTGCAGCTGTAGAATTACCTTCAAATATTTAGTCAGGAAGAAACAGTATATTGGTAAAAGATTGGTTCATCCCTCACATAATTTTATAGCTGTATTTAAAAATACTACAGAAATCATTGTTAATTGATTACCAAAATTAATAACTTCCTATGGCATAAAACACAAATTGAAAGTTTCAATTTTAGAAAAATGTAAATTTTCAATAATTCTACTATTCTGCCCTAATCACCATGTAAATATTGATAGTTTTATTAAGTGTAGTGTAGATATAGTAGTATTAAGGTATATAAGTACTAATAATTATTAGCACAATACTTAACAGTAAGGATGCACAAGCAGCTGTGGAAAGTGGAGATCCTTTGAAAGTTGTGGCATTTCAGAAATTTAATTAAAAATTTACACATTCTCTCCTATTTGCAGACTTTCATTTCAGCACTTGGAAGGATAAATCATACCAAATATTTTTCAGTAAATAATGTGTCGCACTGTATCCCATCTTTCTTTAATTTATAAATTGTGCTCTCCGAGACATTCAATGCAACAGAAACATGTTGATTCGTTAGCAAAATTTGGTGGATTTATGAATTCACTCAAAATTTTACACAACAAAAACAACTTTTTTACGTCAAAATACATAAGCAATAAACTATGACTACGAGCTAAATTTTATAAGCTGCTAAATAATATCTAGTACATTGTATTCTGTGCCTATTGTAAAAGGAAATACCTAGTAGTCTCTTTATTAATTTATTTTTTGTAGGCAGGTACCCACACACTGTATACAGGGTGTTTGTAGATAGCTAGACAGCTCATAACTTCGTTAATCATAGAGATATCGAAGCAAACTTTTTTTTTGTTTTAAATGCCAGTACACAATCTACAAATTGACGTAAACTAATTTAAGCCATGTCCTCCTATTTTTGCGCAGTGATACACGACTTTGGGATTTTAAACGGAACACCCTATATATTTTTAAAGATTTGCAATCAGCGCTAAAGGTGCTTTATGATAGCATTCTTAAATTTAAATTTTGGAACTTATTATTTTCAAAAATGAAAAAAAAATGTTTAGCCAAAGTAAGCCATTAATTATGCAAAATCACTAACAATTGAACAAAAAATGCAAAACAAAATCCACTTGGTTCTATACATTTCGCATTACCGAATTATAGCACCAAACGTACTAAAACAATTGAAAACTATGTTTTTTAAATGGCATAATATGTTTAATTAATAATAACATTTATTTTTAAATCGTTTTAGGTAATTTTGATTTTTAAAAGCTACTTCTAAACAAAATGGCGAATATGGCATACCGTTGGAAAGCCTTTTTATTGTAGTTTTCAGCTGTTTAATGAAACTCATATTGTTCCATTTAAAAAACATAGTTTTCAATTGTTTTAGTACGTTTGGCGCTATAATTCGGTCATGAGAAATTTTTAGAGCCAAGTGGAGTTTGTTTTGCTTTTCTTGTTACATTGTTAGTGATTTTGCTTAATTCATGGCCCACTTCGGCTTAAAAAAATTTTGATTTTGAAAAATAATAAGTTCCAAAATTTAAATTTAAGAATGCTATCATAAAGCACTTTTAGTGCTGATTTCAAATATCTAAAAATATACAGGGTTTTCCATTTAAAAAACCAAAGTTTTGTACCACTACTTAAAAATAAGAGGCCATGGCTTAATTTCGTTTAAGTTAATTTGTAGGTTGTTTTAAAACAACAGAAAGTTTATTTCGATATCTCTATTAATAACAAAGTTACGAGCTGTCTAGCGATCTACAAACACCCTGTATATGAAATTATGCACAAAGGTACATTATTTTTCAATATTTTCAAGGTGTTTTGTAAAAAAATAAACTCCATACAAATAAAATGAAATTAAATATCTACATGGAGGCGTTTGAAACCAAGGCTCTCGAACAAGCGCAGCTAAAACCGACTTGCTGGTTGAGATATGTAGATGATACCTTTGTCATCTGGTCACATGGACGCCAGACATTGAATCTGTTTCTAAAGCACCTGAATTCTGTACATCCCAACATACAATTCACAATGGAAGTAGAGGAAAATTGCAGTATTCCGTTTCTAGACGTCCTGGTGAAACGTAAATCAGATGGCAGTTTAGGACACGCAGTCTAGAGAAAGAAAACACACACGGACATATATCTAAATGCTGACTCGCACCATCATCCAATGCAAAAAGCAACAGTTCTCCAGACTTTGGCGACAAGAGCCGTTCGTATCTCAGATGAAGAAAATCTAGAGAGAGAAAAGCTACATCTGTTTGACTCTTTACAAAAGAACAGATACACAACTACCGCCATACGAAAAGCACTAGACAAGACTATGACACAAAAGGCTAAAGAAGAATCCCTACCTCTGGAAGGCTTAGCATTTCTACCTTACGTAAAAGGCTCGACTGATAAGATAAGACGTGTCCTGCAACGATGCAACATTAAGACTTTGTTCACGAGCAAGGAAACTTTGAGTAACGGCTTCAGATCGGTAAAAGACAAGATTCCAAGTTTAAAAACCGCTGGCCTATATCGCATTCCTTGTTCTTGCGGCTTGAGTTACATTGGACAGACTGGTCGTTCCGTTGATCTAAGACTCCAAGAACACAAAGGCGATTGCAAACACAAACGCATCACAAAATCAGCCGTAGCTGAGCATACGTTTACAAATGGGCACACTATAGAATTTGAGCACGCCAAAGTACTTGCCAGAATACCTCACTACCTCCCGCGAGTGATACGTGAAGCCATAGAAATAGAAAAACATCCAAATAATATCAACAGGGAACATGGCTTTAAGCTTAGTAAAACGTGGACCCCTGTGATACACGATCTAAAGCATTACAACCACTGTGCGTCATACGGCCATACGTTGCACTCGGATGACCAACCAGCGTTACGTCACTCCGCGCGCCTGGCACGGAGGACTATAAATAGTTCCACACCGACCTTCGGTTCTTAATGCGACTTTCACTCTGATGATGCGAGCTGCAAGGTCTTGCGAAACGTTAGTGAATATGGATGCACAAACAGCAAAACGGCCAAATCTGATTAAGTATCCTCGTTCTCAAAATACTCAAACAACACGAGCCACCAAAGAGCATGACCATCACACGGGTTTTTGCTCGACTTTACAAGGTACAAGGCACATTAAGCCAGAAAATGCTGGGTGTTTATATATAAATACTACGCGGTCTAAGCCGAAATTCCATGTTAAGAAAAAAGGGTATTAGATGATATAAGATACGATGGTATGGATCATTTAGTAAAGCAAGCTCCCGAAAAGAAAAACAAAAAATGTTGCTCCGGTGAAAATTGTACATTAATTATACGAACAATATGTAAAAAATGCGATGTAGGATTATGTATAGAATGCTTTAATGTTTTTCATACCAAAAAATGAATTATACAGATTAGATTTTGTTGTAATATTCGGTAGCGTAGGCGCCTATAGCGTTGCCATATGGTAGCACCGCTTCACCGGGAAGTGACAATAATTAAAACAAAAATTTTGCTATTCTCTCTTGATTTGAACCCAACCCACATAATAAAAGACATTTATAAGCAGCTCTTTTTAAAAAAATTAATCTCGGCGCTAAAGGGTTAAAAAAAGTGCACAGCCTAGGCTAGACCCCTGTGGTATTCCATTTTCTTGTATGTGTTTGTTAGATGTGGTGTTCCAATCCGTGCTTTTATAAATCTCTTGTCTAGAAAGTTTTCAATAAAAATAGCTAACGGACCAGAAAAATTCCATTGTTTTAGCGTTTTAAGTATTTTGTATCGCCATACAGTGTCGTACGTCTTTTTAAAGTCAAAGAAAATTGCTGTTAGGAATTGTTTGGATGCAAAAGCATTCAGTATTTCCGTTTCCAGCAAAGCTGCGTTATCAATCGTAGAACGTTGTCGCTGGAAGCCTGATTGAACGTTGCTTATGAGGTTCTGTTGTTCTAGTGTCCAGATAAGTCTTTTGTTTACCATTTTTTTCCATGATTTTGCATACACAGCTTGTAAGTGATATCGGAAGATAGCTGTTCGGTTGGTGTTTATTTTTGCCGGGCTGTGGAAAATGTGTCCACATACCATATTCTGTTAAATATCTTCAGCAATTGATTCTTTGTTTGGTTTGGAAGGTTTTTAATCATTTGATTGTGTATGTCGTCAGGTCCTGCCGCTGTATTTTTTGTTTCGTTTATAGCGTTTCTCAGTCCCATCATACTGAAGGGTTGGTTATATTCTTCTCTACTGTTACCCTCAAATGATATTTTAAATCGTTCTTCTGTTTCCCTAACTTGTTTGAATGCGGGATTGTATTTAGCTGCAAATGATGACTCAACATAGTATTTTGCAAATTCTTCTGCAATCTGTGAAGGTTCGGTAATTATTTCCTTATTTATTTTTATAGCTGCAATAGGTTCGAAAGTTATGTTTTCCATTTATTCTACGAATGTTATTCCATACTGCTGTGGGACTTGTTGAAGAGTTTATTTGGGAAACAATTTTTTTTCACGATTGTATCTTTCCTTGTCAAATTAGAAGCCTGGCACGTGCTCTGTTTCTTTTGAATGCTATTAAATTTTCTAATGTTGGATATTTACGGTATATTCCTAAAGATTTCTTCCTTTGTTCTATGGTTTTTTGAATATCATTGCTCCACCAAGGAACTTGACCGATTAATCTGTTTGGATTTGTTTTTGGTATCGATTGTTCGCATTCATTTTGAATCTTTCCGTTTAGGTGTTTAATAGCTTTATTTATGTCATCATCTGTTATTTCTATCTCATTTAAACAGTTTTGGTATAAATTCCAGTTCGCTTTATGGAAAGCCCATCTTACTGGTTTATTTATGTTTATATTACTATTTACTTCGGTGAAATATATAAGTATGGGGAAGTGGTCTGAGTTGCAAGTGTCGTTTGATGTTGATGCAGACCTTGTTATTTGCAGATAACACCTGTTTTCTAATCCTCCTTGACAAGAACACTACGACACTGCTGTCGTTCCACAATTAAACGGGATGTGACGTAATTCGTTCTTGCCAGTTGACGAGCATGTGGTGACCTCACTGCCCCTAGATTTAGTACAGCTAGAGTGCTTTATTACAGCTATTATTTTCACGGCTGCCGTGGATATAGCTACGGCGTTAAATTTTTATACACACAACCTAACCTAACATAACCGGAAAAATGTTAGGTTAGGTACAAACAACCTAAATAAGCCTTTTTCGTTATATACGCTCGAAGAAAAGCTTGAAATAAAGCAGTTAGGTAGCAGTTTAAACAAAGATTCGATATTTGTTAGTAAGTTCTTTATTCCGTAACATCTATGATGTAAATATTATACTCTCTAGCAATAGTGACGACAATTATTTCAACTAATACTAAATATCCAAAGCAAACTAAATATTAATACCCTCCCGTATTAACAACCTAACGTAATCTAACCTAACCTAACATTTTTCCGATGTAGCGACATACTATATACTATACATATAGTCTATTTTTTTGCTTTATGATTCAGAGCAGGCTTTGCATTTATATTATTTTAGCAGTGTACAACAATTTAGTTACAAAATATAACTAATGTCAAAATCCAGGTCGCCGGGATTGTCAAGTTGACACTTCAGCAAATCTTAATAAAATGTCATGAAAAAGCAGTATTAGGTAATAGTAAAACCAAAGAGGCTATAAAACGCCGTTCTACTAATATAAAAGATATCAATGGTAACTTAAGTAAAACAGCCATCATTGGAAGAGTTGATCAAATCTTCGATGTAAGTATTAAGAATTAAACAGATATAACATTTCTAACAATTTCTTATAATGCTAGATTTCGAATGCAACACAGAAATCGAAACGAAGCAAAATCACAACTGCAGCAATAACCGAATGATAATATGAATAAAGAAAAGGAATTTCTAACTTGGGAGGAACAGAGTTTCAGGGAAGATATTAAGAAGAAAATTTGGAATTTTTTACTTTCGATAATTTATTGCTGTGTGCAAGGGAGGAACTGAATTATACTGGGAGTCGTTTAAAATTATACTACACATTAACAAATATGGGATATAAATACAAAATTGTGAATGGAAGAAAATTGTGTGAGAAGAGTCATATCATTTCGGCAGATTGCCTTTTAAAGGAAATATTTACAATTTCGAAAGTTATAGTGAAAAATGTATATTCATGTTTTTGGATGAAACTTTACCAGAATGTGACGTACTGGTGGACTCGGACAATAATGACAGGGGCTATCATAAGTGTATCAATGGTGACATTTTTAGGCAATGTTGAAAAACAGTTAATCCCTGCTTTGGCCAAATTGAATGGAAAATGTGTGTTAATTATGGATAATGCACCATATAATTCGGTTCTCATCGATAAACCACCCAATTTCTCGTCCAATAAACTACAAATACAGGAATGGTTAATTAAAAGTGACGTACAATTTGATGACAAAATAATAAAGCGACAATTATGGGAGTTTAATTTTACTTTACATATTGACCAAAAGCAATACTTAATTGACAAAAAACGACATGGGCATGAACTTCTTAGATTACCTCCATACCACTGTCAATACAATCCAATTGAATTGGCATGGAGTTTATGTAAGAACTATTATAATAAGGACATAAATTCTCAGCCTCCCTCAAAAGACATAATTGCTAATTTATGGCTTAAATCTCTATCACTGTGTACAGCAAACATATGGAAAAAACGTTGAACACTGTGAACTACTAATATAAAGTGACTGGGCAAAGCACACTGTTAAATTGGTGTGGATGATATACCTCCTGTTATTATTAGATTGGAAGAATCTGATACAGAATCGGAAGATGAGTTGTATTCCTCTTCTGAATCAGATTCTGGATGATTATCCTGAAGTGTATCCATCTAAATTCTGGTAAATTATATCTCTGAAAATGGTTCTACCAGAGTATTTTGTATTATCTCTTTATTTTGAAATGCTTGTTATATGTGTAGCATAAATAATAACTTGTGCAACACAGTTCTACAAACTAAAATCATCAGCAAATTATTAATAATATATTTATTTTTACATTAGTACATAAAAGATAGATGTCTAGAAATTTTATGACGTTTCTGTACAGTTAGATATCAATCACGCTTAAATAAACGTACTAAAAATAAAGCCATACCTTATTTAATGTCAATGGTTCAGTAATTTTAGCTCTTATTAAGTATAATAGTGCTTATAAGTTAACACATTGACAGTTCTAATGGTTTTTGACATAACTAGTGTTTTTCCTTTGTCACTAACTACCTACACTGTTACAAAAATGCAAATGCAAAGCCTGCTCTGAATCATAAAGCAAAAAAACAGACTATAGTACCGTATGATCGAAAACTTTCAACGTCTAGAGGGCTGTGGATTTTGTAAAATTAAATTTATGTTGGCAGTGATGTGTAAAGCTACTTAATAATATAACCTATACAATTTTGACAGATAAACTTAACTTTTACAGGATGTTTAATGCCGACCACTAGATGGTGCTGTGTATGGAAAATGCACTATCAAAATGCATAAAATCACTAAATTAATAAGGTACCGCCATTCCATTCCTCACGTGAGAATGTGAGAAAATTGTGAGATAAAGATAGCAAATACAAGTTTCCCAAGTGCAATAGGGAAGACATTAGTTTTTGGGGATTTTCTTTTTGGTGTCATGGAACTGCTGTAAAGTCAAATTATGGTTAGATTGTGTTTTTTATCCCCATTTGGAGAAAATTGTCAGACAAGGATAGATATAAAAATCACTAATGGCGGTACCTTACACTTTAGTGTGTTAATCTAGTGACCTTAAAAATGCAGCAAATCATTTGAATAGCTGTAGTTGTTTTTGTTACTAACATTTTTATGTATTCAACAAAAGCGTTTGTATTTATTGAAATGACAATCCTGACGTAACCTTAAACTGACAGATATAAAATTCCATATATGTATTATACATATATTGCTAGTAGGGCCTCGGAACGCCTGAAAACATTACGGCGCCGACATAGTCTCGCTTAGAGTATAACGCGTCTCGTGCGCATGCGTGAGAATTCGAACTCCGCCTTTAGAAGCGAATTTTAAACTTGACCACTTCCCCATTGGACGGACGACGTCGCCGCGCTTGCGCACAGCTCACCATTATACATTAAAGAGTTGGTTGTCTGTCTCACTTCCTTCGTGAGTTTCCCACTCATAGCCGCTAGCAATATAGTAAGTATTACATATATGTAAAATTCCAATGTGACTTTTACTACCACGACTGCCAACAATAGTATATTGTGTATCTAGGACGAAAAGCGTAACATTCCCAGACGACTGTGAATATTGTTGGGCGAGGAGAATGCCGAGCCCAACAACACAGGAGTCTGGGAATGTTGCTTTTTGTCCAAGATACACATACTATTATTCCGCCGATCGATACGAGTAATTAAAAAAAATAGGAAATAGTACTCGAATATTCCCTGCCTAGGCCGGGAATATTATTCCTGTACAGTTGTATTGTAAATTACCTAGCAACGGCTGATGTAATTAAATGTTTGAATGATTCCTGTACAGTTTTATTGTAAATTGCCTAGCAACGGCTGATGTAATGGAATGTTTGACTTTGCTCAACAAAATTGTCATATATAATGCAACTAGTGGGTTCTTGATTATCAAATAATCATTTCTGTTTACCCGAGATATATTGTTTGGCAATCGCGCGAGTCCGAAGGACGAGCGTGATTGCCTAAAACAATATATCGAGTGGAAACAGAAATGATTTGATAATCAAGAAGACACAAGTTGCATTCGGCTAGATTATATCACGAGTCAATAAACAACGTTTGAATAGTGTATTTTAAATATTAAAAGTACGGTTAATGTGGTTGGTATGACAATTGTACTGACAGCAGGTAACGTGATGTTTGTGAAGGAGTGTGATTATCACCTATTAATCAGGAAGGTATGTGATTGTCAGTTGCTATGTACATTATCAAAAGTTAATACATGCGTAACTATGCATTTTGCCGTTTTTCATTGGTTGATGTTAGAGGGAGTGGTATAATCTCAATAATGTGACAATTCTAGTACGATTGGCGGAAAAATTATTTGACAAAATAATTCCACAGCCCTCTAGACGTTGAAAGTTTTCGATCACACTGTATTTCTCTGATGTGGCGACATACGTTTAGTTTTTTCCGATGAGGCGACATACTATACTAATACCCGATTGGAATAAATCCCTTTTTTACGTTCATACACACAGCCGCCTTTAAATACACAGATATTATTGTACTAAGTACACGCAAGTCTTAAACTGCAGCTAATTTTAATTCGCACCTTTATGGCAGCCAAGATTGGATCTGGCATGAGACGCTCGTTTTGCCTCAATCATTTGAACTACTGAACATTTTGCACAACCACCGACAAACTGAGAACTGAGAACTAAGCATTAGTGAGATATACTGGAGTTTAACCTACTATACTATATTGTCAGACCATTGCATAAATGGATAGTGAAGGCTCCTTCAGGATTTTCATATTCTTCTTGATCCATCTTCTTCTTTCGTAAAAAGCTCAGCACAGGTTAGTTTAATTTCTGCCCTCCCTCGCTGGACAGAGCATCAGCAGAACAGGTTCTGTTCAAAGCTAAGCCCTCACTTGGTTCCATGTTTTTCCCTGTTCCAGGACTTCTGCCAAGGTTGATCTTTTTACTCCAAGGTCTCCCTCTCCACTGCTCCGTTGAGTTTCCTCAGAGTGTGACCAATTGACTTCCATAGACCTTCTAGATTCTGAGCATTCGTTGAAGCCAATGGTTAATGAATACTTACTTGCAGCCTCTTTGGTAAGGTCTGTCACTTCACATTGCTACAGAAGCTGAGTAAACTTTGTCTGTTTTTGGTTACTTCTCCAGACTAAGTATAACTGATATTGACCATACACTATACATCTTATGCGGTCTCTCCCGTCTTTGGTCACAACACCCCCAAGTATAGTCTGTTCAGTAAACATAAAAACACAAAGAGGCCTTTGATTTCTAGAATTTCATGAGTGTACTTCCACAATTCGTCTTTGTCTAGGAGTGTACTTACAAAAAGTTACTAAAACAAATAGGTTAAGGATGTGACATTTACTGAGCATCTGTCATAAATGTTATAAATAAATACTTTTAAGGATGTTAAACAAATACTGCCTTGGATACTATTGATGCAGCGTTTATTAGTAGGTATTTTTATTACATTTTATAAAAGTTCAGATAAGAATTTCCAGAATAATATGTACTTTGACACTGAAATAAAGAGGTTTATTAATTGTAATTTTTAAATTGAAAGTCGCCTTTATGCAGGTATAGAAACCTTTGCAAAACAAAATGCAGAATCCCTAGCACAAAAATTGTGTGAATATGCCAACTTCAAAAATAATAAATGTTTTTGTGTTTAGTGAATGCCTTATACTTGAACTGACTCGTATCCTTCAGCTGCTCCCTCTACAGAGTGAAAGGTCTTTCGTTTATAACATTAATGTGTCTCTTTTTTTCTAATCCGGAGGAGGGAAAATCTTCTGAAGACGTCCTCTTTGGATGTACAGGATTCACCTGGGAAGTTGTTCACCCAGGCGCCTACCTGTTAAAACCCCTCCTCTCCGCTAAGATTTGCTACCAATACCCCGGAACTAGTTTCCCATTACTTCAGGGTAGCAGTTTTCCTCCAGACGTTTAGTCTGTCTTTATATTCCCTGTTTTATTTTGGATTTTAAGATCATCTCCGCCAGTTCTTCTATTGCCGATCAATTACTTTCTTTTCCAGCATGCGTTCTATTATGTTGTTTGGTGTAATATTTGTACCAATTTTTGCATTTGCTTCGGCTCTCCGGTCCTCCCATTTTGTGCACCAGAAGAAAGTGTACTCCGCGTCGTCCATATTCCAGTCACAATAAATGTATTCTTCCATCTCGGTTTTTCTTATCCCCTTCTTGTATTTCATGTAGCTGCCATGCCCAGTTAACAGTTGCGCTAGGTAGTATTTAACCTCCCCGGGCCTTCGGTTTATCCATTTATCTAGATTTTGAATCAGTCTTTTAGTCCAACTAGCTTTGCCCGTTTCTTGTCGCCATCTCTCCCTCCATTTATTTTGCTATTCTATCTTGTCCAGTCCTTTTTCCTCTTTAGACACTTTATAGTTATTGGCTCTTTCCTGTATCATTAAGTCTATTGGCAGCATCGCCACCAGTACCTGTAGTGCTTCAGTTGAGGAAGTCCTGTATGCTCTCGTTGTCATTATAGCTAATCTATGTTGCTGTCTTTCTAGTATTTGTAGGTTTCTCCTTAGCTTTGCTTCCTTCGCCCATATATTCGCCGCATATAGGGTTATCGAGTATGCCACAGAACACAACATTCCTTTTTTTGTTGACCTGGACCGTTAACTGTCGGAATTAGGCTAGCCAGGGCTGTTATAGTTTTCTCTGCTTTTTTAACTGTATTTACTATGTGTGTAACCATTCTACTGTTCCTTTGAAACGTTACTCTAAGGTAAATGATCTGATTGTCTACTTCAATTTCTGTTTTTTTAACTGTTTCCTCCATATAGTACAACCGCATTGGTTTTTTGAGTGGTAATTTTGAGTTGTTTATCTTCCACTTTGTGATTCTGGAAATTGCAATGTTTGCATTGACTTTGAGAAGCTCTTCTGACTTTGCGGGGACTATCAAAGCTATGTCGTCTGCGTAACAGAGTATCTGTGTTCCCTCTGGCATCTCGGTTCTTGTAATATCGTCGAAGTGTATGTTCCAGAGTAGTGGTCCCAATATGGATCCTTGTGGGACCCCACAGCTCACAGCATAGTCTCCGTGTTCTTCTGTCTGTATAATTCTATTATTTAGGTAGCTGCCCATGATTCTTATTGTGTATTTCTTTGGACTAGGTCTTGTATAATAACCTTCCACCTTGCTGAGTTGAAGGCATTTTTAATGTCAATGGTTATAAGTAGGCGCCATTCTCTGTTTTTGCTTGCCTTTCTTTTCACTTCGTCTACCGTATTCGTTATTATCTTCATAGGGTCTATAGTTGATTTTCCCTTAATAAATCCATATTGGTTATTCGATATTTCTCCCTTCATTGCTATTTCTTCCATCAGCCTTTTGCTTATCAGCTTTTTCCCATAGCGTCTAACAGGCATATAGGCCTGTATTTTTGTTTTCCACGGCCGTCTCTGTTCTTTTCTATTAATCATAGCTTTGCCTTGTTCCAGCTCTCAGGGAAGACTCCTTCTCTGAGTAAGTTGTTTAACATTGTTAGTGCCTATCTGGGCCCAGCGCTTTCCTGTTTTTCAGCCCCTTAATCACCTCTTCCAATTCCTCTAGTTCAAAGTTTCTTCGATTATCCACCTCTATTTTAGGGAACTCAGTCTCCTCGCATTTAGGGAACAGCTCTTCGATTACCTTATCCATTTCATTTTTTCTTAAAGTTATCTTTTGGATTAGCCTCAGTTTTATGGTAGCGATTCTATATCCACTTCCCCAGGGGTCTTTGTCTATTTCTTTTATTAATTGTTTCTATTTGTTCCTTTTGGCCTTGTTTATTTCTCTTTTGTAGTTGGTCCTTGCTTCGGTGTATTATTCTTTAGCTCGGATCTTTTCTTCTACGCTTGTTGAGTTCTTGTTCTTTCTTGTAACTTCTCTTTTCTTTCTGTCTTTTTTTGTTCTGCAACCTCTCCATTCCACCAGTATACTGGCATCGTATTTTGATTGAATATAGTTTTTTTATAGGCGTCCCGCAGTGCTTTTGTATAATTTCGATATTCTACTGGTGTTAGTTCTGCCTGGACTTCCTCGAGTTCTTTGGAAATTTTGTCCTTTAATAAGTTCAAACTTTCTTCCTCCACTTCCCATTTCCAATAAACTGGCTAAGTTTTTGTGTTTACTTCTATATCTCTTATTTGTAGAATGATGATTTTGTGGAGCCTAAAGTTTTCTTCATCTGCCACTTCCCAATTTGAGCATCTCTGAGCAAGTTTTTTACTTGCTATTGTAATATCAATATAGCTCGTCTGGTTGTCCCTTTCTAATGTTGGCTTGCTTCCCCTGTTTAGTATTATAAATTCCTCCCTTAAGATCCATTCCATGTTGCTCCCCAAGACGTTGCCTTCGTATTCAGGTCGCCTCCCATTATTATTTCCATTCTATTTCTCCTGTGTGTTGCAATAGATTCTTCAATTTCTTCCCATTTTTCTGTAAATTCTTCCAAATCTATGTTTGGGGATATGTAGCAGCTGTATATTGCCCCCAGTTTTGTTAGTATCCAGGTATATCATTCCCCTGCTGTATTGTCCTTGTAGCATTTTATACATAATTCTGCTCGGTCATTCCTCGTTTCTTGTTCCTTATTTTCTTCACGATCTCTCTGTATATCAAGCACTTAATTTTGTCCGCTCTGTGCTCTTTTTTGTCGAATTCATAGCAGAACTCGTCGTTTATGCAATCTTTTGCTATGTGATCCGTTCCGCCACATTTGTAACATTTGTTTTCACCGTTTCTGTTCTCTCTACATGTGCCTGCCTTTTGATCAAATCTGGCACATCTGTAACATCTTACTGGGTTTAGCATTTCGTTAATCCTGCAGTTGGTCCCCCGATTTTAATCCTCTTTTTTGTAGTAGTGTGTGCGTTTCCCATTGTTGTTTCAATTATTGCATACTTTAGCCGTCTCTTCTTCGGCGTGTCCGCCATTTTTATTAAAACTTGTCCTTCCTGTTTTGTTTTCATTGTTAGTTCCCTATTTATGGCTCTTCTGACGTTTTTTTCTTCAGTATCTTCATCTAGATCCAAGATTATGAATTTTTTCTTACTTTCTTGAATGTAGACTTCTACTTGTCGAGCCATTTTTAAAAATTTGTTTCCCTTCTTGGTTTTCACAACTTTGTTTACCCTTACGTTGTCTTTGCCAGGGTTTATTTTGTCCTTTATGGTTCTGACCAATTCAGCGTAGCTTATCTTTTCATCTCTCGCTCTAATTAGTATAGTGTCTTGCCCATTCCTGTTTCTCTTTTTTACAATGTTCACCCTTCCTTACTCATTTCCGCTGTCTTCATTTATTGTGGGTGTTCTCATGCATATGACCTTTCTCCTCCCAAATTTATACTCTATGAGCTTTCTGGTAAGTGTCTCCATATTGTATACGCTCGTCGCGCATGTGATTTTTTTTTGTTTTGTTTTGGTTTTCTGCTTGAATTTTACTGAATTGCTCATTAAGTAGATTACAGTAGACTTCTATATTATTAGATGTTTTGCATCCTATTATATAGATGTTGTTATCGTATTGCTTGGATGTCTTCTTCTGCCACCATGTGAAAACTGTTCCTGACAGTTGTCATTTTCCCGTAATTAATTACGTATTCGTCTACTGCTTCTTTTATCCTTGTGTTTGTTGTCTTGGCTTTTTTCAGTAGTTGGTCTTCGTCCGGTTTATGGGGGTCAACGATGATTATTACGTTTCCATTAACTCCCTCCGTGTTTAGACCTTTAGCTACTTCACTTGTGTATATTTCTTCGGGCCATGTTTTATCTCTAATAGTTTCAAATTTCTTCATATCTTCTTCTTTTTCCAGGGCCTCCTTAATTTGTGGGATGATTTTTTGTCTCTCTTCATCCTTTTCTCTTTTAGGTTTGTGTTGTTCAGTTTGTGTTCCAGCTTGTACTGCCGATATTTCCGTTTGTGTGAACTTCTCTTGGTAACTCCCTTCTCTTTCTCTTCTTCTTCTTCTATTTTTTCAACTATTACATATTATTCTATGCCTGTTTTATGCTTTCTGTATTTAACCTTTCCACTATTACTCTCATTCTGCTGACAGACTCCGTTCTCTCTTTTAGTGTTTGTGTTTTCCCTCACGAGGTTATTTGGGCCTTTATACTCTTTTTGTAACTTTTGAATGAGTTCTTTCACCTTGGCTATTTCTTTGCGCATAGTTCTGTACTCTTCCTTTTTTCTCCTTTCTTTTTGTAATTTTTTCCATTTTCTTCCTTTTCCTTTTCCTCTCCTCTTCCTCTGTAGAACTGACACTTTGTATGTTCATGATTGGTACAACTAATTCTGACTATTCCATTTCGCTCATTGACTTTCTGTTATAGTGAGTACCTTTGGAGGACCGGGGAAGATGTCCGCGTGACCATTTGGCTTTTTTAAAACGTGTCAGTCATCTGGGTGGGGAGGGGGTCAATGGTAGAGGGGTCAGGAGTGAGAACGTACAGCCCATGTCTCAAGGATGCGTTGCCACCACTGCCGTCCAAATTGGCCCACCGGTTCCAAAGTTATGACCCGTTACGCGTGAAGGGAGGGGATTTCGAGACCTTCGTCTCTAGTTGGTTGATTTTAAACCCTACCTTCAGTGCTTCCGCTATTAGAACTTTGAGCTTCAATGCCATAATGTTCATACATTTTCGACAGCAGACATATGTCGTCTATATAGTCAAGATCTTCGAGTCTGCTCTGTGGTCCCCACTTTCGCGCTATTTGTTCATCCCTGCGTTCATAACAATCAGGAAGATGGTTGGTGAGAGGATGCATCCCTTCCGCACGTCTGACGTCACTGGAAACGGGTTTAACATCTGCCTTTATGGACTACTTGACATACATAGTCTCGGTAGATTTCTCTGATGAGATCGACCATTTTATCTGGCACTCCATACGCTTTAGATGTTTCCACATGGGATCTCTGCTTAAGCTATCAAAGGCTAGAACTTCGCTTCATGCGCGGTTCGGAAATAATGCACAGCGTGCTGCTTTAATAGACACAGAATCGGTCGGTCAGAACTTGGCTTGATCTCTCCATAGCCGCCTGTTAACGTGATCCTTGACTCTATTTAGCAGGACCCGTGTGAAGACTTTGCTTGTGGTGGAGAGGGATCTGATGCTTCTCCAGTTATTGCGGTTTGAAACGGCATCTTTCTTCGGCAGCTCTATCCGTAGTGGTTCCTTCCAGTCTCCAAGCATCTCTCCAGTCGTCAATATCTTTTTAAACAGCGGTATAAGGGCCTCAGCTGAGACTCCTACGTCAGCTTTTAGTATTTCCAGCGAGATGGCGCTAGTTTCGCGTTGCGTATAAGGTTACTATATCAATAAGGTACCGCCATTAGTGATTTTAATATCTATCCTTGTCGCACAATTTTCTCCAACTGGGGATAAAAACACATAACCTAACAGATTCCTCACTTCACAAGTGCCATTACACCAAAAAGAAAATTCCCAAAAAGTAGTGTGATATAGTGACCTTAGTTGCGTATCACTACAATTGCGTATAGCTTGTCTTTAGCGCCACCGTTACTCCATTTACTGTGGGAGGGTCAGTTTGATCCTCGGCTTCGGTTCCGCATCAGCTACTTTGTCGTCGTCCTCGCTCCGGTAGCTGTGTCGAGAACATCTGCAAAGTGATCTCTTCATCTCATGTGGTGTTTTTCGATATTCGAGAGTAGCTCTCTCTCTTTGCTTCTCACTGGTCGGTTTCTTCCCTTGATATCACTCGTTATGCCATACAACTGCTTGAAGTTACTCTCCGCTCGTTGACCCAACTCTTCTATCCAGTTTTATATCCTCCTCCTCACACTCTTTTTCACCTCTCTATCGTACTTCGCGTATGATCGTTATAGTTCCTTCTTCCTTAACTTCTGATATTCGCTCTTGCTTCTGGCATGTTACAAACACGTTCCCTCTTCTGGTAGTGGCAACGCGGTATATTTGGTTTCCGGTTTTATGATCAGTTAACAGCCAAATCATCTTATGACAAGATATGTGAGGAAAAATTGTTATTTCTATGACCAGCTCGTGAGGTGCACATAAGTCAATAAATAGTTGTCCATTTTCATTTCTATCTCTGAGCCTGTGCGTCCCCAGAACCAGCTCTAGTCCTTCATTGTCTGCGCATTCAGGTCGCTTCCAACTTTGAGGATGTTTTTCTTCCTCTACTTCTCTATAATTTTGTTTAATGGCGCAAAGAAGTTTTACTTCGTTCGTTTTCTGCTACTTCTTCAGTAAATGTAACTATCTTCAAACCATTACATAGCTGGGTAGTCAAGGATCTTTCTCGTTCTGCCCATTTTCTTCCTGACCCATCTTATTTGTAAAATGCTCAGTACAACTTAATTTACATTTTTTTGTGATATTCTCGACGATATATTCTTGCAGCCTTTATTTCTAAGTGCTACACCCAAGCTTTCTAATGAGTGCTTCCTTTTCCTATGTATTATTTAATTGCATCTTCAGATTATTACATTTCTGAAAAATCAGTCTGTAGCTACGATATTTTCCTTCTCCATCTTCAATATGTCCACTTCAATTTATATATTCGTTTCGTGGCGTTTCTTCTTTTTATGTTCCATTCATGATTTTATTGCTATGTGCAACACTGGTGTCTTTTAATAACCATTTTATACAATTTTACCTATATTCTTCAACCATTGCATTCCCAGGTAACCAAGACGCCCTCTTGTTTGCCGGACTGTCTCCACTTTTTCCTACAACGTCCATTTTCTTATTTTCCCGTCTTGACAGATCTTCAGTAGACGTTTCCACATTGAATTAATCTTATTTGCTTAAACTGTAATTGCCGCACGACTCTGTTCTTCCTTGTACTACATTATTTCGCTCATAGGGCTAACACTGAACCTATAGATGTTATTAACCGGTTTATCAGGAATGTTCATGTCAATTTTGAGTTACACTTGCACTATGGTCCTACTCTTCATTCATTTCATTGTGTTTCGCTGAACCTAAGATGCTAAGGAGTTAAGGTCTAAAACCGCCACGGAGCAAAATGTTTACCAGACTGTTCTTGTTGTTTGTCATAGACACAGCCTAGGCATGCAAAGTACCTCCTATGATTAAAATCCTGCTAGAATTTTTCCGAAACCCAGGAGCTCTTCCACCTCTAGCAAGTAAAGTAGTAACAGAAGAATCACGCTTTTACATCTCTTCCGAGAGACGGAATTCTGAAAAACTTGCATTTACACTCTTTATTTTTTAAAAACTTTACCGGGACCAGGAATCGAACTCGCAATCTTTGATTTGGTAATCAGGATCCATAACCACTGAGTCTCCGAGCTCAGTTACCAAAGACGGTTGACCAAATTCTTACAGCACCAGGACGCCTTGGTTGTTTTATTATTTACAAATAAAATTGTCATCCATGAAAACAAAAACAATAGATTTTGACAGTTTACACGATACTTCAATCTAGATGATAATGGTAAAAGTTTTGCTACACACGCAAGTATTCTGAAAAATGTTCAAACTGTCCTATTTCTGTTATGACACATCATTACGAAGTGGCTGTCTGATAATTGGAATGTTTCATATTGTTCGTAATTTTCTATGGATTGTAGCAGTCGCGAGAACTATGCACATAAGCGCCGAAATTACCTCGTGGACAATTATAATGATAGGATGCACCCTGCTGGCAGTTATGTTTCTCTACGGAGTTGTGGATGAACATCTTCAGTTAATACGTCTGTACATTAACACGTACATCGCCTTGTTCGTATTCAACGTGTTAATAATTACTGAAAATGAAGCTGAACTGAAGGTCCCTGGCCTGGACAAAGGCAAAAGAAACGAAATTATTATAATTAATATATTATTTTGCATAAATTTTTTAATTGACGTATACTTCTTGCTCGTTACATGGAGCTACTCGAAACAACTACAGGAAGAAGATAATTTATGATGGGAGCTCCTAGAAGAATGATGGTGTTATTTAAAATATATTAGTTAGACTAGAAATCAACCTGTTAAAGCCTAACAGCTAGTATTTGTGATACAAGGTGCTGGAACTGAAGAAATTCACTCATGAGTTTATAGTGTGCATTTAGATAAAAACTGTAATTATGTGATGGTTGATTCTTGTAGATATCTATGCTGAATTTTCTAAAAACCGTCTCCAATGGTATGACGTGACAAGGGTTGAAGTAGCAACTCAATCTTATAATGACAAAGATCTTTTAACAAGCAACGGTACTTGCTTTATAAACTGACATCTAAACCGATAATTAAAACTAACCAATTGGAGAGGATTGTTTGTTCTACTAAAAGAAGGTAATATAGTATAACAAATGGAGAAAGACCTACTGGTCAAAGCCGTGTTTATAGATTTACTGGTGCTGTCTGAAGCAAACCCATTTAATATAATTTAAGGTTTCTGGTGTGACATTCCATAGTTTCTAGTGTTCGATATAGTTGGGCATGGATGTACATAACACAGCAATGTATATATAGTTAGTAGTAGTAACTTCATATAATAAGCAATAAACAATAGTTAAACGAGTGCTGTTTATTTATATTAGAATAGAATAAAGAGAATATAAGGATGAAAGATCAATTTAATCTATTTCTGTAGATATATAGGATTTTAAATGTGATTGTCTTCGTTGTCTTCTATACTTGTTTCTAAAATGTTTTCTTACGATCCTTTACAGAAAATTGCTCTTAAAGATGTATATACAATACATAGAAAGACCTCTTCTTTCCATCGTCGTCAATTTTCCAGCGATGAAGAAATAAGGATTGTAACATACTTCACCGAAGTGCTTCCCTTCTTTTTCATCAGATTAGATAGGAAACCCATAAGTGATAATATGATAGCGTCTGATCTAACTAGTCATGAAAGTTTGACAGAATCAACAAGTAAATAGAAAAGCCCTCCGAATGAAGAACTGATATGATTTGGGAACGGAAATGTTGTGACAAATTTTTCTGTTACTATACCTTGAAAACTGGCTGCTTTACTGTGGGAATTCTGCAAATTCTACTAGGCGTTATTCAGCTAGCAAATGCTGCCTATCATATCAACAGCTTCTTCTGGAGACTGATATTCGTGATTGTGAACATAGTTCTCTTGTTGCTGGCCATGCTGTTTCTGATTGTTGTCTGGAAAGAAATGTTTGAGGTAATAAGATCATTTGGATTATGGTCACTCTTTTATGTTGTTATGAAAATCATACTGTTGGCCAATTTCTTTGCATTTTCATCCGCGCCGGTTGTTGATTACTTAATGGATATTATTGCACTCTTGTTCTTTGTCTATTTTGTAATGATCATCTTCAGCTACGCAGCTGAATTAAGGGAAGCGCAGGAATAGTGTCTGGCGCCTATAGACATTTTACTTTCGCAATAATGAAACCATAAGGGCAGTTCGGCGTTTCTTAATATACATTGTCTAAGTTTCGTAGAATGTTCAAAATGAGTTCCTAGCAGCTATTGTGGAATAAAGTATAGATACTATTGACCAAGGACATTGATAAAGAAGTTCCACATAAAAACATACATATACCCGAGAGTGCAATATTTTAAACCAAACAGCGTTGTACTCAAAAGTGGAAACTCTACTGGGAGGACAGGTCTCGGGTGTGTGAGGAGTAAATTGTTTTTAGCCATCGTTAAGACGACACCGATAATATAATCACTCAAGTAAGGACCTAAAAAGCACATACGGAGAGCACAAACATTTGTGAAGATTAAGGATATATACAAGCATTTCCGGAAATTAAAAGAATTGGGAGCTTCAGATCTAAAAAAGTTTTGGAAAGATCGAGATGATGGATCATCTACAATCCCATCTTGCGTCATCGCTTCTTGAAAAAGTGAAAGTGGAAGTTTATATGTTCCGCAAACACATTCCTGACTACTGTTCCATCAACACACTTATGGATTGGGAATAGATGGGAAAAATACAACTCTTAGTTTAACCTTGATGATTCTCTAAAAACCAAAAACCCTAGGCTTTCTGTGTTCGTTAATTTAAAAATCAACTAAGAATGCTAGAATATCCTCAACGTAAAACTTTGCTATTTGCCATTTTTTAAATAATTAACTATAAAATATTTTAGAATTAACGACTGTGTATAGTGATTTGTTTAATAATAAATATAGTTTTTAAATGATAAGTGCTGTTTTGTTTACACGTAACCCCTAAAGCTAACAAAAGTACAATCTTAACATAAGAAGAACAGTAACGAGTACTTCTGTGAAACCGTTTAGTTGCATCCTCGTCATTTAACAAATTTAGCACTAACTTTAAGTTGATGATAGTGAATACTTATTATACAATTTATGCTTTTCTCAAACTCCCATCTTGAAACATAAGGCATCTACTGATATTTAGCATCGTCTTCTATTTTAGATGTGGATCTGTTTAAAATATCTCGTGATGTTCTTCCAGTTGTTTCTAATTCTGTATACATTGCTTCTATAACAATATTTAACAGGGCGACTCGGGTATACACTCGCATACGCTGACGATAATTTTTGATGAATATGAAGGAAAAGTTACAAGAACACAATAGAACATCCGAATGTAAAGGTAGGGGGCAAAATTATTGAGAGAATAAGAGCTTCTACACTACTTATCTGGCAGAGAAATATTGTAAGGCGTATTTTTAGTACGGTACGATGGCGATGAACCTGCAAATACAATTTAGAATTGACCGCAAAATGTGGGTTAAATAAAGAGTAATAGAGTGGAATTGTTAGGCTGCTTAAAAATGATGAAGGAGTCAAGATGACACTTGCAAGGAAGAATTGACAGAGAGACTGCAGACACGATGACGAGATGCCAGAAATTTGTTCGGTGCGTATTCACGATCAATCATCGATCGCATCTTCATACCACGTGGAGTCCGATAAGCTGACTCTAAGCCGCTATGCGCGGACACGCATGCAACCAGTCTCGGCGCCGTTTCTACTCCAATCCCCTTTAGAAATAATCCACTTTAGAAAGGGCATATAACCGGAACGCCATCCTGAGAACTCACCGAGCGGGATACCGAGGAGCGCAATTGATCTTCCAGCGGTCCCCGCCGATCCAAGCAGCGAAAAGACGGACTTTGTACGAGGTAGAAATTTCATGTTTATGTTAGTCCGAGTGGTTCAAACACCAAGAAATCACCACTTCCTGCAAGGCTAAATACATCAGCTGTGCACGCCACTAACACCGTAACACACGTAATTCTATGGAAGCTGCCCGCACGCAAAAGATAAACAGACGCCATTTTGCAGCACAAATATAGTTTGTTTCAGACCTATCGTTCGGAGCCCGAGCGCACTTGAGCTACGATTGTACCACTTGTGCCTAGTTTCCATCCGTTAAGGGGCCGCAACGAAGCAAACCAAAGTGAATATTGGGTTGCAGACTGTCCAGAAACATTGAAATACAGAACCACTCCGCAGAAAGAATGTTCTGTTATAAATTGTATGGACAAAGCATTTTTAATTAATTCGTTTTGTAATTAGTAAAACACCATATACAATTTATTTCTATATGTGTTATTCCTGAGTTTATACATTTGAGTATACGAATCTTGGCATCTAGGCTTACCCGAAGCAACCGGTTGAAAATAAATTTGGAAATAAAATTAAAAATTTCATAACTTCTCAGTAGTTTACAAACTCCTTTTCGAACCTGAATAACGCATTGGTGGAACGAGTCTTCAGGGACTCTCCGCTGTTTTTTTCGAAGAAGCTGCCGCCGCCGCCGGACACTTCCAGGAAATTGTCTGATGGTCAAGTGCTTGGAAGTCGTATGAAGTAGGTAACGGTAATTGTAAAACTGGTAGAATTTCGGGTTGTTAACTAGGTCAGAATTATACTTCTTTTGCATGTAACATTAGTGCTTAATTATGTGTTCCCTAATGTTCCGTTGGTTGTAAAAAAACCGAGTTTCAATATTGTGATAGAAACTTTAAGTTGAACGTGGATATTTATTGAACTTTGTGTTAATACGCAAGTGTAAGTTAGATTATGAGGTTAAACGCTAGTGCTGATTGAATCTTCATTATTACCTGAAAGTAAAATTAAATTAATGAGACGCTTCCAGTCTCAACTTGTTGAATAGAGAGCCGGTACAATCATAAAGTTTTAAGCTATACTGTTTACATTGACGCCACTTAGGGTTCTGATAAATGAAAATTATATGTGCATGAACGTCATTCAAATGTATTTTGTTGTGTGTTTATTATAACGTCTTGAATAATTGATCAGTGTGTTTTATTTGTGATTTCTGTAAAATAATCTGCGGGAAAGATTTCAAAAGAAAGCAAAGGCCAGTATTAGCTTGTATTTCAGGTGATGCTTAAAGGTAAGTTCTTTATCTGCAGGACCAATGCACCACCTTTCCCAAATAATCGGTTGACCTTCGTTTCGTTATTTTAGTAGATTGGCAGTAGTTGTATATTATTAAATGCAGATCACGTAGTATTTTCAGCCAGCGTACTACCACATACTTCATCTTTATAGTCGAACCACCCCTTTGTCCCGACTGTCAGCTGGCTGGAGCAATTTATTGTTACAGGGTTGTTTATTTTGTGCTTTCACCAGCAACATGCTGGTACACCAACGTGGGGACTTGTTTGATTGTTTTAATTATTAATTACGTTGTAATAACTCTTACAACATTTAAAGGAGATGTTAGCTAAAAGTACTTCTCTTACAATTTTGCATTCCTTATGACAAAACCTAGAAATTTACCATTTCTACCATAGGAGAATAGAAACATTAGCTTCAAGACTAATCTAAACTTGAGTGTATTAATTTTTTTTTAAATTATTCTTTTCAACTAAACTAGATTGCTATTTCGTTAAAGATTGTGACTTAAAAACAAAGGGACTTAAGAACAAAAATAATTGAAATAATAGAAATCATTCACATAACAATTTTAACATTAATGTATTCATTATCTTTAGCCTCTTTTAATCTTGGCTGTTGGGGACCATTCATACCACACAAAAAATGTAAAAGTACACAAGATATTGAAAATTACCTCATGGCATTGAGCAGAGCACTAACTAGTATTTAGATGGTCAAGAAAACGCTATACACGGAAGACAAGAAAGAACTTTTAAAGTAATGAAGTGCCTAAATAAAAACGAAGAAGAGACTGAAAGGTTACATGTCATCGATAGAAAAAATAGAAAACATGGCTTGACTCAACAATAGTAAACATGAATGACATGTTAGGTCAGTTTCAAGATGACCCGCTGTCTCTGACGTTTCACGCGTACGGAGAAAGCGGTTTTCATTTGAGTGATCATTACGTGTAATGTAGCTGCCATTTTGGGCACCTAATCAGCCAATATTCACCGTTCTCGGATTTAACAATTCAAGTTACAGCCTGCAAGTCTCAAGTCTGAAATTATGTTGCTATCATCCCGCCAGCACACGTTCCGCAACCACACTGTGATAATGCAGCTGAAAATACTTTCTTTTCGTCGCCTGCTCGAATCCCGACGCTTTCAACTGCAGCTGTCTATTCTTCATTTAGCTAGCCCAAGGATCTCGATAAATCAAGCCCGCTGTCCCGATATTCGTTACTGAGTTGAATGTTGACTTTACTGATTTTGCATTCACCCCACCAATTATGCGGATTTCAGAATAAGTTGAATATGTTACATTAATTAAGCAATACATGTTGTGAACTGACATCGTTTTAGCTATGTTATGTTATATTTAAGAGATTAACCGCGATTAACGCTTATTGCAAACTGTTGCGAGCTTGACACCAGGTTTCCATACTTGTTTTTTATACAGTTTTTCCTTGTATCACTCGATGTGACGTCACACGCCAGGTAATTAGAGTTATTTTATGACTGTCACCAGGCTTCAGCTGCTATCAGCGCGAAATATCTTTATGTGTGTTATCTTAACATACCTTAAAATTACGAGGTAGTGTATCTGGGCTCTGAGTACATTTCCTGTAGCCGAGCAGAATTCTTCCTGTGGAGAGCCTCATTTTATTCCAGCAGGAATATTAAGTGGTACCTACCAAATTGCCCGTATTTAACCTTGTATCTTCAAAGTACAATTTGTTTTTACTATTTCGAGAGACTCTTTCCTTCCAACCTCTCAGTGGGGTCTAGCCAATACGTGGGTGATTTGCCATATTTGCGTTAATCCTCCGATTTACTTGTACGATTAGCTTCTGCAGATTATAGCTGCGTGTTATGTAAGAAAAAGTAAACGATAAGTAAGAGATCAAAGGTTGTAGATAACATACACATAACATTTCGAAATGAAAAAAATGTAGGTGTGACGAATGCAGAAGGCTATTCACAATTAAGTTTCTATTCTGACATATTTTAAAGTGTTATTAACATATTGTGGCATGTCAAACTCTTTGCATTGAAAGCGGTCGATACCTTAGATTATTGACCCCTATGAAGTTAGCACCACAACTTCAAAAAATGTTAATTTTTTCAAGAGTTCCCGTTGCACCCCAAAGAGTTCTAGAGTTTCTGGGTATTTTTAAAAATAGTTCTATGTATTTAAGAGAAAAAAATGTGGATCGAAAATTTGGGGTGCTAACTTCACATTTTCCTCGGACAAATACCACTATAACTCTCTTTCAGTCATACTTATTGAAAAATGTTATTACACTTTTCAATAGAACTCGCCGGGGTGCTACTAGAACTCTAACAAAAAAACAGATTTTCACAAAAAAATTATTATAAGCCGGAAAAAAATCTTTTTTTTTAGTACCGGTAGTTCTAATGGGAGTTCTAGTAGCACCCCAGCGAGTTCTATCGATAACTCTAATAACATGTTTTGATAAGACTCGAAGTAAAAAAGTTACGCTTATTTCTATGTTAGCACTTTTAAAAAACGACGAAGACCTGGAAGTAAGTTTTTACAATTCCGGTAGTTCTAATAGGAGTTCTAGTAGCACCCCGGCGAGTTCTATCTATAACTCTCATAACATTTTTTGATAAGACTCGAAGTAAAAAGGTATCATATGTGTAAAATCAAATTCTGTAATTAAAACCGCGGATTTAAGTAGGACATTTAATTAGAGCATTTAATTCGCGGTTTAATTGGAGCATTTAATTGTGTCAATTAAAATTTGATTGACAGCTAGGTCAATCAAGGTGTGGGAATACTACTCACGTGTATAATAATAAAATGTGAGCAAACTAATATTAAATCAAGCTTGGTTTGGAAATTTTTGTTTTATGAATAATATGTTGGTTAAATTCGAGGTTAGCAGGTTAGGTTTTGCGTCAGTTTTGACACAGCCTGAGGCAAAACCTAACCTACTACTCGAATTTGACATAGACTTACAGTCGCACCAACATATTATTCATGAAACAAATATTACAAAGCCAAGCTTGATTTCATTTTAGTTTGCTCACATGTTACATTTAACAATTATGACGATCTACGAAAGAAATGTGTCAGAGCGCATACCAACGCTGTGGTTGTTCCACATGTCATTATATATGTAGTAAAATATCGATATTTTGAGATTTTTATAGTTCAATATGTTCAAGATGTTTTGTTTTTCAATATTTTCAAATTAAAATTAAAAAAAAATAAATAAAAAAGTAAAAAAGAACCACGATGTATCTCCACCTTGACGCGGTGGGGCGGCTTCCTTGTATCAGCATTAAAGCAATAAAAAGCAAATGTTCGATGCAAAACTAAGAGAGATACTAATTTTTTACTAAACTATCATAACTTAAAAGAAATTGCTTTCAGGACATTGGTTTTAGCAAACACAAAAAAGCTTTTTTTACTTCAAGTCTTATCAAAAAATGTTATTGGAGTTATCGATAGAACTCGCCGGGGTGCTACTAGAACTCCTATTAGAACTACCAAAACTGTAAAAAAATACTTCCAGGTCTTGGGTCGTTTTGTAAAAGTGCTAACACAAAAATACGCATAACTTTTTTACTTAAAATGTTATTAGAGGTATCGATAGAACTCGTACGGGTGCTACTAGAACTCCTATTAGAACTACCGGAACTGTACAAAATTACTTCCAGGTCTTTGTCGTTTTGTAAAAGTGCTAACATAAAAATTAACGTAACCTTTTGTACTTCGAGATCAAATTTTTTTATTAGAGTTATCGGTAGAACTCGCCGGGGTGCTACTAGAGCTCCCATTAGAACTACCGGAACTTTTAAAAAATTGCTTTCAGGACTTCGTCGTTTTGTAAAAATACTAATACAAAAATTAGCATAACTTCTTTACTTCGGGTCCTATCAAAAAATGTTATTAGAGTTATCGATAGAACTCGCCGGTGTGCTACTAGAACTCCCATTAGAACTACCGGAACTTTTAAAAAATTGCTTTCAGGACTTCGTTTTGTAAAAATACTAACACAAAAATGGGCGTAACTTCTTTACTTCGGGTCCTATCAAAAAATGTTATTAGAGTTATCGATAGAACTTGCCGGTGTGCTACTAGAACTCCCATTAGAACTACCGGAACTTTTAAAAAATTGCTTTCAGGACTTCGTTTTGTAAAAATACTAACACAAAAATGGGCGTAACTTCTTTACTTCGGGTCCTATCAAAAAATGTAATTTGAGTTATCGATACAACTCGCCGGTGTGCTACTAGAACTCCAATTAGAACTACCGGAACTTTTAAAAAATTGCTTTCAGGACTTCGTCGTTTTGTAAAAATACTAACACAAAAATGGGCGTAACTTCTTTACTTCGGGTCCTATCAAAAAATGTTATTAGAGTTATCGATATAACTCGCCGGTGTGCTACTAGAACTCCCATTAGAACTACCGGAACTTTTAAAAAATTGCTTTCAGGACTAGTCGTTTTGTAAAAATACTAATACAAAAATTAGCATAACTTCTTTACTTCGGGTCCTATCAAAAAATGTTATTAGAGTTATCGATAGAACTCGCCGGTGTGCTACTAGAACTCTCATTAGAACTACCGGAACTTTTAAAAAATTGCTTTCAGGACTTCGTCGTTTTGTAAAAATACTAACACAGAAATGGGCGTAACTTCTTTACTTCGGGTCCTATCAAAAAATGTTATTAGAGTTATCGATAGAACTCGCCGGGGTGCTACTAGAACTCCCATTAGAACTACCGGAACTTTTAAAAAATTGCTTTCAGGACTAGTCGTTTTGTAAAAATACTAATACAAAAATTAGCATAACTTCTTTACTTCGGGTCCTATCAAAAAATGTTATTAGAGTTATCGATAGAACTCGCCGGTGTGCTACTAGAACTCCCATTAGAACTACCGGAACTTTTAAAAAATTGCTTTCAGGACTTCGTCGTTTTGTAAAAATACTAACACAGAAATGGGCGTAACTTCTTTACTTCGGGTCCTATCAAAAAATGTTATTAGAGTTATCGATAGAACTCGCCGGGGTGCTACTAGAACTCCCATTAGAACTACTGGAACTTTTTTTTGAAAACCTTTTTTTTTGTTGGAGTTCTAGTAGCACCCCGGTGAGTTCTATCGAAAAGTGTAATGACATTTTTCAATAAGTAGGACTCAAAAAGAGTTATAGTGGTATTTGTCCGAAGAAAATGTGAAGTTAGCACCCCAAATTTTCGAGCCACATTTTTTTTCCTTAAATACATAGAATTATCTTTAAAAATAGCAAGGAACTCTAGAACTCTTTGGGGTGCAACGGGAACTCTTGAAAAAAATGACATTTTTTGAAGTTGTGGTGCTAACTTCACAGGGGTAGATTATTGATACCTAGATATTGAGGGGTTTCATTAACGTATGTGCTTAACTGATGCTACTTCGGTAAATTTGGAGATCTCTATGAAATGGTGGTTGAGGTATTCATGTCAATAATTAAAGTATTTGAAATTACATACGTTACGGCTCAAAAAAGCTTTTTTGGCCATTTTTGAGTTTTGTGAGCACATTTAGTTGTTCTCATTATTTTATCTACTTGCAGCAGCTTTTGAGAGATTAAATATATAGAATGCTATGAATATTGTCAGCACGATCAGATTGCTTTCAGAAAGAGTAAATGTCGAATTGACAGCTTAAATCACAGAAGCAGAAAAACTCGTATAATTGGAGAAGAGCAGAATGCCCTGCGACAAAGTGTACTTCAACACCTGTTGTTGCTGTTTGCCGCTGCGAACGGGCTGCTTAATTTTGGGAATGTGGGACATAATCTCATACACTTTACAAATATCAGGTGAATTTTTGTTGGACCAGAACTTCAGCTGGAAAGTCGTTCGAACGATATTCCTCGCGTTAAGTCTGATATTTGCAGTAGCGTTCCTTTACGCCATCTGCCAGGAAGCAGTAATAGTGTTAAAAATGTATGGTTTTTGGCAGATTTTAGCTTTGGTGATGGAAATAGTTCATGTAATATTAGTAGTAACAGATTCTATCGACATGAAGTCGGAAAATATGGCTCACGTAGACAAGACCGGTTTTATTATAATGCAAGTTCTTATGTTTGCCCTAAATATCTACTTCCTTTTAATAATATTCAGCTACGCTGCTGACTTAGATGACGAGTACAGTTAGGGTAATTCTATGTTATTGCGGCACATTATAACTACCACTAAGGATTGATTACTGTTTAACATTATGAATGTGTATACATAACTTTTTAAACTAATAAATAATTTCATACCTCTGCAGCAATTTATTACAGATTCGTTTTTAATGTAGAAAATGTGTAATATTTAATATAATCATACTGTAAAAATATCTCTAAATTACATTGGTGCAAATTAAATACAAATACGATTGAAAATAATCGTATGAGTTAAATAAACCCTACAGGGAACCGTATCTGTTGATGTTCAACACAGTAAAGAAGAAAAGTCGTGAAGCTCAAAAAAAAGGAACAGATGCGAATGCGAGGCAGTACTTCTTCGCCTTTCCTGTTCTTTCATTCATTCTCCGCCTCTATTTCCTCCTATTCATCCTGTAATTCCCGTTATTGGCTAAAGAGAATACCCTTGGTTGGGGGAATTGGAATACCACGAAGAATTACCCTTTTTGTTAGTTTAGAGCGACAGTTCCAAATTGAGAGTGCACAAATAATTGCAGTTTGTTCACCTTAGAGAACTTGGATTTCTTATTTCGAGGACTTCCCATAACAGTGTAGAGTTAGTTAAAAAATTGGGGTTAAGAAATGTGTATTCAGAATAGTTAACTTTGAAACTGAGAGAACAAAACAGTATCCTATCAATTAACTGTATAAAATGTATAATCGGTTGATATTACTATCAGAATAATAATAACTACTTTGATTTCGAAGGTGAAGATTGTGCAATACTTCATTTAATTCTTCTCCCCTTTCATTTTTTCAGTTAAGGGTTGGTGCACGTTTGCATATACCTTTCTACATATTCTTCTTTTTATTCTCTTCGATTATTGCCCTTCTGTAGTTACGAAAATAATTCAAAGAATGCCGTAATAAGGAACAACTTTTATATGTAGCACTCATTGAAACAAAAGCTAACCTAAATTATAACTTGATGTTTTAAGATGTTTTTAGAATCGTGTTTCAGAACTCCTTACCGCTGAACGCATTACCTCATATATTTATCTGCTGCAATTTGCCAGATCCCTTTTTTAAACTTCAGCAACGTTAGGAAGGCGAGCCAAGTAAACAAACACACGTACTCGTTGAAAATCACGTGATAAAAAGGCGTTCTGTGGTTGGCCGTTTCGAAGAGAAAGTCGAACATGGCTTATGGGCGTCTTTACACTAGAGGAGAAATAAACGTTGCATTATTTTATTGTGCGGTATTTATCTGCAGTATCATATACAACGGACGTTTACGTATAATGCGCACCATGTGAAACTGATCTAAGCCCCACTGAGAATTGTCAAAATCTTTATTTACATGGCTCGCCTTCGTCAAGTGGCTGAAGTATAGGTTTTTTATAGAGGCGGTAAAGCATTGCATTAACAAGTTTCCACAGATCCGATGACCTAAAACCCCCTGGAGTCGTAGCTGAGTCATATATTTGCAGCCGATGTGATATACTGCAAGACCAAAACATAATTTACATTAAAAATGAAATAAGCCGTCTGTGTAGCACAAGGTTGTTGCAGAAAAAATCGTTACTAAAACAAAAAACAAAGCCCCACAGGTAGACGTCATTTTGTTCCGGCGAAAACGGCAAAAAAGTAAAAATGATTTGTTCCAGATAGTTTTCACTCGAGACAAGGGCGGTTTAAGGTACATGAAATGGGTTTATTTGCTACGTGAAGAATTAATTAGAATAAGGGCCCCACGAGGTTGATATTAAACTCCAGGTATTCACGACGCAACGGAGTCGTAGAAAAACTGGTGAGCTGGATCTCGGTCACTTGCTTTTAGTTAATAATGTGCTTATAAAAGATATGTTCTGCATGTCTGCTTTACAACGGAGTAATTAAAACAAACGCAAACTAATATTTAAAACATTATAATGAGCACACACCAAATTACACAAAATTTTGGTGCAGCCGAAGGGCATTCAAAATTTTCTGAACGGTTTGCTAAGTCGTAATACAATATTATATAAATGTAGATGATAACAGTTCAAACGTAAACCGAAATCTAAAAATTAAAGCACTTCAAAAAGGACGGCAAATTGGCGATACGAAACATTTTTTACGGCATGCAAAAGTTACTCAAATGCATGTTAATTTAGCGCGAGTGCGAGTTGAACTGTGGTACGAGACGGACGCGTATGCGGACGACCGTTATCAGTGACCGTTCGTGCACCAGGCGATAAGATCTGCTTACGGACTTAGCATTAAACTGTGAGTCTTAATCTTGGATGACATTCCTTACTAATAAACTTAAATAACAATAATAATTAACCTGTAGCATTGCAATAACTGCTTTAGCGGAAAGGTCAGCGTTCACCGCCGCTATCGCACGGATAGCGGCGGCCCCCCTTTTTGTCTGCAAGAGTGATATTTAAAACTTAACCCTGTATATTTCAAACAAAGCCTGTGCTACAACTAATATTAATATATGGGAGATCCAAAACCCTCCCGGCTTAAAAATCCAATCTTAATTATTCAAGGAGCAAATGCTACTCCCAGTCCAATGGATACAGAAACTACCAACATAAACACAAAAAAACGCGGACTGTCAACCCCAGATGACGATAATGACGTTAACAAACGTTACATGTTTAACAACGATACACTTATAACCCAAAACAAATTCTATACATTGCAATCTGAAACAACACTCAACCAGAATTCCACAAATAAAGCTTCTCACACAACCGAAGAACCAGCCAAACCAAAAATCCCACCGATATTCCTACTTAACGGCACCCACCATCAAAACATAATCAAAGACATCAAAGCAGTAATTAAAAATGAAAACTTCACCACATCATACAGAGGAACTCAATTAAAAATCAATTTAAACAGCTCTGATGATTATAGAGCCTTAACCAAATATTACGAGGATAAAAAGGTGAACTATTACACTTATCATTCCGCGGAAAACGCCAATATCTCAGCAATTATAAGAAATGTACCTATTTCAATCTCTGATGAAGAAATCTCTTCAGAACTACAACAATTACAATACCCAGTAATTAAAACAACTAGATTGCTAAATAGCAAAAAAGTGCCCATGCCGCTAGTGGCAATCGAGCTATCAAAAACTGATAAGGCCAAGGAGCTCTTTAGCCTAAACAAACTTCTACACTGCGTAGTGACCGTGGAACCACGAAGAAAAACAGCGAAACACCACAATGCACAAATTGCCAACGCGTAGGCCACACTAAAAACTACTGTCGCCTACCACCGCGTTGCGTAAAATGCACTGAACATCACCACTACAAAGAGTGCCAAAAAACAAAAGACATCAAACCCAGTTGCGTAAACTGTGGAGCAGATCACACGGCCAACTACAGAGGCTGCCCATACATCAAGAAGCTGACTAGAAATACTTTCCCTCACAATCAACAAACACAACATACTCCTAAAATCTACCCTACTAATCCCAACGCCCTTATTGCAGGAAATATTACATCCAACCCAACTTATGCCAATATCTTAGCCAACAACTATACAAATCCCAACCAAACAAACAACAATCAATCGACATCCAACTCTGCTAGTTCAACGTCAAATATCATTCAGACCATCCTACAAATGTTAACTCCTTACATTGAACAAATTAAGAATTTTATCCTGTCAATAATTCCAATGCTCCTCAATGGCGGCAAATGAACAAAATTTAATACACAAGTTAACACTAGTTAATTGGAATGCCGACGGCCTAAAAAAACAAAGGTCTACCTTTATCTCATTTCTCGCAAGGCATAATACTGATATTGCATGCGTAACGGAAACGCATCTGGTCAACAACGAGCAACTAACAATCCCAGGATACACGATATACAGAAAAGATAGAGAATCAGCAGTTGGATGGGGCGGTGCAGCGATAATAGCTAAACGAAGCCTTCACATAACATCAGTAGATATTAATAATACCCACAAAATAGAAGCTACCGCAGTAAAAATTAGCTTAAAAAATAATAGCACACTAAAACTTGTTTGCGGATACAAATCACCTAACAGACAACTTATCCGTGAAGAACTAGAAGACATCTTTAGCACCCCAGAACCAACACTACTATTGGGAGATTCAAATTGTAAACATACAAACTGGGGCTGCAGAAAAACCAACCCTAACGGTATCAAACTTAACGATTTCGCCTCCCAACTTGCATTACACATCTCGGCACCAACAGACTACACATATGTTCCTTACAGAGCTGACCACATGCCTGACATTTTAGATATAACTCTTCACAAAAACCTAACTTCACCAATTACCCAAACAGTTCTGACAGAACTAGATTCAGATCACTTACCGGTAATTGTGACCTTTCACAACGCTGCCCAAAATTACCCTAAAATTCCTAGGCTAATAAATGGTCCAATAAATTGGGATCAGTTCAAAAAATCAATGAACAATCTGTTGTCCTGCCCAACAAATCTCATCTCACAAATGGATATTAATAATGCAATAGAAACCTTCAAACACACACTTAACCAAGCAGTACATAACGCCACTACCATATACCGGCAACGCAGGCCCCCAACTTATCTCCATCCACCAATAGCCATATTCAATTTAATTAAAGAAAAACATAGAGTACGAAGATTATGGCAAAGAACCCGTGATCCGCTAACTAAAGTACGACTAAATCAACTAATCAGAGAGATCAAAGAAAAATTGGACAAACACAGATTTGAATCATACAATAAATATGTAGAAAATTTAAACCCTGATGATTCCAGCATCTGGAGGGCAACCAGGAGGATTCTAAATCAACCACTAATAATCCCTACCCTTCGAGTGAATGATCAAGTATTTTCAGAAGACAAGGACAAAAGCGAATTATTTGCCAACCACATAGAAGAAGTTTTCACTACCACCATAGACCATAATATAGAACAAGCCCAACAGATCGCCACAGAAGTCAATAACAACTCCAATAACAATATAATTCTCACAGACCCAACTTCACCTACGGAAATCAAACAATACATTACCAAACTGAAAATCAACAAAGCTCCAGGAAATGACATGGTACCAAACATAATTCTGAAAAACCTGCCGGCAAAATCAATATCCTTCCTAACGGCAATATTTAACGCATGCTTAAGGGTAGGCTACTTTCCAGAGGCCTGGAGACAATCTCTTATTCTAATGTTTCCCAAACCCGGGAAAAAACACAGTGATCCGACCGCATACCGACCGATAAGTCTACTTTCAACTCTTTCCAAACTGCTGGAACGAATTATTCACCACCGCCTAACCAAATTTATAGAGGACAAGAATTTAATACCCCCATCACAGTTTGGTTTTAAAAGGGCTCACTCAACCAACCACCAAATATTAAGACTCACAGAAATAATCGAACGAGGGTTTGAAAACAAGACACATACACTCATCACATTCGTCGATGTAGCTCAAGCTTTTGATCGCGTCTGGATCAATGGACTACTCTACAAAATGCTAAGGATGCAAATTCCAACATACCTTTACCAAATTATTCAATCATTTCTAACCAACCGAACATTCCAGGTGAGAATAGGTTCATTCACCTCAACAATCAAACAAGCTCACGCGGGTGTTCCACAGGGATCTATATTGGGTCCAATTCTTTTCAATATATTTATGTCCGACATCCCAACCATACCTAAAGTACACCTAGCCTTGTACGCCGATGATACGGCCATTATTACGCAGGATAGTGATATTCACCGAGGAGCACATAAACTACAAGAAGGTGTGGATCAACTAAATAATTGGTTTAAAAAGTGGTGCATAAAAATAAACCCCAATAAATGCGAATCCAAGATTTTTACCCTCCGTAGACCAGTAGACCCAGCAAGAATAAGGATTAATAACATACCAATTGATTGGAACCCTAAAGATAGAGCCATCCGATACCTTGGAATTTATTTGGATCGCAAACTAAACTGGAGCTACCACATTAACCAAAAGCTGTCACAATCCTACGCGAGACTAGGAATGTTATACCCCATTCTCAACAAAAAGTCTACACTTAAAATCAAATGTGGAACATTACTTTACACAACCATAATTCGACCGATACTCACCTATGGTTGCAGCATCTGGAGTTCTACATCCAAAACCAACATAAACAAGCTGCAAGTCTTACAAAACAAAGTGCTGCGCACCATAACCAATGCAGAATGGTATGTCAGAAACTCCCAGTTGCACAGAGAAACAGGCATCTCCACCATACAGAAATTCATTACCAAAACCTCAAAAACCTTTTATAACAACATTGACAACTGCACTGGCGCAGTATTTTATCAGCTAGGTACTAGATCAATACATACCAGGCTAAAAAGAAGGCTACCCAGGGATCTCTTATCCAGCGATAGCGAATAATGGAAATCCACCATACCGAACAAATAAAAACTTTCGTGTAAATAGTACTCCATAAACATGAGTGTAAATATAAATCAGTGCAACAATAAAAACTAGTGATGGAGGCCTATTGGTCCTCTATAGTGCGGTATATAGTGACAAACTTTATTGAACACTACCATGAATAGCAATTAGTGCTGAACTGGTAAAAAGAATGCTGAAGAGAGTTAATTTAGCGCAATTGAAAAATTTATTACAATATCCCAAGCTATTGAGGGAAAAGGCATAGCCCAGCAGTTTGCTCACTAGATGCACGATACACATAAAACAATCGAGATGAAGGCGTCATGCCTGGGGCAAAAAGTGCAACAGGAAGTACCTGACAAAGGTGGAGTGTAGTCAACTCGATGGTGGCACTTCGCGTATTCTGATACGATATAAAATCGATATTTGGCGGACCGACGCTAGATGAGACGATAAAATAAGAACCCCCCAATTGTTAATTTGCATAGCACAACTTAAAAACCCCGAATTAGATTAAGTTACTATGCGGCCGGTAATGTTATGGCTGCAAAACACCACAGTTACGAATTAAACCAGCATTACCAGCTTCGACAATTTTTAGCCCGATACAAAAAACCACCTCCGCCTAATTTCGATAAATTACGTAGCCGCTTCGCGGTAGTTGGGAGAGTCGGGAGCGTTACATGCTCACTGAAATGGTAATACTCGACTGAAGATCGAAAAATGAAATTTGCAATCCCCATGATGCATTCACTTCGCAGAAAACTGTAATTCCCCGCGAAACTATACAGACGTTAATTGCAAGAAACACACATCTGCTCTCTTACGTGGAGCGCAACTGAAAATATAACTTTCCAAAGAATATGTACACGTTTGCTGTCTAGACAAACCTATTCAGCTGCACTCTAAATTACGCTCACAAGTGCGTCTAAAGGAATGTCCAAGGGCGTTTCGCTCAAAATTCTTGAGGATTCTGTTCTCGGACAAAAGCCGTAAACATTAAAAGTAACATAACAAGAAACGAAGCTGTAGAAATGTGGAATATAGATTTATTATATATGAAGTTTTATGGAATGACAAGTGTATCTGTTGTACTTCAACTATTAGAAAACTCTGTTTCGTTCAGTGTGTTTTAACATTTTCAGGAAGTGGGTTAATGGATTAGTTGCAGGTGCCCGCCAAACAATTGTATCTCATTTCCTGATTAGTGACGTAATTAGCAATTTTTCGCGCAATCGAGTACTAGTGCTGCTTCTGCATCGACTTCTGGTGGTAAAATCGAGAGGGGTTCAAAGCGGAAACGTTTCGAAGCACTTCAAACCAACAGCCCGCAGTTATGAAGAGACCCGTACAGGGAGAAAAATGGTCATTCTATCAGAAGGTTAACCACGCACATGCCTGAATAAGAAACGAGGAAACAGGGTCAAGCTCTACCTGCTAAAGAAAACCGATGAATTGGAAGAAGAACGAAAGGTACGTTGCCATAATAAAAAAAAATTAACAGTAACCTGTATGGATCGTGCTAGTAGAGAACGGCCAGAGCAAATATTTAATGGCTGTCTACCTAGGGAACTCTGAGGAGGTATAAAATTTGGCATGGACTTTGGGACTACCGATGAAACCAAAAACCACTGTCCCCAGGTTGGCTGTGCAAAATTCTGAAAGGTGGTGGACGCCAAGTCTGATCCAAAAGGACAGGAGGTGATCATTACTATAGACAAAAGATCTTGGATTAGGTTACAAGACCTACAATATCGGCCGTACCTCATTTTCTCCCGGGCTGCTTTTTAGAAATTTGGCAAAAAAGGAGGGAAACAATCCTAAGACTTTTTTGTTGATGAAGGAAACACGACTAACTTAATATTAGTTTCTAAAATGGTGATTTATACTACCTCACTCCAGACTCTAGATGGCTATAGCTATTTCTTATTTGTTTTTTATTGCGGTATTTGTACAACTGAAAAAATGACGTTAAAATGTCGACTTGGCAGATAACAGATGTGAGAAACAAGAAAGACCGTCTTGTCGAGAACTTAGCGGATTGCAATCGAGCAAGGTGTTTTTCACAAAGTGTTGTGGTTGCCTGCCGTTGCGAACAGGGTGCATACTTTTGGGAATATGGAGCATATCTTTTCACCTTATGCAAATGATGTACGAAGTTTTCTTCGACCCCATCTTCACTTGGAAGGTCTTACAAATAACGTTTTGTACGTGTAGTCTCCTACTTGCAATGGCTTTCTTTTATGGCGTTATAAAGCAATATTTCTTTATCGTAAATTTGTATGCATATTGGCGGATTTTACTTTTGCTTGTGGATCTAATATTTGTAATATTGGTGGCAGCAGATATTATACTTGTTCCACTAGAAGAATTTCCTATACTGTCCAAAAAGGTTTATATTATGATCAAAATTGTTATGTTTGTGGCAGCTACATATTTTATTTTAGTTATATTTAGCTATACTAGCGAAATAAATGAAGACAATGATGAGTACTTATAGGTATCAATTTATATTGGTTATCATTATATTGTAACCTTTTATTTATGTTAAATATACTTCTATAAATACCTTAAGAATGAAACGATGCATTTTTAATGTACAAAGCATTGAAACACATAAATGCACTTTGTATATACAGTTGAAATGAATAAATCGCGCCATGTGTTAAAAGGACTGAATCAATCAGGTCAACTCCATATACAGAAAAGATAATTTAATTAAATAGTTTTCTGGGTGCAACTCAATCAATGAATAAACAATTTCTACCATGCTACATTCTAAATCTCATGTAAATATATGCACGGACAGCAGAGAGTGAAGACATGACAATAGAAAGCAGCTATGTACAAGTAGAAGAAGTAACAAACGCTAAGGTGAGGGACACAGAAAATGATCATCCTATTAGAAGAACTGTACTCATGTTGAGAACTAGTACCTGCAACGAATAGGAAAAACGCCTTATAGAATTCTATATTGTAAAAGATTTCACCATAATGAATACTATCTTCAAACAACATAAAATGAGACTATATTCTTGGATATCTGCGGGAGATAGATGTGGGAACCAGATTATATCCTGCATAAATCACGCTGGAGATCAATAGTGAAGATATGAACACAACACAACTGAAATTGGAAGCTCTAAAAGATAAAAACAAATGAAAAAACAGAAATCGAAGATGGAAAAAATTTAGAGAGACCGTAGTACAGTACATGGATAACGCACAGTTGAAAAGCAGATCAGCAAATAAAATTTGATCAGACACAAAGGGATGTATATAAAGAGCAATAAAAGAGTTGGAGAAGAGACCGCGACTAAAAAAAAAATAAAACTGTATACTTGATACTACATTACACATAGTGAAAAATAGAAGAAAACTGAAAGCAAGACGGCAAGAACCAAACTGTTACCCTAGACTGATACAATTAAAGAGAGATATTCACAGGCTATGCCGGATATATGTGAGCAAGGTGAAAAACACATGCATGAAACAAAAGACCTAATTGCTCTTATACATTATAAACGACTAGCAGTCCAGTGAGACAAATGTCTCATTTAATAAAACAAAAAAGACCGTTTTGCAAATAGAACGCGTATTCACCACACATACGTATATGACGTCATTGTTGGTAGCAACTACCAGTCGAATTCGCCTTGATAAAATTTGCCTAGAATCTAACCTAAAAAGTTCGGATTACGATAATTACGATAATAATTAGTGTTAGAGACTGAAATTCGGTTCCTGACCTGAAATGACCATTCCAAACATATAACTTTAATAACTTTTTTCTCTATCTCTTACGGTTTGGCTGCTGAAACAGCGTCCCGGACGGACGGACGGACGGACAGACAAGTCTATTAGATAAAGGATAGATTAACAAACTATCTAATGGATCAAATACCTTAAAAGCAGGCTGATATTGTACAAGGTAGAGGTACTAGGTACACATACATGAAAATATTTTTAACATTAGGCAATTTTTTAAGTTTAGAGAGTTCTACGTTCTGATGTACCTATGCCTTATAAATTATAGAAAAACGTTCGACATGGTAGAGTGGGGAAAATTTTCATCTCCAAGACTCTGCAGCTTAAAGGTTGACCACCCAACTCAAGCATTTGAACCTAAAGCAGGCACGAAACAAGAATGTATACTGTTGCCACAACTATGGCGATTATATAATTCATAAAGATTTTTGTGATTTAGAAGACACTTCCATCTCGATCGGATAACAAAATATCCAATTTGAGGTATGCCAATAATACCACAGTGATAGCTATCAATCTGGAAGAACTTATTGAGATAATGGACAAAACTGAAGAACTGAGACACCACCTAGGGTTAGAGATAAACGAGGGTAAAACGATTCTAACGAAAACTTGACCTTGTTCGCCTGATTGTATTTGAAGTTACATTTTAATATACAGCAGATTTGAATATGTGTGCTCTTTATTGTTTTTAGTAGATGCTAATAATTAGATTTAAACAAGTGAGTACAAGTGAAGCGGACACCGTTGTTAGTTTAAGTGTGCGCCGATGTGTTTGCGCACAGCGCGTGTCCGTTGCCTTCAGCATCAGTTAAAAGTGAGAATTTCTACATTTTTCTAGTGAATTCCTACCACCTGCAAGAATAGTAATAGTGATCCGTCATTTTCACGGAGAGTTTCAAAGCTTTGCAAACATTACTGTTTGGCGACTCATAAGTTTGTTAGCCGACGAAGAAACTCTCTGCACCCTCAAATGGCGTAATAGTAAAGACATTCGCCAGAAATAACTGCGAGAGGCAAATTCAGATTATTACGCAATTTAGGTTCTACGATCATCACTTAAGGTGGGTGGTTTAGGCTAGATTCTCTTATTCACGAGTAATCATCCCGCCCAAAGCTATGCGGGTCACCAAAGCCAGCGAGTGCGCACTTTTCCTATTGTTATGTTGTAATGCGGCGTTTTCCCAGCCCTATACTCTACTGTACTATGAATTTATATTGCCGTTTGTATGCCAGTTAGCCCAGTCATATGAGTACAAAACCTGCTTTTACCTCAGTGCAGCTAAGGGCAATGTCAATATTGCTGTTGCCGGTCTGTCCGTGATCCCCTATAAAGTTGTAATTGTATTTGCAAACGCTACCAGAAATAAAACCAAACAGTTTACATGAAGATATATACTCTGTAAAAACCTACATGCATGGAAAGACATAAAAAGAATACACAATGTTAATAGATAAATATTATATTCCCTATGATTAGTGACACAGAACAGTCCACGAGCTTAATGAATTCACTGAATACGGCCCTGACTCCAGTAGCTTGAAATCAGCTGAAGCAATGTGCCAACAAAATAATGCCAGCGCTTCGTTCTGGCTCTGCTAACTCAGCAAGTACGTGGTAACGTGGCCTTTGGGCACTTGTAAAATGTAATTATGGTAATTAAACTTGCCTATATTTCTTAGCAAGATGGCCATGAGATCAGATCCGTGTGTTGGCAAAGTCGACTGGCTTCCTTGAACTTCGAATGGCAGCCGGAATAGCAACTTCTGACTATGACGTGCTGTGTCTCGGAGATGCTTCCCCAAGTTGACACTTACAATACTCTGGGTAGCGTCCTTTTGGTTTCGGGCAACACGCACCGCTTGCATAACTTGCTTTGTTCTATTAATAACCCCACTCAATGACTAAATCAGCTGGTTTGCGCTCACATACTCACGCGCAACACTCGCAGGTTTTAAATGCATGATACGTTTTAATCTAATTACTACAATGTAGGAAATACCGTTTAGTTCTATTCCTAATAAAATAATGGTTAAATATCAAGGTGATTATTAAATGTCAAGGTGACACGAACTCGGCCGTTACAATGTGTATCGGCGTCGGCCAAATAAAGCTGCTTGGTAGACTGTCAACATAAATGCGTGGTAAAAACAGAGGTCTGCAGTGTGGTTTAATATTACCGTTATCATAAAGGCGTGATAGAAACTGCTACCTACTTAATTGTTTAGTTTTTAATTCTAGTATTAGTTAGTTTTCTTCGTTTACAGGAGGTACATACACATCCCTTGTTCATTTGTGTTCAAGAAAATTGACTTTGTATTTGATTTTTGGATAGGAGTTACAGTTTAGCAGGAGTCCAGAGTGAAGTAGGATCATCATTACGAAACGGGCTTTCCGTACATACAAACTGAAGTGCTGCATTGCAAATTGACGACCAAAGGGTGGGGCACAGAACCACTGGATTATATGATAATCAACTGAGAAAATTAAGAACTTTCCCATTTAAGAAACATGATGTAACATCCGACTTCATCTATCTTGGCTCTTTTCTTATTAACAAAAAATCTGGTGTAATACACTCACACAACTTCCTTTTACAGTGATCTTATAATTAGCGAAAAATTAGATTTTAAATTTTTAAGAATTTTTCCAAAATTTTCAAAACTTACAAATTCTACAAAAACGGTACAAAATAGAGCGTTAGTGAAAGAGACAAATTTTCTGTAGAATTTTAAGCTGAATTCAAAAATGTAATAATATACCGGGTGTTCTATTTAAAATAGGAGTTAAAAAAATGAGAAAAAAACAAAAGAAACCCACTTTAGAAGTATTCAACTGGAAAATCACCTATCTCACATCAATACACCTTAAGAATGTAATCAAAATGTAAAGTTTAAAAAAATCGTTAGAGCCGTTTTTGAAAAAATCGAAAAAAACTGAAAAATCACAAAAGTAAACACCTACTTCCGGTTATGCGATTTTCTTCAAAAGCTTGCTGTCTCATATACATAGTATACAAAACTTATATATGAAGTTTAAACGCCATACCTCTTTTCGTTTTTGAGATATTCTGTTCACAGACAGACACACAGACACCCAGACAGACAGACAGACACACAGACCAATGAAAAAAATATGTTTTTTGGGATCAGGGGACTCTAAAACGTGAAGATCTGTTGAAAATTCAATTTCGAATTTTTGGGGTAAATCCAATACTTCCTTTATCGTAAAAGAAAGTAAAAATCATATAAAAAATAATTAGACGTTCAGAGATTACCAAAACAGCAAGTAAAGCTCTGGCGAGAAAACAATGTACGTAAATCCACCAAATTGAATCTTGTTGAAGCACCGATTTTTCAGATTCACTATTATTTCGCTGAAACATGGACCTTGAAAGAAAGTGAGAGAAAAAGAATGAATAGATGCGTTCGAGATGATGATCTGGCTAAGAATATTGAGATACATTAGACTGATTACACTGATGAAGGGTGCAAGCAGACGTGGCAGATTTCCAACTATTTTTGCTTCAAGTCAAGAATAGATGCATTATTTTACATATAGGTCCAATTTTTACTCTTGAAAAAAATAGAACCCCATAGATACAGGATAAATGTAAAAAGAACAAAAATGGGCAATAATCAGCGCGTCCTATATAAAGCAGCCTCAAATTTTAATCAGAGTCTCGCCGTAGTGGCAGAGTGGGACTACAGGTCGGGTTTGCCCGGGCTGCTCTTCAGGCGCTGAAATGGCACTGTCAGGCGTTCAAATCGGGTTGAGTTCGAAACCCAACGGCTGCATCTTTTTTTTAATGTAATTTGCATTACCAAGTGTTTTCTTTTATTGTTTCAGTATTATTAGGAACCTTAAGATATTATTACCTCTGTGTGGTGTGCTTTTGCGAGAGAAGTTACGTGTAAATTCATTTATAGATTTTTACTTTCTTCGTCCAAAAGACGAAGGAAGTATTATAATCGAAAAAGTCAGCTTCCGAGATTTATTCAGATCTTCACGTTTCAGGTTCTCTATAGATAACGAAAAACATGTTTTCTCAGTTCCATCTGTCTGTCTGTCCTTGTGTTGGGGATATAGCTCTAAAAGTAATTGTCGGTGGACGTCAATATTTGACTTGCGGATTATTGATGCTTACCTCGCTAGAAAGAGAATATACTTGCGGTCAAACATATACAAGGCAAGCGTCTTAAAATAACAAAATGTTTTTAATTTTTGCTTTAAGTGAGGAATAGATAAAAGTAATAATTTTCACATAGCTTAGGCTTTACCCTTGACGAAAATGGGACCAACAGCTGCAGGGTAAATGTTGTAAAAGCGACAAAAATGGGCAACGATGAGCGTGTGGTATATAGTTCAACCGCGAGCAAAAATGTGTGGCGTTTCTTCGTGACCGAGCGAGATTACAGGGCCGCTTCCAAGCGTTAAAATCGCTCTTTCAGGGGCTGAAATCAAGTTCAAATCCCACAGCATGCGATGTTTTTTTAAATTGCAGATTGATGTAATTCTCATTACCAAGTGTTTCATTTTATTGTTTTAGTATTATTAAAAACATTAAGATATTTTTACCTTTAGTTTCCTCTAGCCTTTAAAAATGTTTTGTATGACAGCTTCCACTTACAAGAGAAGTTTTGAGTAAAGTGCTTTATAGAATTTTAAAATTGTTTTGATATAACTCGTGAGTTTCGAAAACACATTTTAGCATTTTGAACAATTATGATATTATTCTTTTGTAAAATTAAGCTGCATCGCTATGCGTCAACTGGAAGAACGTAAAGCTATAGACTTTCTTACAAGTTGGCTGTCAGTGCACAAATACCCCTAAGTGTGACTTATGGTATAGACACTTTGACTTTCATAAGGAAAAGTGGAGCAAACCACAGAGAACCTCTAATTGGGTAGTACGCGATAATCTTAGGAACGGTAAGAATGGTAGCAAAGAAGAATTACTGACGATTCGTTGAGATGTGTGAAAGCTTCAAAAAGAAGGCAACTTGAACTCTTATTTGTTTGATCATAAAAGTATAGCTATAATCAATAAAGAGTTTTAACTTGTTTTTGTTGAATTCCCGTTAACAAACAGCATTGCATACAAGTTATCTTCGTAACGCAGAAGCGAATATTAATTTAGTAATTTAAAAATCAATTTTCAAAAAACAAGATATGACATTTATGATCGGCGAGAACATCAAAGCCTTTGCAGGTAGCCCATGGGTAGATTTTCTCTCAAATATGTCATTGTTGTCTCTTTGGATAACATTCTTCATGCGTCCTGATAGAAGCGGGTTGCCTATGTTTATTTCCTTTATTTTTGGCAAATTTTGCAATTGTCAATTTGTTAACTCGGTCCGGATAGCGCAGAACTTCTTCCAGAGTTTTCTTGTAATTTAGGACTTGTTTTCCTGTCCTTTTAGAAAACAGTGTGCTGCCAGAACGGTTTAAGTAAGATTTATCCTCAAGCCGTCGCCAGTCTTTCTTTGGGAGCAACTGGTGGCGCATTTCCGTTAATCTAAGGAATCCTTCTTTCTGGGCGGCATGCAGATTTCCCGTTTTTTGCTCGCTTCGTTTTACGGCCGTTTTCCACCTGCAGGTATGAATTGCAACCTTTGGCCCAGCTGCCTTGATAGGATATTAATGCGTTTGCAGGTCTTTTTCGGTGCCCCCGGTTTTGTGCTGTCTTTAGCTGTTAAACCGTTACACGTCCTTTATCTGTCTTATGGACTTAAAAAACTGTATGCATCGAGACGTATTTAAGGTCACTTTATCGTTGTGGATAGCACTAGGTCAGGCTTTTGGTTTACCATGCTGCACTCTAGCGATAAGTCTCGCTAACCATTCGTGTTTTGTCCAAACTACCAGGCTTTAAGGATGCAGCGAAGCTACCCGAGCACGTTCAGATCAATTTTAAAAGGGCAGCGTTCCAGCAATGGCTAACTAAACTTTATTAATATTTAGCCAGCTGTAAATTTATAATTTATCTGTTTATGGGAAGCAACCTATACTTCTTGCTATTAGTTTAATATATTAATTAATTTTGGATTTTATTCGACTTCTACAATTGGTTGTTAAGCTACTATACGGGATTTATTTTATTTTCACGCCAATGCCGTCGAGCCAAGACATTTGTTTTTATGGCGATGCGTTGATTTTAAGTACTATAATGCTCTTCGTTGTCCAAAGTCATTTGTGATAAGCGTCGCGTCCGCGAATTGTGTTTAAAGACCATGCCATTTTATTATTATTGATTATCCTTGTTTTACAACGCAGCGTAATTATGTTTTTATTTTAACATTAACTTTCTGGGTTGTGTTGTATTTATCAAAGCCAGTGGAAATATGATGTTCATTGCAAGACTGTGAATCCTGTCTCCAACTATCTTTATTTTGTGCCCCGTTTATTAGTATCTATGTAAGTTTTCCTGTGGTTAAAAGAACGTCCTTTTGTTATACTCCCTTCTACGTTACCATGGATTATTTTTTTATATTGTTTGATTTTTTTGGGATAATAAGGCCGAAATATCTTAAAATCCTATCTTTGACAGTTCTGGGTATTTTAAGTATATTTCTACAACAGAACATTTCCACAGCATCGATCTTTTTCTCGTTCGGACTGGCTCAGTGTCCATTGTTCGCAGCCATACAACAATATTGGGAACATTGACATGCCAATAAGTTTAACTTTAAGGTGCTTAGAGATCCGCAGGTGTTTCTATAGCCTTGATAACTTTCGAACTGCTACCTTGGTCATTTCGTACCCTCGTCTTGACTCATTTTCAACTATGCCTAAATTCAATATACAAGAGTCTATATAAATCCTGCCAGCAATCATTAGTTTTGCTTTTGGTGCAATTAGTCATAAACCAATAAAACAATAGCATCTACGAATCTCAAGCTATCGATGTTTCTCCCACTGATTGGTAGTTTCCCTGCCCGGTTTTCCAATGTCTTTCTGATAATGTTTCCCCATATTTGTTGAAGAGTTGTGGGGATAATATGCGTCCTTGTCTAACACCACGAAATTACGTTGTGTACTCCAGTTGTATGTTCGTAGAGCTGAGTGACGAGAAAGATGAAATATTTTGGACTCTCATTTCTCACAATACTGTCCACAGCTTGTGCCACTTGATGCTATAGTCATTGAAGTATACAGGGTGCACCAGCGGATGCAACATGCTGCATATTGACCAGTATTTCAACACTTTAGAACGTGCATGTTGCGTCCGCTGATGCAGCAGCGCCAGCTTTCATATGGTTAAATCTAGAGGTCTGAGTATTTGATTAGTCCCAAACGTTGACAGATTGTACATTAAATTTTGAAAACTAAAGTCAGATAATTGCAAGAAAGAAGTGTGGCTTTGAATATGATATCGTGCAAGAAATGCTTCGCCCCCAAGGCATTAAAGGACAGTTGTGGTGTATTAGGATTACTGGAGCTGTACAAAATTGTCTCCTTAATAATAAACGAATTTGTGGTCGACTATAACTTAACTTGGAGACTCATTCGAGATAGTTTCATCGTGTTAGAGTTCATATTTTTAGTGATGTGGGTTATTGCACTTGGCAGAGATGTTATTTTAGGCATCAGATTATATGGATTATGGATACTGATAGTTATTCTAATGCAAGCAATACATCTAGCATTAGTAATTACAAAAACTGTAGTTATCAAACAGCATTCGCCATTACCGACAGCCTTAACATATATAATATTTCTTCGAAATTCATTTAATGAAATTCTTTTTTTTGAAAGTTTATATTTAGTATGGCATATATACTTTATGTTTATTTTATTCATTTACGCTGCCAAACTTGGGAAAGAGGATATTTAGTATGTGCTATTCGATTTTTTGTTATTTGCTGTAAATATGTTAATGATATTGTAGTGATGTATATATTTGTACTGTTTATGTCCCCTAAATAAAAGTTTTCCTTAGGGTTATCCTATCATAAAAACTATTTTGTCTTTGACTGCAATTTTATAACATCTCACCAGTACTACAAATCAAAAACTGCTAAGCTATTCTAGTTTGTTGTTCCTATTAATTGCTACAGGGGACCCAGAAAATATAAGGGAAACTTCATCATCGACACCAACCAGTAACTCGTGGAAGTGATAATGAAAGAGCTCTTCGAAGATGCATGACATGAAGACCACAATATCCACGAAGCTATGAGCTACGATTACAAGGAAGAGACCAAAGATCAGCAAGGCAGCAGGTCCAGATAAAGCTCCTAGGAGACCCGAGGGTCTCGCTAACCTTTCATATATTTAACGTGGTGTACAACAGAGTGAACATACCATCCGATTGGTTCAAATTAACCTTTGTGAGTCTTCCGAAGAAATCGAGAACGAGGGAGTGTAGGGACTATCGAACCATTAGCTTCATGAGCCTCCGTGTCATCCACGCTGAGATATATTGGCGCATCGAAGACTCGGTTTGATTCATAAATTTAGAGAAAGCATTTCATAAGATCCGGCAGGAGATCATCGAAGTGCGGCAGCTCATGGGCATAGTCGACAAAGATCTAGGCTTCATAGCCAGTCTCTACCGGCAGCAGAGGGATAACGTCAGAGTCGAAAGTCTCAGGACAGAAGGGGAGTAAGGTAGGAATGTATAGTATCTCCCCTGATCTTCAATGAAGTGCTGGTCAACAGCACCCGATGTGTAGATGACACTGTTCCGCTCGCCAACCGCGAGAACTAAGAGCAGTAACTTCTAAATCATGTTCTGACAGCATGTGAGACGTGCTGGATATGACTAAACGTCAAAAATGCCACTTATACAGAGTGAGTTGCCTAAGAATACAGTAGCAGATAGAGGCGAAACAGATGGAACAGAACAGGTCCAGAGGGTCGCCAAGATGACGTACCTTAATCGAAGCCGCAGAATACATGTTCTTCTATACGCTGCATGCTAGTTGGATAGAGTTCGTTCGCAACGAAGACGTTATGAAGATAGCTAAAAATACAGAAATAATCACCACAGTAAAGACCAGAAAGCTTGCGTACTTCTAGCACGCTATCCGACCCCCAGGGAAGTATAGTGTCCTCCAGATCATTATGCAGAGGAAGATCAGCGGCAGGCGTGGTCCGGGCAGTAGAAGCATTTTCTGGATAAAACCCTAGCTCAGTGCTTCGGTCTTCGGGATTTCATCCGTCGATAACAGTAGCCAATATGATAGCCAAGGTCCGGCGACGCACATAGTACAGGGAAACGCAGAAGGCACACTGTAATAATATATTATAAAGGTAGTATCAATTCATATCTACCGCTTTAAAGCAAAATTCAAGGAAATAACTAAGCCCAACCAAGTGTTAGCCGAAGGTTGAACATACAAATGGAGAACGAGGAATATTTAGGATACGCTCAGTATAACAAACCGTTAAATAGATTACTGCCACAGAGCCACTTAATTCATTCCCAAATATTTAGAATGAGGAAGACCATAACTACGTAAAATACCTTTCGAGCTGTGCAAACGTGTGGCAACTATTACCACTGCCATAGGTAAATTTGATTTGATACCTTAATGGTCTTAAAACTTGCTGAGATGTATAAACACGTTGGAGCACATTCTAACCTCATGATGAAGTCTGTGATTAACTGAAGCTACTATTGTTTCCAATTGCAACGGTATGCTTTTATTATTATTATTATTGCAAAGAGCAGTGCTGAAGTGTAAACACCTATTAAGCACCAAATACAGATACAAATGAGTCTTTCCTTTACAAAAGCATCTATATATTTGTTTACTTTAGCGTGTTGCTGTCATGACTACCATTATATTAGTAAAATTTGTAACATAAATATCTGAATCTATAAATAGTTGAAGCTATACACATAGTCAAACTGGTTTTCACAGAAGCTTTAATTAACATTATTACAGTACACTTTAATGTTGCTTCTGTAATGATAGCGATGTAGATATGGTAAGAAGCTAATTACTTGGCTATTTGATTTGAGTATGTTAATGTTCTTGAGTGCATTCATACACACTAACCATCGTCATTGTTCCCGTTCACTTCAGCAGCATAACTGAATATCACCAAAACCAAGTAGATATTTAGAGCAATGGATATCATTTCTCCTATAAAAAAACCAGATTTGTTGTTGATCCCTGATGATTTCTCGATCGTGTCAAAGACATCCGTTGCCACTAGTATAACATTAATTGTTTCCAAAATGACAAAGATAAGACGCCAAAACCCATACATTTTTATAAGCAGTACCTTTTCCAAATAGACCGCATAAAGAAATACTATTGCAAATACAAGTGTTAATGATAAGTAAACCGTTCCATAAATTCCCCAGTTGAAGTTCCGATCAAATGTAGCTGTAGTATCTGCTAGTAGGACACTGCTGCAGATGGCATCCCAAATTCCCAACATTATACAGCCTAGCCTCAATGTAATGCAGCAGCAACATTTTACGTAAAATATTTCGTCTAAAGACATGAGTGTGAACCGAAAAGGCGGTTTCTATTTGTATTTATATCTGTCAAACATAATAAATGTGATGAAATGTCAAATTAGTCAAAGTGAAGTGTGAACTGGATCCTTATCTTGGTATCTTAAAATATAATTTTCGAAAAGACACAAGAAGGCATTTATGGTTTGAGTAGACGCAGCTGTTGTAGCTACATTCAATAATATCATGAGCGCAGCACCCAAATCTTTCTTTTACTTGGTAAAATATGCGCTAGCTCTATCTATTCTATTTGAGCGATATTGTAGTTGAAGATATAAAAGTTGTATCTTGTAGCTAAGTTTTTCTATAGTTTTTTCCGATAAGCGCATAAAAGTTCGAGCCGCTAGGCCCCGCTATTAATCATTCTTCGCCTCAGCCCGAATGTCGATTTTCTAATGTCGCAGTCACGCTACCAACAAAGCTGAGGCATTTCAAATACGTTTAATATGATTGCCATAATTGGGTAAGCAAAGCATTTTGTGAATTACCGCCGTTCTGAATGTGTTATGTTAAGTTAAGCGATGCATGGTGTATAATATTTAAGAATTGAACGCTTTAGGCAGACCCAAGTTTTGAGTACATTCCTTCCATGGTGCTGGCAACACAGCCTTTCTCATCGCGGGACGTGCCATCACTGGCAGGCAGAATTCTTAAGGATTGTTTTGTTAGTATTGTTTGTTGCGGCTAACACAAATTACCAGGATTTATCGCCGTACCTTAATTCGAGGTTATCAGGTTAGTTTTTGCGTCCTAACCTGCTAACCTCGAATTTGACATAGACTTACAGTGCCACCAACATATTCATACGTTATATAAAACTGCACTTGTAGACAACGTCAAATAGTTAAAATAAATGGCGCCAAAATAATGACCATTCAAAAACGTTCCATCATTTCTGGAGGCACCGTATCTGTGATACGAGGTATATAAAGCAGTAAATAACGCCTTAGGGCGCAATGATAACTCCCAATTCTTACGCCCTAAAGCGACATGGACTGCTTTTCAGGACTTTCGAGCTTTTTAATTTATTAACGTATTCAAGGTGGGAAATAAAACGTTGCATGCAACATGGAAATTACTTGATGTTTGCACCCTCGGAATAAATTTTTTCATAATGCACTTGCTACATAAATAGCTAGTTTATCCTCATTTGTGTATTCATAAAAAGTACATTGTCCTTGTTTATTATTATTATTATATCCAGAACAGATGGGTCGGACAGTATTATGTTCACTTTACGTGTTTTGGGTTACCTGTTGGTACACAGTGTTCGTGGAAATTCGCGTGTACAATTTTGCCCCCGTTTCAAAGTGTCCTTACTGGACTCGGCGGCTTCGTATTTTATATATCCGCCTCATCCTGTAGGAATCACTTTCCTGACTTAACACGTAATATTAATGCATATTTCGTCTTTATTTTTATTACACGAAACACATTCCAAATTTAAATGATACAAATAATGAGACTAATATTTGAGTCCTCTAATAAAGTGCTTTTGGACAACCAACCTGTTCTTTGTCATCATACTTACAAATTCAGATACATTATAAATTATACTAAAAATAATGTCTTACTATGATTGATTATTATTGTGGCTTTTTATTTATTTGAAATAAAATAAATGAGTTTAATTTCACATGGGTCGGGTCTCTGAATTCTAGCAAGTAATATTTTAATTTGAATAAACTATAAGAAATACATTTGCTAGCAAATCAATTATCGTGATACTATTTTTAGTAATTTCAAAATAAACACTTTCTGCAATAGTGTTTTAACTAATGGGATAGCTACATAAAGAATATTATTTAACTAAAGGGAAAATTAACTCAAATTTGGCGATCCAACTTCACAAATCGCAAAACAAGTCCGCTATTAAACAACAATTATTTAGGATTATGTAATTATATTGTTGCATAGGTAATAACAATTGCAGTAAGTAAAGACACGTCACAAACAAAAAACACTCAGAGGACGCTTGTGCCGGAAGTGCATATAAAACCGACGCCAACTCACTAAATTCTATTTAAGGTAAAGTTTTCTGACCTTTATGTTGCTTTTGGAATCGAAATTAGGGCTTAACTCGAGTTCCTAGAAAGTCCCACGATGCGTAGCCCCATTTTTCTCCGTTGACTTGCTAACCCAAGCCGCTGAAGGCCGCCGCAGAACGACTTCTGTAGCTTGACCGCTGCGCCACCAAGCTCACGCCGTTGCCCACACATAGGGCTTCACTGCTGTCTAAGAAGGTCACTGCCTACCTCAGACTTTCAAGAGCTCCAATCTGCTATGATGTCCAACACAGCCACTAAAAGACCAAACATTTTTTTAAACTTCTTCAGATGTGCTACGAATCAATGAATTGCACCACAGCATACCAACAGGATATACAATCAATTTTAAAACTCTCTGAATTAGGAAAAGGGTATTTATTCACAATTTCACTCTGATTACATTTTGTTCAAATCAAAGCTAACACTATTTTTAATACGGTTTTACAAATTATCAAAGCCAGTGCTATTTTATACTATTTGCAAAAATCAAACTAGCACATTTCTGAAACATTTTATAAAATAATTTTGAATATGCGTGAAATATTATTAATTGCTATTATAATCATAACAGCTTAAAATGTGTTCATCGATATTCTTAAGCTTTTAAATTTCAGTAAATGTCAGTAATATGCTCAGGAACGGCTCTAGGAATTTTCTAGATGGTGCGAGATCTCGGGATGGCGGCCCCACAATGACTGCTAGAATGACAAATACTTTGGTTAGGCAAAAAATACAAATGTATTCGGTACAGACGTGTTTATTTAAACAAAAAAGTTATCTAAAATAAAGCGACACGACGTAGAGCAACAAACTGTACACGTTGCCATTTTGTTATGTATTGAGGAAATCAACCGCGTAAATTATGTGACCAAAACTGACTAAATTTGAATTTTATACTCTTGTATATAGACTGCGGGAACGAGGTACTTGGAATATTCAAAATGTTTTTGATGATTTTGGCCCCCCCAAAATACGGCGCTCGGTTCGGTCGCCTCATACGTACCGCCCTAGAGCCACCCCTGAACATGCTTAAAGTAAAAAAAATATATAGAACCTCTAATGTAACCTCAAAGTGTACACCAAAGACCAAAATAAAATCATATCGTTGCAGCGGGAACTCATAGTATTAAGAACGGTAATAGTAATTTACGTTATAAGTCCGGTAAAAGTTTACCGGACGTATGTCGTAATGCGTTTTATTTCATACTGCAATTATTAGATTTTTACTTAAAACTACAAAAAAAATTTTAATTGAAAATAATAAATAGGTAGTTTGATTATTGATTTATTTAATTTGAGTCCGGTAAAATGTTTTACCGGACCTGTTTATTTCATTTGAGTCCGGTAAAATGTTTTACCGGACCTGATACCGTAAAGCCTCATTTTCCGGACTAAAATCATTAACTTAAACATGGGTTTTACGATGCAGTATGAAATAAAGACATTTTATCGAATAAAGCCAATTGTTTGGAGGAGGAGCGAAGCGACGACTCCAATTATTGTCTAATATCGGTAGTCTTTAATATTCGCAATGCTTATAGCGTTTTTTGCACGATCGGAACAAAAAATGATTTAATAGTTATATTTCAAAATTATAACGTACCTGCCTTATTTTTTTCAAAAAAGACTGCGACATTTACGGTAATCGTAGTATTTGTTGTATGAATAATATGTTGGTGGCACTGTAAGTCTATGTCAAATTCGAAGTTAGCAGGTTAGGTTTTGCATCAGTTTTGACACAGACTGACGCAAAACCTAACCTGCTAACCTCGAATTTGACATATACAGTGACACCAACATATTATTCATTCAACAAATATTTCAAAGGAAACTTTATTGAAAAGCATTTATAATCATCCGGTACCAAAAAGTACATTTCATCAAGTGACTAAGAAAATGTACTTATGGTCGTGTTAATACTTACCACATGTTTGCACTACTTGAAAAGTATTTCAGTTGTGGTTCCTCTTAATAATAAAGAAATCTCGTAAACGCAATGAGTTCTAAATATTTGCGAGTGAATGAAGTTGTCAAAATAATTTAAAAAAATAGGTGGTTTTATAATAATAATCTATTTATACTTACCGTATTGAAAATATACCCCGTTGGCAAGTTGCATTCTCAACATTCAACTAATATTTGGTTATTTTGTGACCGTTTTTGTTATTGTTCATTTATTTGGCATGGGTAATGAAAAATGTGGAATTTTTTTCACGATTTCCTTTAATTTTGCTTTAAAACCATACATATGAATTGCTGCTACCTTTATAACATAATATTATCACAGTGTACCTTCCTTTTCTTACTATTTCATGTGTGACACCGAACATTAACTACTATTATTTTGTCGTCGACTGAATCACTGAGCTGGTTTTTTCAGCCAGCAAATTCTGCTGCCCTGGTCATTCCTGCTAATAATCTTCCTTTGGATGATGAGAAGAATGATATCATACTTCTCTGGGTGTCGCATCACTTGCTCGAAGTACGCAAGCTTTCTGGTCTTGACTATGGTGATGATAAATGCACCTTTTTCTTTCCTCCTCATAACGTCTTCGTTGGGCACACGATTTAGTCAACTGATTAAAAGTATGAGGCGATAATATCATATCTCAAAAACGTCGATCCTTTTCAGCATCCACATCTGTGCCTTACAGAAGGACTGAGAAGACTGAACAAGTGAGAACACGTACGCTAACGACTAGGTTAAGACTCCGGCTTTTGAGTGCTTTCTGGAGTCTGAAGAACGCAGATCTTGCCTTGTCAACACTTCATCCAAATTCCAGCGAGTGCTCCCAGTCTTTTCCAACCCTAGGTCTGAAGTACTTCATTTCGGCGACCCTCTGGAGCTATTCTATTCCAACACCTACTACTGGGTTCCTAGTCACCCCTATACATTTGGCGGTTTTTTCGTTTAATCACTGAGCAGAATAGTGTTATCTGGATATCGGATGTTGTTGATCAGCACTTTCTGGATGCAGATGTCGTCTCCTGCACAATAGAGAGCTTTCCTAAAGATGTGTCGAGAGTACCAGTAGAAGATCAGGGCAGATACTATACCTCTCCACCTTACTCCTCTTCATATCCTAACTTATTTTGTCTTGAGGCTTTCGATCCCGACGTAGGCTCTCTATTGCCAGTAGAGATTGGCTGTAAAGCGTAGATCTGTGTCGTCTATGCCCGGGAACTGCATCTTTCGTGCCGGATCTTGTGAAATGCCATCTAAAAATCTATGAAGCAGTTCATATAGCGAATGCTAAACAAAGCTTCTCTTGTGGGGAGCTCGATGCAAAAGCCAAATTGCGAGTCACTAATGCCTTGTTCAATCCGTCCATATATCCTAGCACAGATGATATGAAAAAAACGCTTCAAGGCGTGGCTCGTGAGACTAATGGTTCGGTAGTTTCCCCACTTCTTCCGAAGGGATGCAAAGGTTGGTTTTAGCCAAGCGGATGGCATGTTGCCGCTATTGTATACGTAAAATATACTATAGAGAAGCTTTTGCACTTTAGCGTGGACCTGGTCTGAACCCGTTGCCTCCCCGCTATTCGCCCTCTTTTTCGGTGATGCTGTAGTACATACTATGGTCGTGATGTCGTTCGTCTTTGTATAGCTCTTTTATTCCCGTATGTTTTCGAGGTCCTCCGTACCTAGGTATTAATTAACTACGTAATTAATATGAAAACAGACTACAATTGCTAAGCATTTCGCTCTCTAGTACTGGCGATATGTTATAAAATTGTAGTTAAAGACAAAGTCGTTTTGACTTTTATTATTGAATAAAGATAAAGAAAACTAAAAAAATGGCTAACAAAAAACATTTGTAATTTTAGTATCATAAAGTAATATCTATATTTTAGTCACTTTTATTTGGAGAACCTAAATAGTACAAAATATATACATATATATATATATCATTAATATATTTACAGTAAATGATAAAAAACGAATAGCATACACTAAATGTCTTCTTTCATAAGTTGGGTAGCGTAACTGAATAAAATTAAAATAAAATAAATATGCCATATAAAATATAGAACTTCAAAATAAATAATTTGCTTAACGGAATTCCCAACGTATATTATATACGATAAAGCGGTCGGCAATGGCGTAGTGTCTTTAATAACTACAACTTTTGTAACTACTAATACTAGATGTATTCCTTGCATTAGAATAACTATCAGTAGCCAAAATCCATATAATCTGATGAGTAAAATAACGTCTTTGCTAAGCGCGACAACCCACACTATTAAAAATATCAACTCTAACGAAAAGAAAAGATCCCGAATGATCCTCCAAGTAAAGTTGTAGTCGACAAAAAATTCGTATATTATTAAGGAGATGACTTTGTACGCTTCCAGTAATGCAAATGTACCACAACCTTCCTTTAACGATGTGTAGAAGCAGCATTTCTTGCAGAATACCTTGTCTAAGAACATACTTTTTCTTTGCAACTGACTTGTCTTTGGTTTTCGAACTTTATTATTTAATCTGTCAGTGATTAACACTAATCAAATACTCAGCTCTCTAGATTTGGTTACATGAACGCTGAACCCAAACGGGAGTACGAAAACTTATACACGGTGATTCATAAGTACGATCATTAATTTAAAGGTAGTATGAGGACACCAAACAGAACGATCGATCAGGATCTGCCTATCTCAATCCACTGCTGAATATAGGCTTTTCCCATATCGGTTCATCTCCTTCGGTTGTTTACCTCTCTTATCTAAAGGAGAGCCTTCTGATCTTCTTATGTCATCTCTCCACTTAGTGTTCGGTCTGCCACGGCTTTTATGGCCTTCTCTGCGTCTCCATTCTAGTAATCTTTTCGTCCACTTGTTATCTGATCTTCGCGAGGCATCTAGTTTCACCTGCATGAGAACTGGGGGTACACATTGGTGGTTTAAGTTTCTTTTTAAACTACTGGGTATGTCCTGCATAAATATTTGCTCTAGTTTTTCGAACGCTGCTCAGGAGAGAGATATTCTTCTACGAGTTATTTCGTAGCTCATGCGGTCTTTCTTGATAGGAATTTTTTGTGCCAGGTATATTCAACTCGTGGTCTCTTCTATTTGTTGTTCTTCTGGTATATTAATATTTGTCAGTTTATCACTATTTTTGTTTCATTACTATTCTTATTGAGTCCAACTTTAGTGGAGTGATTGTTCAAATCCAGAATCATGTTTGTAGTTCTTGAAGATCGCTGCTTATGATTATGATGTCATCGGCGAACCTGAGATGATGAAGGCATTCGCCATCTATGTTGATCATTTTGTCTGTACATTTCATTTCTCTAAAAATACGGTCAAGGAGATATATGAATAGGTTGAAGTGGGGTTGGATTTAATAATAAATTAATAGTTTAGGTGAGATTGTATCGCCTTGTCGTACTCCCCTTTTTATTGGGATGTCATTGGTTCTTCCCAGAGAGATACCCGCATTGTAGCTGCTGAATAAATATTCTCAATTAATTTCGAATATCTACTGTCCACTCTACATGCGTTCAAAGAGTTAACTACAGCCCAAATTTCTATGGTGTCGAATGCCACGAGAAAAAAGTAGAGGTAGCAGAGTAGGGGTAGTTTCTCGAGTACATTATTTGTAATAACAAATACTCACGCGTGCTATACAAATTAATTGAAAGTGAACTAAAGTATTTATAAGCCACGGGAGTGAGTTAAGTACTTATAAGCCGCTTGTGGGTTATTTATTATAACCCACCGTATTAACGGTAACGGGAGTTTATGATGTAAACAAGCTAAGTAACCCACGCTGTCAAGGGTAACGTGGGTTATGATGTAAACAAGCTAGTAATAGCTCAGTTTACTTGTTTAAAACGAACTAGTAAAACACTATATTACTATTGAGTATTGGATAAAAACATTTATTCGGACGTAGAAGAAATCTAATATGTAACTAAAGAGGCAAATTCCTTTAACCATTCTCGGATGATATTGCCACCGACCTTTGCTACAATCTAAAAGCGAATAAACATAACAAGATATTGTCAAATAGTTATTAATTATGTTAAAAATAGGTAGCTGACATAGAGCATAAAATTTCTATAAAAGGAGAGTGGCAGCTACTGATAATTTCATAAAAAGGTGATATATTTTGACATACTATATGTCTTCTTCAGTCAGGTAAGTTACACAGTTAACAAATACACATTAAAATCTTGTAAAGAGGTGTTCCACAATTAATATTTTCCATTATCCAGTTTAATGAGATAATTAGTAAAAAAGTTACTAGTAGTAATCTCTCATAACACAATTTGATAAGTAGTACCTGGTATTTAGTAACAATTGTTTTCGAAGAAACATGATTAGGCATTCTGAGTAGCAGAAAGTGGAAAAATATTCATTTGTTTAATTGAAACTTGGACATAATTTGGTTATTTAATAATACTTATCTACATGTGAGAGGCTAAATTTCCCTAGGTTATTAAACAGTTTGTAGTTTTGATTATCTTCGTCATTTTTATTATACATGTTTAAAGGTATCAAGATATTGTTAAATCACTCCTTACTACAAACTGTTTAATAACCTAAGGAAGTTTAGCCTCTCACATGTAGATAAGTATTATTAAACAACCAAATTATGTCCAAGTTCCAATTAAACAAAGAAATATTTTCTCCGCTTTCTGCTACTCAGAATGCCTCATCATGTTTCTTCGAAAAAAAAATTACTAAATACCAGGTACTACTTATCAAATTGTGTTATGAGAAATTACTACTAGTAACTTTTTTACTAATTATCTCATTAAACTGGATAATGGAAAATATTAATTGTGCAACACCTATTTACAAGATGTTAATGTGTATTTTAACTGTGTAACTTACCTGACTGAAGAAAACACATAGTATGTCGAAATATTGAGATGGTTTTAAGCCTACAACTTGGCTCTGTTTGCAGTGCAAAATATTTAACCAAGTCAATAAAGCACAGAGTTAAGATACTTTATGAAATTGCAATTTAAAACAATAATAAAAATATTAAATGCGTTGGTAATGAGATGCGAGAAGTAGTAATTAAACGGATAAAGGCACGCATAAGCAAAGCATATTTCAGAGAGTTTGAATAAAGTAATATAATTAAATAGAATAGCTTTGTGCATATTTAAAGCCAAACCAAACAAAATTAATTAACGCAAAAGGTTTGTTATGTGTAGACTAAATAAGCGTAATTATTAATAAAATTACAGGTCAGTGAATGGCAAGCAATCTGAAAGGTAAATGAGATAGGAATAAAGGATAAATTGCAAAGAGCAATCCGAAAATTAGGCAACGGAAAAGAAAGAAAGCGAGCAACGTATGTAAATTTGAACTCAGTTTGCAGTGCATTAATAAGACAAAGTAAAAAGTTAGAGCAGTGATTTTAAAACATTTGTGTGCGCAACGGAAGGAACAATGATAGCTATAAGCAAAGGAAATTTTTTTTAGATTTAAGAAAATGTTAATTTAAGATTTATGTAATCAAAGTCCATTTGTGTATTTTGCTATCAAAACTAATTTCTAATTAACAAAAAATATCGCGGTAACATAGCAACGCAATCCGTTTTTGTAAAATACAAAAACCAATTGAACTTATAAATTAAGACAGTATGAACGAAATTGTGCTCTCTTAAAATTAATTTTTTTGCAAATAAAAAGTGTTTGCCAGTTATAAAAAAGTGTTGCATTTTATTGTACACGTTACCGCGCACCAGTGGAAGTGTTTGTGGCATTTTCCGCCACGATAAAATTAAAAAATTTCCAATCTCACCTGCGACTGAAGATCAGCAGTCGAGAACTGAAATTTTTGAATTTCGATTCCGGCACAATTAAGCGACAGAAACAAGTGAATGGATGGCGTCCTATCTACGTCATTCCTGTAACAATGAAGTGGAGGTTTTGTTACGATAATTGAATCAAATTACTTGACGATTCCTTGTTAACTTCACGATTTTTTGTAAACATTCAAGTTTTCGCTGGTACACTGGTAAAATTGTTGTGTCATCTGACAGATTGTAAATTTTATCTACCAGAACAGTGTATATGAGCTACTCAAGGACGAATAATCTAAAATGAACTACTAATTTGTGATGAACTACTAATTTGTGATGAACTACTAATTTGTGAATATAGTGAAATTCTGAACCCAACCTAAAATAAACAGTTTTGTGTTTGCCGACAGCTAGCTTAAATAATATTGCAGTTCAATAAAATAGTAAGAAAGGGGCATTCAACCATTTTATTTTGAACAACAGTTAATACATTTCATTTTAACTAGCCTTAAAATTACTAACAGGCAAAGTGAGCACAGTATAAAAACCAACCTGAGAATCGTGTGGTGATTTGACCTAATTTAACTTATTAATTTTGTACCAAAATAATAACAAACAGACGGGCAGGTCATTGAAATATATCACCTTTTTATGAAATTTTCTTTCTGAATATTATCATTAGCTGCCACTCTCCTTTTATAGAAATTTTATTGTTTATTGATTTAACAAGATGTTGATGCTTTCAAACATGTATAATAAAAATGACGAAAATAATCAAAACTACAAACTGTTTAACAATCTAAGGAAATTTTGCCTCTCACATGTAAGGATTATTAAATAACCAAATTATGTCCAAGTTCCAATTAAACAAAGAAATATTTTTTCCACTTTCTGCTACTCAGAATGCCTCATCATGTTTCTTAAAAAAAATTGCTTATCAAATTGTGTTATGAGAAATTACTACTAGTCACTTTTTTACTAATGATCTCATTAAACTGGTAATGGAAAATATTAATTGTGGAACGCCTATTCACAAGATTTTAATGTGTATTTTAACTGTGTAACTTACCATAGTATGTCAAAATATATCACCTTTTTATGAAATTTTCTTTCTGAATATTATAATTAGCTGCCACTCTCCTTTTATAGAAATTTTATAGTTACTAATTTTAACAATACATACAGTATGACAATTTCAAAACATTTATGAAGTGTAGGTGTTTATTTTCTTTCTGATTTTGTGCAATTGGTACAATAGGACTACCATTTACTTTCTCAGCTTCAAAATATTCTAACAAATTGAGAACAAGTTAGCACCAATTTTGAAATTAAAATACGAAACAATCGCTGTTTCTTTAACATGCATGCTACATGTACAACTAGTAGTTTAAAAAATGCGACTTTCTGACTATTTATGCGAAATAAAAAATGTTTGTGCTTGCTTTGCCATTAAGTCGTTTTTAATAAACGCAATGCAGGTTTATTTTATTCACAAGTTTAATAATAATTGGTCACACATAAATACTAATCACTCAACCCTATGAAACAGTTTTCCTGATTCTGATTTCCAATTAAAATTAAATTGTCAGGCTTTAACGTATTCAACATATCTATCAAAATAAATTTGTAATATTCCTTTCCAAATTAGGCAATGATATACTAAAAATAAATAATATCGCATCTGTCATAAGTTCATATACCAGCTCAAATTTTTCGGTTTCCTCCACCAAGCTCTGTGGATTAGTGGTTAGCACGCCCGCTTAGCATTCGGGAGATCGTAGGTTCGGCTCCCGTGTCCGTCTGAGCTGATTCAGGTTTTTAGGTGGTTTTTCTGAGTCAAAAGAATTACCTGCGCTGAGGTGAATGCCGGGGCACTATTTCTCCACCTTTCCTGGCCTCTCTTCCATTCTCCACCCTTCCTTTCTCTAACCCATCCTGAAATTCCCGTAATTGGCTGAAGAGGCAGGCAAGGTCCCTATAGCAGCCCGGTCCCAGTTGGAGGAATTGAAATAACTTTGAACCTTTTACCTTGGAGTCTCTTGTTGAGACCCTTTGGCGCTCTATTTTAAGTCGTTTTAAATATTTTTTTATGATACCTACCTGTTATTGTACTATATCAGTACTGCCTGCTTGATCGACATGTCACCCATAACAGCCACGGCTGTTAAAATTTAACAGTAACAGCCGTTATACCCTTGCTGCACTACCAAATCACGTGCGGGACTCAGGTTATTAGTATAGATATTGACGATACAAGAGAACGAGGCGGTGAACCGAGTAATATCCATTACTATTTTATCGTGTTATTAGAGTACTACGATTATGACGTCATATATCACGTGATATTTGATTTTATTACAAGTTGTTATTCTTTCATATGGTGTCTTAAAGAATTAACTGATTTGTTAGAAATCAATGATGCTGAATAGCTATTTCCTTATCGCTAAGATTGACATCATTTTGGCGCTTTCCTTTCTTACATACACGGACATGAAGCTCTTAGATTACCAGTATAGCTTTTATCCAAATGAATGGCAAAAAACCCATCTCCAAATGGACTAGGAATATGGGGTAACGATTTATGCTTCCTAAAGTACTTGGCACCTCAGTATGACAAGACTTTGTACGTAATGATATGGTCATAACCACCATATCAAGTCTCATTGGCCGTGAAATCGGCATAAAACCATACATTGACAGTTGTAAACAACATCTACTAATAGATCACTCACTTTGACATTTCGTTGAATAATTTTAAACATGGTGTTCGACAAAGTGTATGTTTCCCAATGTTGCTACTGCATATCGTTAAAAGTCGGATGCATTATTTTAGGGATTGTAAATACCATAGCCACGATTCTGGAATTAATGGGTGAAAGTCTATACCAATACTACGCCATCTGGAAATTTTTTGTCATAGTTCTCTTCGCAATAACTTTCTTATTAACAATGGTTTTAGTCTTTGCAATTTTCCAAGCGATGCCTCACCTCGTAAGGTTGTATGCATTTTGGATTATAGTGCTATTATGTGCGGACATTATTCGTATTACACTAATATCCTACAATAACATCTATAATAAAGAAGCAATGGGCGGTACTATAGAAGGACTTGTTCGTCTTGCGATCAACATCTACTTCATGGTTGTTGTACTCAGTTACGGTAATTCACTAAAAGTGGGTGATAAATAGTTAATTTACTTATAACAATCGTGTGTGTAGTAGTTATTTTGCTGTAGAAGTGTTTATTTAGTATGAAAACTAAATGATACCAGTATAATTAAAAATAAAAGCGTATATTTCTATTATTATTACAAGTTATCATAAGTGTCTACTTAATATGAATATTAAACTTCATAAAACTTTCAGTATCATAAATAAAGTAGATAATGAATACAATCAGTGGAACGCAGCGCAGTTATAGAGCCTATTGCCCTTGAACGGATGCTAGAATGAGCTACCGTTTGCTCCAATTCGCGTTAACTTACCAGCAGATAGCTTTCTACGAGTTGCTAACAATAAACTGTCTATAAATCCATTGTATTTGAATTTGTGTTTAGGTAGCCATAAGGTAAGTTTAGTAATGAGCCTTCACATTGTTTGCAGTGGCGCGTGGTAACCCCTTTCGCACGCCGAGATACCCGTGAGCCAATCGAATGCTTTGCATTGTATCGTTGGTCTTCTAACGCTTGCCTGTCCTAACAGTGGTTTAGATCGTAACATGTTCTTCAGATAAAAAGTCTGTTTTTAGAAACATAGAGTCTTAATCACAAATCACTAAACTTTTATGGATTCTTTAAACACATGTTAGCTTTTGTCGATATTAATAGCGCCTCTGGTGTTTGGAAGCGCAATTAAACCAACGAGCGGCAATTTTGGAATTTATAAAGAATAAAATGGACACATTTGTTGCTTATGCTTAATGCTATGGTCAACTCCGATTAAGATACAGATGTTTGGATTTGCTGATGACATGAAATGATTCTTTCCATTAGAAAATACACGCAATTAAATAAACGAAAAAATATAAATATCGAGAATTTTATTAATGAATATAGGTTATATTCGTATTAAGTTGCAAGTTAAAGTTAAATATTAAATATTACAAGTTAAACGATGCTATCATGGAATAGTGGCTTCCATTACATCTCTGGAACTGGTGAATGCAATAAAATGGTAAAGCTTTTGCGCCGTGGAGTCTGCATGTGATTGGCAGATTTACACTGCTGATTAGATGATGCAGATTATCCACAAATGCCTTGTAACAGCGAAACTTGGGTCTTCAGCCAATAAATCCAAATACAATTAGAAACAACTAGGTAAAAATATAAAGCAACTTACATTATGCGAATGGTATAAATACTTTACGCCACAAGTTTCAAATTTAACGCCTCTTACCTAGGCTTGAGGTACACAATCAAAAAAGAAGTCAGGAAGAACTCATAAAGCAAAAGAAGTTACAGCAGAAATGTAAATAATGTTTCAGACTGGTGATGACCTTTCGCAGACCTCACCAGTTCTGTCAAACGTAGTAATATTTGAATAGCGCCTGCGCGATAAAAATAGAGATCTCTAATAAAAACGAGCTGCTACTGGCATTTTTGGATGGGAAGCGAAATCTACAGCATAGACATGGACCACAGCTAAGCCCTTCCATTTAGCTGAAGTATCGATAAAAGTTTAATTATTTGTGGTTTTAATGTGTCTGTGCAGTAGTGATGTAAATAAGTATTCAAAATTGGGTGGTCATCAATTAATTCCTGTCTTACGAACTTACAAGGTAGATGCGTTGTTGTTGTGGACAATCTTCCATATTAATCGGTCTTAGCCAATAAACCCTCCACATTTTGTTGTACAAAGTCAAATAGTTGGTTAATCGCAATATAAAAATTGAGGACAAAAATGTAAATGAGTGGGAGTTTTGTAGGACCTACTATTAGATTAACAATCTTTATCCAAGAGTATTTATGACCAAAGCTCTTTCAAAATGTGCCCCTAACATGTGCCAAAATTACTGTAAAACCAAACATTGACAGTTGTGAACATCTACTAACAGATCTCTCACGTTGACATTTCGTTGAATAATTGAAACATGGTTTTTGACAAAGTGTATGTTAAGAACTGCTGCTGCTGCATACCTTTAAAAATTAGCTGCATTATTTTAGGGTTTATAAATCTCATAGCCGCCAGTCTAGAAATAGCAGGTGAAGCACTATCCCAACACAACTCCAACTGGAAGTTCTTTGCCATATTTTTCTTCGGAATAAGCTGCGTATTAACACTGGCTTTCATCTACGCCGTTTACCGCGAGAAGCCTTACATCATAAGGTTGTATGTATTTTGGATTTTTCTGGTGGCGTTTGTAGACATGAATCGTATTATACTGATGTTCTTCAAAATTATCGATCCTACAGGAGGCGGGTTTTACGAAACAGACGCAATTGGAAGTGCTATAGGCGGATTTGTTCGTCTTGTAATAAACATCTATTTTATGGTGGTTATACTCAGCTACGGTAACTCACTAAAACCGGAAGCTACATAGTTAATTATTTATGGCAATCATTTGTGTAGTTGTACTTATTCTGCTGTAGAAGTGTCAATTTAGTATCAAAAGTAAATGACAGGAGTATAATTAAAAATAAAGCCGTGTGTTTCTGTTATTATTGTAAAGTGATCTTCTTAATACGAATATTAAACCTTATAAAACTTTTAGCCTCATAACTAAAGTAGATAATAAACACAATAAGTGGAATGCAACGCAGTTATAGAGTCTCTTCTTCTTCAGCTGATGTTAGAATCAGCTATGGTTCACTCCATTGCGCCTTAATTTACAAGCAGGTAGCGTTCTACGAGTTGCTAACAAAAAGCTGCAAAAAAGCCATTGTATTGGAAATTGTGTTTTGGTAGCCACAAGGTAAGTTGAGTAAGGAGTCTTCACACTGCTTGCAGTGGCGCCCGCCCGAATTGTCACATGTAATGATTGACGTGCTTAGTTCGGCACTATTGTTTAGCCAAACTGCTAAGTAACCCCCTCCGCAACGCTGAGATACCCGTGAGCCAATCGAATGCATTAGGCGCCCAATTTGTATTAATCCTTCTGTTTAGTTTTAAAACCAGAAGCATTTTTTAGCCTGGTCCTTACACCACGCCATATTTAGATACAGTATTTGTAGACATGATTCGTATTATACTGATGTCCTGCAAAAGTTACTGATGACGAATTTTACAAAACAGACGCAATTGGAAGTGCAATAGGTGGATTTGTTCGTCTTGCGATAACCATCTATTTTATAGGTTATTATACTCAGCTACGGTAACTCACTAAAACCGGATGATACATAGTCAATTTACTTATGGCAATCATTTACGTAGTTATACTTATTTTGATGTAGAAGTGTTAGATTAGTATCGAAGCTAAATGACAGGAGTATAATTAAAAATGAAAGCGTGTGTTTCTATGTGTCTAAGTGTCTTGTTAATAAGAGAACTAAGCTTTATAAAGCTTTTAGTATCATAAAGTAGATAATAAACACAAGCAATGTCTGAAGGTCTGTTTTGGCAACCATGGAGTCTTAATGCCCAAATCTCCTAAAAAACAAAACTAATACCTGTGTAGTGGGAATGTAGTAAACACAAGAACAGTAAATATTTCAAAATTGAGTGATCATCAACTTATTTCTGTCTTAATGAACTTACAAGGTAGATGCGTTGTTGTTGTGGACTATGTTCCATATTATTCGTTCTAAGGGCCGATCTTTCCATCTCTTTATAAAGTATCCAATAGTTAAAAATCTATGTAAATTTATTGCCAGGTTTTGTAAAGAACATAACCTTTATCGTCTTTCATATATGATTTATCTGTCTCTTAACTACAAGACAAATAAAACATGTATTATGTTTTTTTTCTATAGCACATGTTAAAGTGTGCTTTTATCAACTCAAAACAAAAGGTCAAGTTTTACTTTAACAGCAAGGGTAGATAAAGTAGCACTTTAACATCAAGGATAGATAAAGTAATTTAATTTTCTAACTTTTGTTTAAATTAAATATGGATGCTTCGTATTATCGTAGCAACCCAATCTAGCTACTGACATTTTGAAATGTGATTGACTGTCATTATTTTCTTTTGAAATTGTTAAAGTTCTTGCTATAGAAAAAAATATTGTATTATACACGACGATAAAGTTATTTCTATCCACTCTTGAATCATTAACGTCTCGACTTCGTCTCGACGTTAAACGATTCACTCGTGGATAAAATTTAACTTTATCGTCTTGTATAATAAATTACTATTATTCAAATTTGACAGTTTAAAGTGGCATTATTAACTCCATAACAACCTTCATAAACAGTCTATTATTCATAAGAGAAATAAACGTGTTTTATCACATTTCATTTGGAAATCTACTACATTTCTTCATTCAAAATCGATAAGAAATGTGGCACTTTTATCATTAGCAACACTTTTATGCCTAGCAACCGCGATTCGTTTTACGTTTGGCAATACTGAAGTGTGTTGTTGGTGACACTGTAAATCTATCTCAAATTTGAGGTTACACTCACAGATTGACGCAAAACCTAACCTGCTAACCTCGAATTTGACATAGACTTACAGCGTCACCAACAACACTCTTCAGTACTGCCAAACGCATAACATCAACTGGAGCTGCTTGTTGTGCTTTAGTACATAGAAATGAGTTATGCTCATCTTGGTTATGTTTTGACAGTTAGTGTCACTTGTATGTAAAAATTTAATATTCTACATTTCTTATGAAATGCGATAAAATAGTATACTCAACTGGTTTTCTGAACTCGTATGGCACCCCATACTTGTTCACAAAACATCACTTTTCTCAACTTGTAGAGTAATATACTATAGCTAATTAAAGAAGTTTCAATGAAGAACAACATATTTTTATTATTTCTACAAATATTTACATTCAATTACTATTTCTCTTTGTACTGTGTAATATATAATTACTAAAATTTAAATCAAATTGACGATGAATGGGCAAATTTATATCTTGATTTGAAAATTTTGTATTCAAGATTTCGTGGGTTGGGTCGGGTCGGGTTGGTTTGGGTTGGGTTGGGTTGGTTTGGATTGGTTTGGGTTGGGTGAGGTTAGGTTAGGTTAGGTTAGGTAAGGTTAGGTAAGGTTAGGTTAGGTTAGGTTAGGTTAGGTAAGGTTAGGTTAGGTTAGGTTAGGTAAGGTTCCTCCTCCTTAAGTCCTTCCATCTTGGCAGATGGGTGGTGATTATGGATTTAATTATATTCCTCTTTTTTATAAGTTGCTTTTCTGACTGCTTCTCGCCATCTTTGTCTGTTGTTCGATAGTCTGATGGCTTGTTCGACATTAATTTGCATTGTCGATTTGATCGTGTCGATCCATCGTGTCGATCCATCGTGTTGGCGACCGTCCGCGTCTGCGTTTTCCATCAGGCTTTCCTTGTACTACAAGTTTCTCTAAGTTTTCTCCTCGTGTAATGTGCCCAAAAAACTTAAGTATTCTACCGTAAATAATAGACGATAGCCTTTGTTTCGGTTTAATTTCTCTTAGAATTGAAATATTAGTTTTTCGCGCTGTCCACGGAATACGTAGCATTCTGCGCCAGATCCACATTTCAATAGCATCGATTTTTCGGCGGTCTGCTATCCGGATGGTCCAAGTTTCTGAGGCATATTGGAAAACAGGCAGAACCAAAGTTTGCACTAGATTCATTTTAGTATGTCGGGTTTAGGTTAGGTTAGGTTAGGTAAGGTTAGGTTAGGTTAGGGTAGGATAGGTTATGTTAGGTTAGGTTAGGTTACGTTAGGTATGGTTAGGTTAGGTGGCGCGCAGTGTGACTTGTTATTAGAGTCCCTGTATATAGTTATATAAGAGTCGGGCAAACACAAATGTCAGCCGCCATTAGTGTTCCAAAAATAAATGATGCGTTCAAGGCCGGAGTTGTTTTCCTTAGTATGCGTCACTTTGATGAATTAAATTACTTGTCAGTTTGACATTGTCAATAAATGGTAAACTTAATGCATTTACGAAAACTACACTGGTAGGTATCTACCGTTTACCGATTGGTGATCAGCTGATTTTGCAGTAGATAGATCGGATTGAGTAATTTACGAGCGGTTTTTTGGTGGTGTAGTAAACATATAACCTCTAAAAACTTGTCTTGTCGCCGAATCGAACAATATTACGTACGTCATTTAATTGTCATTGCCATAGCCACCCTTCAAATTTCCATTTTAGATTACTGCGCATGCGCAGTGGATCGTAGCCAATCAAAAATTGAACCGCGTTTGCCCGACTCTTATCTTACTATATACAGGGACTCTACTTGTTATTAGATTCGGTGAGGTACGCTGCGCGGCACCCCGCCAAAGGCCCCAGAGTGTTTTCCACAAAGAAAAATTTTTTTCACGCTTCGCAATTAATTTTCAGTCGGATGGTTCCTTATTTTCGTATATATTTTGCTTATGGCTGGGGGGCGTTTTTCAAAAACTTTATAGTGCTGTATCTCAGTAACCATTGGCTTAGGTTAGGTTAGGTTAGGTTGAGTGTTTTTCACTAGAAAAATTTTATAAAAAAAACCTTTATAGTGCTGTATCTCAGTAACCATTGGTCTGCCTCGAATGTCCCCAGCAGCAATATTGTTCAGCTCGACGAGACGCGTCGAATAGCACATGTCGATCGGAGTTGGTCGCTAAACTAGATTAGGTTAGGTGGCGCGCAGTGTGACTTGTTATTAGCCTTCGGTAAGTTACGCTGCGCAAAGCGCTGCGCGGCGCTCCGCCAAAGGCCCCAGAGTGTTTTCCACGAAGAAACAATTTATAACAAAAAGACTTTATAGTGCTGTATCTCAGTAACCATTGGTCTGCCCCGAATGTCCCCAGCAGCAATATTGTTTAGCTTAACGAGACGCGTCGAATGGTGTATAGCACATGTCGATCGGAGTTGGTCGCTAAACTAGATTCTTACCGTTACGAACAGGCATTATAAGAATAGCTTCTGTATTACGCTTAACATACAAAGGAATTAAATATTCGATAAAATGTAAACACTAAAAACAAGTTAAAAAATTTTAAGACTGAGGGAGATCAGCAGATACCGAAACATTCACAATCTATGAAGAAAAATTAATGTAGAAACTACTTGTAACTAGAAATTGCAGAGTAAGAAGTAACTGCTGTAGCGGTGGTATAGCATTATTTTGCTTGGATAAATATCTCATTAACAAAGTTTATGAATACCAGTATCATATTGATTAAAACCTATCTATTGCTCCGATGTCTTAACTCTTCATCAATTTGTGGTGGTATTTTGCATAGTAACTTTTGAGACTCAAAAACAACGAATATATTCTTTATTATTCCAAAAAATTAAATTATCTTGTCAAGGACGTACAGTATAATAGCGTCTCTCGCGATTTACGACATTTATCAATGTAATCAATTAATCTTCAAAATCATCATCAAAAATGTCCATTTTTATTTCAGGGTTTGGCAATTCACTGACTTTACAAAGTTTCCAGGCTGTATTAGCTAGCGAATAACTTATATGTCAGATAAGGTGCTTTATTTGAAATCGGCATTAAAGTACCTCGAAATCGTCATTAAAATACGAGAAATCGGCATTAAAGTACTACATGCCGGGGTCGGTAGCTCAGTGGTAAGCATCCTGACTACTGATCTAAGGGTCGCGAGTTCGATTCCCGGTCCCGATGAGGTTTTGAAAAATAAAAAAATGCAGATGAAAGCTTCTACAGAATGTCATCATTCGGAAGTGATGTAAAGCCGTGGGTCCCATGTTACTACGATGTGTAGCATGTAAAAGATCCCTTGCTAGGGTTGGAACTCCTTAGTCTCGGCAAAATTCTAAGTAGGACTTTGACATATGACCAAAGCAGTCGGCGTCTAAGGTACCTGGTACTCTGCATGCCTAGACCTTGTCCATTAACAAACAAACAAACAAGTACTACATTGTTTTACGACTTTTTTGTAGATGGCGAGGCGACAGATAGACGTCAACCGACGTTAACATAACATAGAAAAGTTGGTTAAAATGTTGTAATTTTACGATTTCTCGATTTCAGATAAAACATAATGTACTCCTCGGTACTGAAGTTCATTTTTATCCCTCATGTGGTTTATTTGCCTTGGCCGGACGGGCCTCGGCAACTAAATCCACATTTTTGATAAAAAGCTTAACCTTAGTGCTTTGGTATACAAACTCCTATTATATGCATTAATCTTATCAGTACGTCAAACTCACTTTTATAGATATAGGACAAATAACTTTTTGAAGATGTTGACAAGAAGATGGAAATACCAGCCCTAAGTCAATAAACCATCCAGATTGTTGTACAAAAAGTCAAATAGTTGGTTAATTGCAATATTAAAATTGAGGACATAAATATAAAGGAGTTGCAGTTTTGTAAGACCTCCTACAACAAGGAAAGAAGTTAACCATTTTTATTCAAGGATATTTGTGCCAAAAGTATTTTGAAACCAAACATTGACAGTTGTGAACATCTACTAATAGATCACTCACGTTGACATTTCGTTGAATAATTTTAAACATGGTGTTCGATAGAGTGTACTTTTCCGACTGTTGCTACTGCATGTCGTTAAAAGTTGGATGCTTTATGGTAGGGTTTATAAATCTCATAGCTGCCAGTCTGGAAATAGCAGGTGAATATCTATCCCAACACAACCCCAATTGGAAGTACTTTGCATTATTTATCTTCGGAACAAACTGCTTATTTACACTGATTTTCATCTATGCCGTTGGCCACGAGATGATTAAGATCATAAGGTTTTTTGCATTTTGGATTTTGCTGGTGCTATTTATAGATATGATTCGTATTATACTGATGTCCTTCGAAATTATCGATCCTACAGCAGGCGGGTTTTACAAAATAGACACAATTGGCAGTGCTTTAGGTGCAGTTATTGGTCCTCTGATACATGTCTATTTCGCGGCGGTTGTATTAAGTTACGGTAACTCACTAAAACAAGATGAAACATAGTTAATTTACTTATACAATTAGTTTATGTAGTTGTATTTATTTTGTTGTAGAAGTGTTGATTTAGTATCAGAACTATATAGCAGGAGTGTAATTTAAAATAAAAGCGTGTATTTTATTATTATTGTAAACTTATCTTAATTGTTTGTTAATATGAGTATTTAGCTTAATAAAGCTTATAATAACATAAAGTAGATAACAAATACAAGCACTAAAATGCAGAGCAGTAGTAGAACCTCTTCTTCTTGAGGTAATTATAGAATCAGCTACGGTTCGCTCCTATCCAAGTTAACTTACCATTAGGTAACCTTCTACGAGTTGCCAATGGAAGGTTACCTGCAAAACCGTCGCGTTTGCATTTGCGTTTCGGTAACCATAAGTAAATTGAGTAAGGCGCCTTCGCCCTGCTTCTACCGAGCGCCGTGCTGAGGGAAACAACGAGTTTGTTGAGTCTTGCAGTGGCGTCCGCCCGAATTCTCGCAGATACGTGTTTTGTAGCGGCATTATTGTTTAGCCGAACCGTCAAGAACTAGTGATATAAGGCAAAACTCTTGTGTGTTTCCATTTGTGTTTAGGTAACTATAAGGTAAGTTGAGTGAAAAGACTTTAGCCTGCTTTTACTGAGAGCATACTTGCAAGTTTTGGGGGAGAACGAATGAACGAGTTGATTCTTGCAGTCAAAATTTACTAGTAATTACCGACTGTCGAAAATTGGTGACCCACCCCACAACGCCGAGATAGCTGTCAGCCAATCGGATGCTTTCATTGCATCGTTGGTCTCCTAACGCGTACCTGTTCTAACGCAGATTTAGGCCGTAACACGTTCTTCAGCTGAAATGTCTGTTTTTGGCAGCCGTGGAGTTTTAATGCCTCCACCTCCTCAAAGAAAAGAAACTGACAACTACAGAAACCAACCTTTATCCAAGAATATTTATGACACAATTCTCTTTCAAAATGTGGCCCTAATATGTGCTAAAAGTATTGTAGATACGAAACAAGGCTGGGCAAAACGTATAGGAAACAATTGAAAATATTCCACTTTTCATTATTTTAATGGCCGAATGGACTTAAATGTGTCACATTCTTATCGTAAAATAATGTGAAACAAATAAAGGAGGGCGCAATTTGTTTAGCATAAAAATTCTTGTATTAAGCGTCATCAACATACATTTTTGCACCCTACTATAACCCTCCTAGAACTGTTTGTATACAGTCAATCAATAAAAAACAAGAAAATCGACGTTCTTACTGTTTACACTGCGTACGCTATGTTTGGACGAGTTCATTATGGCCGATGTATGGAGTAAATACTATCTTTCTGTAGTAATGTTTTTATTATTCCAAACCACAAGGACTGTGCGAGCAGAAAATGCAGATGTTTGCTATAAAAGTTGAATCGGTAAAGACATCTTGGTGTTTATTATTGATTAGGTGGCGCCCTAGTGGTTGAATGCTAGTGATATAATACGGGTTTGACCAGGAAAAGTTTAGTCGTCCATGGGAAGTACGAAATTTTAGAATTACGCAAAACTGCACTTCGCTGTACTAATGAAATCTTTATTCAAATACATGCATACAAAATTACAGTTAAGCGGACCCAGCTGAAGGCCAAAACCGCAACAAACACTGAGTTCACTTTCCTAAAAGTGTTTTATACCAGGTCGCGAAATGCAACAGCTGCTGTCTGCACAACACATTCCGTAAGGAAAAACGCTATTGATACACTTAGTGTAGAGCACTGAAGGAGTTACTGCGCAACTTTAGGGGTACGCTCCAAGACTTATTTCCCAACTGCACTCTAGTTGTTAAAACACATTTAAATATATGCTGTAATTTACATATACAAAATTCTATTCTCAAACCATGAATTACATTTCAAATCAACGGTAAATAACACATCCACAATGTACCCTATTCTAGCATAGCATAGCATATTCAAAAATTGACACTAAAAAATATGTCACATTAAATGTTAAACCAAAAGTGATTTGCTGGATGCAGCGTAAACAGATCCAAAATCCAGACTGCGGATATCGAACGAAATATTTAGACGGCGCTTGATGGTCTCCAACCGGCGAACTCCAAGATAATTCAAGACGAAGCAGTAATGAGAACTTGAAGCCTGTGTTTTATGAAGACGGTAGAGCCAAGAATTTTCGTAATTTATGTGCAAGGCATGATTAAGCTGCAACAAACTGCTATTGTGACGGAACAATTCACAAAACACACGCAAACATTGCTGAATAGCCTCTGGTCACCTTTAATTGCTACGCCAGCGTGCGTGAGACGAACATAAGCTTTAATTGCTACGCCAGCGTGCGTGAGACGAACATAAAACGCTCACTAAACTAGCAACCCCTCTGCTTAAAAATACTTCTTCTTGGGCGCGAATATCGTGCCGCATTTATATTTTGAAATTATCCTAACAAATATTGTTTGAAATATAAACTTCAACAATATTTTCCAAATTTACTCACCAAGGTATGTGTACTTTCGTATGCAATAAAAAAAGGAGTTGAAAACTATACATACCTTTCTAATAATGTTTAATTATGCTCTTTATCTTCCTTAGTGATAGGCAAGGAGTTGATAGATCGTTAAGCCTTCAAGCTAAAACAATGAGTCAGCTAGCGTCTTGAAAAAGGGGTGGGCGCATTTAAGTGTTACCGTTCCCTATTTTGTAGCAGCCATTTTGGGAAAATTTGGGGTCCTTTGAAGCAATTTTGTCGTTGCTGGATTTAACCATTTCCAAGGACCGAATCCACAGCTTACTACTCTGAAATTCCGTTTGCTGTCTTGTTGTTCCACGTTGGTATTTCACTTCGACTTCTAGTCGAATATTTGGAAAAACTCTATCACCCCACCATCAAACATTCCGCAACCAGCCTGTAGAGCGATGCTCTAAAATCCTTCTTTTCATTGCCGCCCGTTACCTACGCTTTGAATTGCAGCTGCTTAGTTTTCTTTTGTTGAGCTCGAGGCGGCCCGAAAAATATAGCTTCCTTTGTCCGCCCTTGTTTTCGCAGCCCATTGTAACTTTCCTGCTTTGCGTTTAGCGCCTCCACTGAAATGTCTACATTTCCCGCTAAGTTAAATATGCTGTATTAGTTAAGCAATGCATGCGAATACGATAAAAATATAAAGACAATTTAAAAAAAGAGAGTGACAACGACAACTTATTTGTTATTTATTGGTTTTTGTTTTTCTGTGCTACCTTGACTTAGACATTTAGAGATTTATCAATTATGGTTTTATCATTGTACACCCTAAAGGATATAAATGTAGTATGATTTGATGCATCGGACTAGTCAAAGACCATCTATGTACAGTCGTGTGCAAATAAATCTGGGACAGTGTTTTTTTCACATGCAGATTCAGTTAAGAATTGAAGAATATCTCCATGGATTTCCTGCTATCAGAAAGAGTTACATTAAACTTTAACAGGTACTGAAACCAGTAACTCTCTCTAATAAGAGGAAATCCATGGAAATATTCTTCAAATTCTTAACTGAATCTGCATGTGAAAAAAACACTGTCCCAGATTTATTTGCACACGACTGTACTTTGAGCACTTGTTTTTTTTATTTCTGTTAGTAGGTATCGCAAGACAGAAAGCGCTACATATTCTAGCACGGTCAAGAAAGAAATTCAATATACATATGCAAGTAAAGCTCGAAAACTCTATTTAAAAGAAATATCTTTTCACATCTTACGTTGCTTTGCACATGAAGCACGCGATGTTTCAGAATTTTGCTTACTTGGAGAAGTCTTCTTCCTAATTCCTGTATGGAAACAAATTTAAGGGAAACGGATTGTTCAAATTGACGTTTCCGTTACCTATAATCTAACATAAGGCCAACTATACGCAATGGCGGCGAATTATGGGCTCTGAACGAGAATAAAAAGGGCTAGAGACATGGAACAAATAAATACTAACACGAATATACTGATTCAATAATGTGAGCTTTGGAGTCGTGGCATATAGTAAGATGATCAGAGAACAGCACAGAAAAAAATGAGTTAAAAAGAAAACCACTAGATAAGAAGGGTCTCCCCCGCCGAGAAAAAGGGAGTTGGAAGCGGTGGAAGAGTATCTATCTTACAAGCCGAGATCCATAGCTCAGTGGTTAAGCATTCTGGCTGCTGATCTAAGGTTTGAGAGTTCGATACCCCGGTGAGGTGTTTAAAAAATTAAAAATTTGGATGAAAACCTCTACAGAATGCCATAATTCGGAAGTAATGTTAAGCCGTGGGTCACATGTTACTACGATGTGTAGCATGTAAAAGATCCCTTGCTAGGGTTGGAACTTCTTAGTCTCGAAAAAATTCTAAGTAGGACTAAAGTATCAAGTACTCTGCATGCCTAGACCTTGTCCACGGAGTTGGAAAAAGGGCCTATGAAGGCCTACTTGCTTGACGTCAGTCTCCCCACGACAAAAACGAACTAACTACTAACCTATCTTAAAAAAAAAGGAAACAAGAAATAACGGAAAGCTATTGCAAACAAAGCCTTAGACCTCTTCTTCTTGATCATTACCATCTTGACAGATGTGTTGTGATCCACATTATTTAGCATCTTGAGTGGTATCGTTGACAGTGGTACCCCACTTTTTTCTGGCTTCCGATAAATGTACCACTGTTGAGAAGCTAGATCCGAGTATATCTTTATCTATGTCTGTTTATCGTTTGGGGGAACGTCCACGTCGTCTCTTCCCTTCGGGCTTTTCTTGGATGATTAATCTCTCGCTGTTGTTGTGACGTTGGATATGCATGAAAAAAGATGGAATAAGAGATTACACAACACTTGACAATTGCTTAGGGGGTTTAATCACGTTCAGGATTGAAGCATTCGTAGGATGAGCACTCCAGGGGACTCTTAACATGCGGCACCATATCCACATCTCAAACGAATCGATGCGCCTTAGACCTACCAAAAAGTATATTTTTAAAAATATACATAGAGGTGACTCGTATGTGTACTAAAAAGACAAATTCCCTTATTTTTGCCACGGCATGCTATTTGTTTTAAATTAAAACTCTTAAAATTGAAGTTTGCGGTAAAATTGGTTGCCTACATATAGGGTAAAACAATAAAGAATAAGATTTTTTTCTTTTTAGTATACAAACGAGTATCCCCTATGTATAATTTTAAAAAGAACGCATGGTATGTTAAATTAAACGATACACGGACTTATTGGCATCGATTACAATATATATGTTCAATTATATATTTACATCTTGAATTAGTACACTGTTAAATTTATAAATACTTTTAAACGATATAATAGAGCTTTCCTTTATTTAAAAAAAACATTTCGACGAAAGAAAAGAAGGAGAATTTTAATTTTTATCAAGACTATGACTAGTGCAAGGTCCATTAGTTTTTACTGGATTCCGAAAATAAACAGAAATTGAATTGATTGCCCTGTTTTACAAATTGCACAATAACTAACCTACACTACATTTTTCTTCCACATTTATACTTCTAAATAGACCACAATACTTTCCTGGGCTACTATTACGTATTCAGTTCTCTTCAGACACATATACACACTGCTTCAATCGTCCTTACCGCTGTTGCTCTATGTGGGTTTTAATGCATTAAAACAAACTGTATCCGAATGAAGCAACCTAGTATTTTTGTTCTTCTATCTCGGCAGCGTAGCTACAGATGACCCCCATGAAGTAAATACTTAAAAGCACCTCGGTAATGCCTGTAGTAATTGCCAGGGAGTAATAGACCCATAGCGCTGATTCTGAGAGCGGCGTCCTTCTTCTTTCGTTGAACATATTATGGCCACTGCTCGCCATCAAGACAAGGCGAAACACTGTCATTAAAAGGTACTGTACTTGAGCGTAAGCGAACACTTGTATCAGAACCTCATTTTGCCGAACTTCTCCCACAATATATATAATGATGAATATCAAAAATACGGTACAGCAGAGAATAACTATAACTACGTCCCAAGTCATCTTGTTACTAATGGGATCCGCAATCATGAGAAAAAGTATCCTTCCTAATTCGTAACCTGCAATTATTCGACAACCTGTTCTTAAGTTCCAACAGTAGCAGCAGTTCGTGAAATAAACACTTGGGGAAAACATATTTGAGTTTTAATTAGACTTGTGTCATTCTTATCTGCCAATGTTTATTTTTTGTCTTAACTGCTGTAAGTTGACATAATGACTTTCTAGATTTCCAGTTTAAGATAATAAGATGACAGGGTGTAACCGATTCCTTGATTTCGGAAGCTTTCACGGCTATTATCATTATGTAACGAACTACTTTCCGGATTGGACCGTGCCATTATTGAGATTGGAGAACTCTACGTTCCGCCCACTTTCATAAAGGAACCAACCGAAAGAGCACGGTAATGCAACGTGTAAACTATGCTAGAGGACTTTTTACAAAGAAAGTGCTAGAAGAGTGCGATAAAACGTGTAAACCACGACACAGGTGAAACTCTTCAAACGATCGGAAGGCAAAAGGCGAAGATTTATAGACAAGTGTCGTCGCTGCCTGATGAAGAGGGCGGTGGGCGGGGTTCAGAAATGAGCGCTTTCCACCTTTCCAATGAAAATCCTTCTTCTCGATAGCGATTATTAGGACGATTGTAAATCTCAATGGCTTCCCTGATCTTCCTGCTAAAAAATAATGGGGGTTTGCAGATAATAGAGGTTTTATCGAAAGGATCTTATGGCCGGAATCGCGTTGGTGTTCGGCCGTGACTGATGACATAACAAGGACAACGTCCTGTTTCGCCAATGTACACAGTATTACAGGAGCAAAGGACTTAAAAACACCTCTAGCTAACATGGTGTTTAATGTATATTTGGGCGAAAGAAGAACCTGTGAGATATTCGAGCATTTGAATACGGCTTTTTGTTTTCGAAGAAATTTTCTAACGCGATCGGTGACTTGTTGGATATCGGGAAGAAATACTATTGTTGCGGGAGGATCGGTTTGGGTGGCTGTGGATGTAGATGGCTTTTGATGGCAGACTGTATATCCCTGGCACGATTACCGTTGTTCTTCAGAGCTTTCCAAACATGATACAGTTCAGCGTGGATATTATCGGGTTGGGATACTTCTATTAGCTGCAAATCCTCATTCTTCTTTAGCAGAAAAATTCTCGAAGTCATTGAGATTCATAACCGCGACGACAATTTGCCTTCCTCATTTCGATCGTTAGAAGAGTTTCGCCTCTGGCGTAGTTTACACTTTGAGTTACCGTGCTTTTTTGCTTACCTCTTGATGAAGCCCCTAAAAGTGGGCGAAAAGTTGACTTCTTTTTTCTCAATAATAACACGGTCGAATCCCGGAAGACGTTAGATAACAGGGTCCTTATTTGAAGTGTCGTATGTCATACAAATGGACGATATTAGTTGAACCATTGTATAATATTACTAGCGTTTTAGCTAGCCATATAGTTGCCCGCATTCTAATTAAAAATGAGTCTATTTTTTCAGAATATATGTACAGCAACATCGACAAAGTAACTTAAATTTTAAATAACTGTTGGTTTATTTTAAATCGCATTGACTACTTTTCCTAATACAAAATCCAATTATGATCCATTTTTTGTATTCCAATTGCAATAAAAGCGTGGAGTTTTGCTTTCTAGCTCAAGCATCTAATTATATTTATCAATAAAACTGTACAATGAGGAGGAATCTGTAAAAAGTGGTCTGGAAAAAGTTGAAAGATAATTAAAATAAGTTCAAAACCAAGTTTGTTGAATAAAATATTTTGATGATTTGAACTTCGGCCAAACCTATAAGCAATAGCAAAGCGTTTGGTGAAAAAGTGAAGTACTTCACTAGAAACAAATTTCCAAAATGGTGTACTTTTGAATCCTAAATGGGGGATTAGATTCAAACCGCAGAATTCTAAGTCTTAACTTATATTCGGGTTTGCTTGCCTAAAGATATTTTCAGGTGTAGTTTAATCAACAAGCTATCTAAGTAACTGTGGTGCTACTTGTGCATTTTAGAAATATAGCCATGAGTTATGGTGGTATCTAGGTTGCGTTTGAAACGGGAATCTCGCCTGCTTCCCCTGGATTGTTTATTTTAATATATAAATATATATATATAGCCAGTTGGAGCATGGTGCAGTGTAACTTTTAAACTCGAACAGCTTTAACTTAAGCGACAATACGCATACATCCGGCAGGATCACGCCACGGTTTTGCTTGTGCAGTGTTTGAATAATAACAAAAGTAAAATGGTTCTCTGCGGAAACGCATTTTGAGTGCTCCTAACCGCAAACAACGAGGCATTGGTAGTGCAGCTTTCGGGAAGCACAGATCACGCATCCATGCTGCATGCTTGTGAATAATAGACGATTTACATAGAAGTGCCTATAGCAGGTGTAAAGCAGTGGACGTGCGTACCTATACGGTGGTTTTTAACTTCTTCAAATCTGCACAAATAGCGGATTGTGTCATATTGTGAATCAAACCGATAAGGCGAGCTAAAGCTGCATCTAAGCCATTGTATAAAAGCGTGACGTAAAGCGGCAAAATGTGTGTATCATGTTACACTTCACGTGAAGTCGAACTTTGATGCGTCGAATATTTACGTATTAAAGACAGTTATTCTGGCTTCTTTTTGATGTTACTTAAATGTAAATTGATTGAACAAATTTGGCTTCAATTAAAGTTGCATAACACAAGGTTAATAGTAACTAGAACAGTCACTTGTATTATGTACAGTGCCTTGATAGAGACAGTGGCGACAATAGGCACAATTTGCCACAAAATGCCGGCCAATGGCCTACTAACTTTAATAAATTGAACGTTTTTGAATGGTCATGGTTACACAACGTATAGATAATATGTTGGTGGAACTGTAAGTCTATGTCAAATTCGAGGTTATCAGGTTAGGTTTTGCGTCAGTTTTGACACAAACTGATGCAAAACCTAACCTGCTAACTTCGATTTGGTATAAACAACCAAAAGCATCAACAAATTTTGCCTCTTAATGGCGGCCGGTTCGAGCGACCATAAAAAAGAATACACTCTATTGTCGCTACTGTCTTATATAAAGTCAGTGTAGTATTATGCACTGCCATTTCGGGAAAACTGGTTTGTTCTGGTGATGTCAATATTGATTTATTAAAATGTTTAAACTATGATTCTAGTTGATAGATGCCCTTAGCATAAAACAAACTGTTACCGAACCTACCCGATGTGGGTTATAGGTCTTGATGTTATATTAACTGCCTCTGGGATGACCACACCACACCTCTCAGATCATGAATTAGTACATTGTACATAATCAATTGCTAATCCAAGCAATAATTGCTTTTATTACGGGAAGTCTTGATCACAATTATGATCACGTTGTGATATTAGCCACTGTCAGCCGCTGTCTATGAAATGTCACTGACAAGGATTAGGTATAATTTTTTGGTGTTTAAATACACATGACTTCAAAATGAATTTTCTTTTTGCTCATACTATACTTCTACGTGCCTTCAGAAATGATCGAACGGTTTTGAATGGTCATGGTTATACAACGTAAGAATAATATGTTGCTGGCACTGTAAGTCTATGTCAAATTCGAGGTTATCAAGTTAGGTTTTGCATCAGTTTCGACACAGACTGACACGAAACCTAACCTGTTAACCTCGAATTTGACATAGACTTACAGTGCCACCAACATATTATTCATACGTTGTATAACCATGACCATTCAAAAACGTATTCTTTTCTGTAACCTGAATGTCCTGTGGCCAGTAAAGAACATTTTTAAAAGGCAATGGTATGGTAAAGTCAACAGACTTTTCTAATTATTTTGTGTCTTTTCTGGAATGTTACAGTCTGCACTGTCTTTCTTGACGTTATGTGTATCTTCAGTATCTTGTTTGGCCTTGTCAGGTTTATCTAAGTTACCTGTTTTTGATACATTATCTTTGCTATTGTTTACTTCTTCAACCATTTTTATACCATTATTCAAATAGTTATCATTGTCTAATTTTTGAGCAGTTTTTCTCTTGTAAAGTTATTTAAATCACTATCTATTACTATAGTTCGATCAGCCTTTTCATTGTATGTTGTTTTATTTAAGTAATAGTGTTTAATTATTTCTTTTTCGGACTCTTCCATATATAAGTTCTTATGACTGTGCTGATTTACATTTTCCACATATAAATCTTTATCACTTTGTTGATTGCCTTCTGATGTATCATCACCTTTTTCCAAAGTATTTTCTGTACTATCATTCACAATAGGATCCTGAATTTCATTAGTTTAATTTTCTGCTATCCATTCTCCATCATGCCACATAAGAGTGGCATTGTTAGAACCCATGTGATTACTTATCCATTCTTCAGTTGATTAACTTGAAGTTATGAGTACATTCCTTAAAACTTGGACTTTTTTTATTGGGGATTCCGAACTTTTTTTAACTGCAATTAATAAATGTTTCAAAGCTTTAGATGAATAGTTCGTCCTTATTACTCCATTTTTGAATTTATTCTTTTCCATGTTGAGGCATAAATACAATATTCTACAAGATACCTTATTATTGACCATTACATTGTACTAATTATTGATCATCTTGTATTTATATAATAGTTCTGATACTATAGCAGTCAGCAATTGGTACAAGCAAAGATTAATATCTGTATATTTTTGCCAAAAAAAGAAACAAATAGATGCATATACTGTTACCAAACAAAGACAAAGATAGAGGCAACGCACATATTACTGACGGGGGAGTCAATAATAGAGACAATACTATGAATCATTGTACCTTATAGTAACCCCTTCTCAAAAACTAATATGCTGTAAATATATTTGCTTTGTATTAAATAAATATTTATTTTAAACCTTGTTTCAATATCTATAATTTTCATAATGCCACTAGGAATAATAGTAATAATAGATTGAAATGCAATAGTGTGTTTACCTTCCCTGTTAACAAAAACACGCGTAACCCACATCCCACACTGGTGCTTGTAAACATTAATTAATTTTGAGGTTATATTTACAGCTAGTAAGGCAAGGTTTTCCCACTAGATGGATGTAGCAGTCAGAAAAGCCAAGGCCAACTAAATCTATAGCAGCAAAGTCCCTATGAGGGCGTCGCATTCAGGGTTTTTTCTCCCTAACCCAATACATAAGGTCACTAAATCACGTTAGCTACGCTAACACAGGTACGGAGAGAGAAGTTGACAAATTCATAAAACGAGTTTGTCAATGTCAAAATTATCGTAGGAGCTACTAGTAAATGTACAAATAAGTTTTTTTTACGATCGTGTCAAAATGACAATTTTTTGCACTGTTTCTAGTGTCAAAAGCGACGTTTGTAGCACTCTTAATATTAGCGCCCAAAATACGTCTTATTTGCACGTTGGCGTTGGAGGCGTGTTTTAATAATTTATTAAAAAACGCGTTGCCGTAAATTTTGATGTCAACATAACTTAGAATATCTAACACAATATGACGGAAAAAGTGTCACCCAACTAAGTTTTTATATTTCTGTTACGATCGTAGAAAAAATAACGTATGATACATGTGTATAAGTGCCATTAAAGCACTAGCGACGTTAAAAGCACTCCGCTAGCGCGTCGTGCTCTTAAACTCGTCGCACGTGCTTTAAAGGCATACTTATACACTTGTATCATAATATACTATTATTATTAATTTACCTATGAGAATCTGAGAGCATAATCCTTGTTCTCTGAATGTCATTTTTTGGCAGTGGTCTATTATGATATGTTTTTCGTACTTTTTCCACTGTCTAGGGTGCTAATCACGCAACTTTTCGGGAGTTTTGATCTACTGCCGTCTTCAGGTGTTATTGGTTAGTCCTGAGAAGGACCCCTCCCCCGGGGTTTGAACCCGGGACCGCTGATCGCTAGTCTGCCACTCTAACCACTAGGCCACCAGGGCGATTATATATTTTAGTTGTAAACTTATATATATCTTACCGCTGTATGCGCAGTAGACTATTTTTGTAATTCTCTGCGCAGTAGTGGCATCCAAATGGGCTTTAGTTCTGCGCTAGCCTGGCTAATTGGTTCTACCGTCAGCGCTATGTATGTAGCTTATTTCAGCTTCCTACAGAATCTGTTTTCCTCTTTAGCTACAATTGATGCGTTATCCCATTGTATGTTGTGGTCTTCGTTCCAGACGTGTTCTGCGATCTTGGATTTGATGGTTTCGCCCATTCTAACATTTCTGCGGTGTTCCGATAATCTCACTCGTAGGGGTCGTTGTGTTTCCCCTATGTATTGTCTTCCACACTCGCACGGTACGCTGTAGATACAGTTCTTTGAACTCTGATCTTCGTTCTGAGGCTTGGTATGCGTCATCATGCTTCTTAGGGTTGTTGTGGACTTGAAGGCAGTTCTTATATTGAATCTGTTTCTGATTCTTCTCAGTTTGTCGGAAACTCCTCGGATGTATGGTATTACGGCCGTGGTTGTTGGCTCCGTTTTCTCTTCCCCTGCCGGTGTTGTATTTCTGGCCATCTCTTTTAGCGTTTAGTTTAGAGTTATTTTTGGGTAGCCATTAGCTTGCAGCATTTCTGTGATTATCTCAATTTCCCGTTTAAAGTCTTCTTCCTCCGAGCATATGGTCTTGGCTCGGCTATATAGGCATCTCGCGACGCCACGTTTAACGCTATTGTAGTGGTTAGAATCGTAGTATAGGTATGGGTTGGTTTTCGATATACCTTTGTTTGTACCGTGTTACCATTCTTCTGGACTAGTACGTCTAGGTATGGGAGTTTGCCTTCAAACCCCGGGGGAGGCACAAATTTACGTAGAAAAACGTATAATATTAGTCCTTCTCAGGACTAACCAGGAACACCTGAAGACGAGAGTAGATCAAAACTCCCGAAACGTTGTGTGATTTACACCCTAGACAGTGGAAAAAGTCCGAAAAGCATAGCATAATCCTTTCTTTACGTTAGAAGTTACACAGATGATCCAAAAACCAAGTTTGGTTTGACATAAATAAAATGGAGTTAAAGTACATTTTTTTCTATGATAATTTTCAAGGTCAACTTTCTAGGGGATAAGTTGAATTCCTGCAGGGTTCCTAGTTTTAATAATGTTGGTACATAGATTTTTAGTTCTTTTCTTCCACTAAAAAAATGATTAACATTTTGACAGATATGTCACAATTTAATATCGCTTGCTTCATTTTTGCATTTAAAATATTTCTTGGTTTTCTTTTTTATCCGATTTTATTGATGATGATGATGATTCCATGTTAAAAGAAGAAATTTGTCAAGAGTTCAAATTAAGAAACTTTGACATTCGAAATTGACACATAACCATAATTTTCAAAAAGTTCTACCAACACGAGGTATAAAAATTTCCTAGCGTTTTAATCACATATCTACCAACATTGTAACACTTTGACAGTTATTATAGTGACCTCATCAATATACCAAGGTTGGTAAAACTTAAACTTTTATCAGTTTTACCAACATTGCCAATATACAATTAGTAGCGTTCTCTAGTTTTCAAATTATTAACCTTCAAAACATCAGAAATTTCAAGAAATGGTTTGACATCTTCCAAAACTGTAGAAAGACAGTTGTTCAGTGACATTATTAAAAATAAACTACATACTGGAATTGGCGCTTAAACTTTTGTGTATCTAAAAGCATTATTTATCTATGATGGTAAGCCTGGAACTAAATCGTAAATCGTCTAATTCTAGAAAGTAGAAATTATTATAAAAGATAAAAGTTCTTTCAGTATAGCTGTTCAAGATACAATCAATTTTCTTTTCGTTTGGAACCCCAAAAGCATTAAAAGGACGTTCATACCAACTAGATTTTATTGTAAAAGATGGATAATCTATAACAAAAATTTTATTATTGACTATTCAATTCACCTGTCATCTGTCAAAAAGTGACCAATGAAAATCCAGAATTCTGACGTTTCTTGGCCAATCAAAAAAATATCAGTGGATATATCTTCCTAGAAGGTATTCAAGTGACTATTTTTAACAAATGCAATTTTTATTAGAAAAAGTCGACATTAGTGTTCTGTTACTATAGAAATTGCGTAGTTTGTTGCTAGATTTACTGAAAACTAATTTGAAAAAGGTAGTTTGGTTCATTAAATAGTCCCTCGAATACCATTCTTAGTCAAAGTTAAGTAGATTATTTTTGCGGTGGTATCACTACTCATGTCCATTGCGCTTGGGATTAGGACGAGTGCGTTAGCACTCGTCCTAATCGTACCAAAGCGCAATGGACATTCGTGACACCACCACAAAAATAGTCGACATAACTTTGACTACTCATGGTATTATAAGTGACAATAATCATAATATCTCCGGATGGTCTCTGATAAATATGTGATATTTTCTTAATATCTTCCGTGATTAATATTATACTGCTCACATCCTTGAAGATCAGTTTTACACATACCTTCAGTGTACTCATGCACTGTTAAGCAATGCTATATCAATATAAGTGCCAGAGTTAAGTTTGTCTCCTTTCTAGAAAACCCCTTTGCTTACTCTGCGCGTTTACAAAATCTCGTGCGTCCCAAAAAGAATATCTTCATATTCATTATGTCATTGCTTAAAAAGAGAAAACTGCTGACATAATAGATACGTAGAAACCAACGGAAAGGAGTTATAAAAAAGCAAAGAAGTCAGCGCACAGACTGTATAATGAAAACAAAATGTTTGGAAAAAAATACTGACAAGACAAAAAAAGCGAGAAATACCACTTCAGCTGTATCAATCTCTATTATACACAGTCTATTAATGAATAGTGAATAGAGATGGTAAGAAGAGTTAATAAGTAATTTGATATATCGTGTGTTAAAAAAAAACTCATTTAGGGCAAGCCTTGGAAAGAAAGATAAAAAATTCAGTCATGTCTTAAATGAGTTTATTGACGGACTTGGCAGTTGGAGAGAATGTTTACATGCCGTAGGTCATTACTAGAAGTGGAAATATGCAGATAATAAAAATTGTCCGTTTTAGATTGATTCGAATTCTGTGATCTTCCATTATTGTTTCCCATTTTGCTGTAGTTGCTGAGCTTGCAAAGTGATATTTCTACTTCGGCCATCTGAGTTTCCTTGTTCAGCTTTCTCATGTATCCCAGATAGGCATATTCGGTAGGATCTATTTCGATCTTCTTGGATATTTACCTCTTCATGAGATAAAATTTTTGTTTCCACCAGGTCCAATTTCCTTCAACGCAGTTTTGAGATCGATTAAAACACGTCAAGTAGTTCTGTTATATTATTATTGATAAGTTCAATGTAATCTGCGAAGCGGAAATGCTTTAAATATCGACCAACAATGATTATAACTTTATTCTGCCATTCTAATGTCTTACTTCGGAGAAACAGTGTCTTTCCGTCTTACTCATTTTTCTATGCGTATATTATTTACCGCTTGTTCTTCTATGTTGTTGACTACCTTTTTGAAACTTTTAAGGATACGTATATGAGTCGAGGTGATATGGTAGTCATCTTGGTGAGTAGGAGAATTTCATATAGATTATAATTGCTACACCAACGTGTGTTAACTTCTCCATTATGTTGTTAGATTTTTCTTCTGATAATCTATTTTTGTTCAAGTCTAATATGTCGAGTTCTTCAAAGTTTTTAATCGACATCATTGATCTGATCTTGTGTGTAGCAACGTCTTTAACAACAACGAATTATTTTAAAAAGTATTATTAGCATCGACTGAATCATTTATACATGAATATCATACAGTACCCAGTACGTAGATCTGACACAGTTTGAAGATAAATGTTATTTCTACTCTACAACGAACTATTTCGACATCTTTAAATTTAAATTAGCCACTTTACTAGAATAACATTTGAAAAACTAGATGTACTTTATTTAGAAATTCTTATCTTCAGTTTTTCTTTACAAATTTTTACATAGTAAAAATTAAATCTATTTTGTACTTATTTATTATTATTTCATATTACACAATTGCAATTTTCAATTTTCGACATTGGATAACTTTAGAAAATGCACTATGCGCTCTTCATACTTCAAGCTACTCATCTTCCCCTAATTTAGCAGCGTAACTACATATAATTAACATAAAATAAATACTTAGTAGTATATCGGCGGCAGTGGGAGCAACTGTGAGAACAAAGTTAGTCCACATTTCTGCCTCCCCAAGCGGTTCTTTCCTTTTGTCATTTAGTCCATGGAGCCCGTCCAGCATCCGCACAGAAAATTTAAATGCACTGAGTAGAAGGTAGTGCAGTTGAGAAAAAGCGTATATTTCCATAAGTAGCTTGCTTCCCTTGACATCCCCAAAAAGGTAGACTACTAAGTACGGAGTAAACGTAAAATACAGAAATAAAAGCACGATTAAGTCCCAAGTCATCTTATAAGCATCAAGCTCTCCGATAATATTGAAAAGGATCCTAACCGTCTGATAAAAGGCAATAATTTCGCAACCTCTTCTTAACGAGATGCAATAACAACACTTGTTGAAGTAAATCTTTACAAAAGCCATTTTACTTATATCACTGAATTCGTTTGACAGTAGGTACTGTCAACACTGACAACGTTTGCATTTGAATGATTTGTATAGACTGCGTGATTCAAATAGTTACACCAAAAGCTCCTTGATGAGCAATAGTAATAGTAGTTTCAGTTATGGGGAGACTAATGGCAGGCAAGTAGACCTTCATATGCTCTTTTTGCCAACCCCATGAACAAGGTCTAGGCATGCAGAGTACCAGGTACCTTAGTCCTACTTAGAATTTTATCGAGACTAAGGAGTTCCAACCCTAGCAACGGATCTTTAAATGCAACACATCGTAGTATAACATGGGACCCACGGTTTTACATCACTTTCGAATGATGGAATTCTGAAAAGGTTTTCATCAGCATTTTTTTATTTTTAAAACCTCACCAGGATCGGGAATCAAACTCTCGACCCCTCGATCAGTAGGCCGAATGCTTAACCATTGAGCTATGGAGCCCGGCTGATGAGCAGTAACTCATCTCGTTGTTATCAATACTAGCAACTGCGGCCAAACACATAAAATGAAACAATGAAAGTACACTTTGTTACGTCAGGATGGCTATTTTCACAGCTCGGTGTGTGCGTCGTCTATATTTTTAATGTCTGTGGTGCAGGACTTCCTTGACTCTTATCTGCACGGCCAAGAGACTCGAATGTTGGCTTTTGTTTGAACGCGTCTCTTTTTTTCCTGGAACGCCGTGATGGTGACTGGTTGTAGCGCCTTTGAAATTGCCGTGTGGCTTTACGGGCTTACAGAATGTGGTTCTTTTGGTTTGTGGCCCCCGCAGAAGTTGCGGATTGTTATAGCCGGGCAGTTCTGCGCTCCATCTGTTATTCAGAGGCACGTTGCCCAAATTCATCTGGGCAACCAGTCCGAGGCTCCGGAAACTCATAAATTCAGTATTAGTCGTAAAACGCCGTCCCTAGGACCAACCGTCGCCATTTGCCTAGTTCGAGCTATTATCACCTTCATTCCAACCTTCGGACGTGTGAACCTCCGCTTACCTGGATCAGCACATAGCGTGCAGAAACGGCTCAGGGGAAACTAGGATCAGGTTTTGTCTTCCTTTCTTTTAAGTGAAATAATACTTCGGACGTTGACTGCTATTGTACAGTACGCTTCTCGAACTGCGTACCAATCACGGCGTTTAGGTTAAATCCAACCGCCTTTAATTTTAAACTGTTGTGGATCATGTTTGAACCTTTGTTAGGACTGTTGTGTAAGTCTTTTATTTGAAATTTGTACTACTGATTAATATTAGACCGGCCAATAATTATTTGAAATTATTACTAATGATTATGCAATTTGTACTATTAATCATCTTATATTTGTACTGAATTCTACCGAATTAGAAATTATTATATTGTAATATTATCATTTTGATGTTACTATTTGTTAGTGCTAGCCGTGGGTGCTTTGAGCTTTTGTTTCAGGCAATTATGTGTTACCTGAGTTTACAAATTTTCGTTGAATGCCTGGATACACTTATCGTTACTTGGTAAAGATTTGTTGGCGCCCTTTTAGATTTTAGTCATTTGTTGGAACTTAAAAAACTGCACTCCGTTTTCCAGACTAGCCAGCCGGCAACTGTATCCAAGTAGTTATAACGTTTCTTTTGTTTTGAGAAAATTAGCTGACGAATCGATTTCCAATTGCAAGATATGCAGCAGAGACCTATAAAGAATTGAGACGTTCGCCCTTGAAATGTGGGTGTACACAAGAATGCTGTGCTATCGTGAACCACTCACATCAATCTTTTCATTGTACAAAAAGTAAATGTCCAAACTCATCTATCAACAAGAATAAGCCTATGCTTTTTATGATATTTCACCATGTAGCAAAGAAGAAGAATTCTAAGTAAAAATTGACTGTATAAAGAAGGGTGTGTTGGTATGTAAATTGGAATTAAGTATATGAAATGTGCTGTTTGAATAATAATGTTAAGAAATGTTGATAAAGTAAAGTAGAGTACGAATATATAGCAGTAGTAGCTGTCAAAGAAAAATGTAATAATCAGTGTCTGTTCCCGTTGGTTATGTATTTATCTTAATAAATAGGACTTAGACTACCATCCAAATCACTTCAAAGATGCGTGGATCAAATACGAACGCTAACAGGGCATAGTTAACATGAGGTTATAGATCTTGTGGAAGACTGCGACCTTTAGGCTGTAACAATGTCATATATTTCTTCATAAAGTCAAGGAGGGTATTTTAAGTTAATTTGAAGTCCAGAAAAACGCTCAATTATTTCACTTCCTTTCCTGTTGAGATAAATAAGGGTTATGTCTTCTAGGTTTTGTTTGCAGACTCGTTTGCCTTTCCCTTCTGTCCACCTAGTTACAGCGTTCAGAACCTTCTGCATGCATTTGTTGGCTGTATTATTAAATATTTTTAGCAGAGGTCGTCGTACATATAGCCTGATCATGTGCATAACATATGCAATATGATAACGGCTATACCACATTGAAAGCATCGGTTCAACAGATTACGAAATATGAATATGTCTTAATGTTACTATCATCCAAAAGATGCAACATTTGAAATAAACTTGTCTATTCACCTGCATCACGTCTCATCTAACTCAGTTTCGAAGAGTGGGTATAATAATAAAGTTACCAGCTTAGTCATTACATATAGTCAAGTATAAAAAAAGCTGTCATCAATAGATTGACCCTTCCACTATATGGCAAATTTAAATAGAGTTAGATAGTTGTGATATATTCATTCATTCAATAATTCAAAATTTTTAGTCTCTTTTATATTTCCAACGCATTAAAATAGAGAGGTTAATGTATGTTAGTGTTGATATACACAGGGAGTTTTGAACGAACAGGGAAATATTTTGAAGATATTCTTATAAGGTCAAACTGAGAAAAATAAACCAACATGTTTAAGCCTGATGCTTAACCATTATTTAGAAAATTAGTTCTAAAGTTTTCTAAATCAACTTACCTGTTAAATAATTTAAAAGAATAAACTACACAAAATTTTAAATGAAAAAATAAAGATAGAAATCGTTCTAAATGGTAAATGCTTGTCATTTGCTTATTTTACAATTAAGTGAAAATGTTTCAATTCGCGAGTTTTTTATTTCGATTTTTTCATTTTGTACTTCGCTATTTGTTTCATACAATCCCGAACTAATTCAGTCATAGGGAATATGCCAACATGAAATTCATTTATGGTTACAGCAATGGTAATGCTGTTCATGCAGTTGATGAATATCGATATCGCTTTCCAAATCGAAAAAAATCCTGATAAAAAGGTGTTTCGAAGAGTGTTTGTAAGCGCTGAGAAAATTGGAATGTTTCCAAGTGCAAGAACTGTTTTCTAAAAAAAAATATGGCCTGGATAAAAAACTTCAAGAAGATATTCTCGATATGATACCAGATAACACAGACATAAGTACGATGTGCATTACAACCCAACTTCGAATTGTACATACCGAAGCCGGACATCTCGGCGCCGCCACTTCGCCACCGACATCTCGGGGCGGGGCCAGCTCGGCGCCGGGACAACTCGGCGTGCAGTCATCTCGGCGCCAGCCGATTCGGCGCAGGGCCATCTCGGCTCAGAATTGGTTTAGAAAAATATACAGTGACCACAAACAACAGGAGAGATATTAAAAACACCAAAACTTCCCCGTGTATCTCATTTAATAAATGCAAAAAGTTGGGTTATTACAGCGACATGTTTCGGCTAAAAAGTCATCATCGGGCTACTACAATTAATATTAAAAATTAGTAAAAGCGAACCAATATAGAGGCTAGAACTTACATGATATAAGTGGTAGTTAAAGTATAAGTGAAAGCATAACTGAGTTATGCAAGGTTGGTCCTTGAAGAGGAAACAGGTGTTAAGCCATGTGTGATTAAGTCACATGGAAAAGAACTGACCTTCGCGGCCGTGCAGACACAAAATTACATGCTAAAAACAATATTGTAACGATCTTGGGATCAGGCCATTGCAAACATACGACTCAGCGTCCCGATCATTCGAGAACCACCTAAGGCGGGGGCAGTGTCACGACCTTGAGCCGGTTCACGTGCGGACGGATGAGTCACACCCTTCGAGAAACGACCTTGGTGACTCATGTGCGCGAAAACGTCAGCGTTGCGGGAAGGATCGAGCAAGGTCTCGACGCTTCCGGAATGACTCACCCAGCGAATATATAAGCCAGCACAGCGGGAAGGCGGGCAGTCCGAATTCAGCTTTGAAGTATGCGGAAGCTGCCATATAAATAACGCGTGTGTGTAAATAAATCTAGCCAGATAAATCATTAATGTTTAAGTGCTAAACCCTGTAAATACTGCCATTTGAAAGATCCTTAAAAAACGGTTTGCAGTTCTTTTACATTCAACTAGTTCAAAATCTTCAAAATAAAGTCATGTCTTAAGGCTATAATTTTGTCAATGCATGCATCAAAATCGAATATTGAATTGCCCGTTCTGTGAGATGTATTGGTAGACTACCAACCTCGCCCACAAACCCTCCTCATTTACCCAGGCTTGAGACCTGCAAGAACTACAACCAACTACTCAATCCGTTAAGGTAGTTATCGCGAGGTATAGCACGTGGACTACCAAGGTAGTTCACGTGCAATTTTTTGAACCAAAACGTATTCTAACCGTATGTGTTTAAATCTATGAAAAATTGTATCCGCGTATTGAAAACTTTTGGTTTGAACTGTAACTGTTGCCAACGTACCGAGTCCGCGCCCTGTGCTATTTTACGTATCCAAGACGTATTAACGACTCCTTGAACGATCGTGGCAACGCTGTATTCTTCATCGACTTGGTCACACTGGCGTAGTCTCTGCTTACGCGGTTTTACGAAAGTCAGGTGTGAGGTTAGGTGAGAAACGGTTGTTACGGCAAAATGAAACGCGTACAACATAAGGAAAGATTTGCGAACAAAAATGTGTCGGGCGACGTATTGTTGAGCTGACAGAACTCGGCAAAAACCTGACTTGCTGCAAATGTGGACACTGCCCTTTGTTGACAGACATTGTTAACGAGAAACGTCTCCGCTTGAATTCAATTCTGCAAATCCGTTGTCAAAATTGTTCAGTCGTGACATGCGTACCTACGGGAAAATTGTGTCATGGCAGCAAAAAACAAGGAGAACTTTTAGACATTAACACAAAAGCTGTACTAGTTAATTATTATTATATTTGTTGCTAGCGCATGTTATGCCTCCGCAGAGCATCATCGATTAAGCTTATTATTTGGATCATGTGCAGAGTGTAAAACTTTCATATCTGGTTTCCAGCTGTGTTGCCGTATCATTGGGATCTTCTTTCGTAAAAGCTCAATACGATGGTATTAATTATTTTGTATCTACAAAAGTAGGTGGTCAAATGCTTCCAAATTTCGCCGAGTTAATTATCAAAAATGTTTCTTGCCCCCAGAAAAAATTTATCAAAGTGGTAAGAAATATATGCTTATTGTGATCGAAAATGTTATTTATTTTCCGAGTTACATAGGAAATACCGTGTATAAGGGCATTTTTTCATTAATTATTTTCTCCGGTTCTAGCTGGTAAATCTCTCCCGAATTTTAACAGTGTATTGAAAAACTGTTTAACGATACATAGAAAAAAAAATTAACTATGTCGTAAGAAAATCGATACCTCGCGAGAACTACCTTAAAATAGGCACAGGTTGAATGTCATGCATAATTTCATACAGAAGTCTGGAAAGCCACACTATTGCCTTTTCAGCCTCACTGCCAGCGCCTCTGTTGTTGATAGGAAAATCGAACGCTTCTGACTGAGCCACGTTACATCTTCTTCGCCGAATTTACACCCGATGTTGACTTACGAGCCGACACATCACCTGCATAATATGCATCATTATACAGGGTTAGTCATGAGTGGGTTAATTCTGACCAAAAGTTGAAGGCAACCAAACATATAGTCCATTTACTTGACCTCTGCACTGTCAGTGTCAAATTTAAAAAAAATGCCTTGACTATACCTCAAAAATAATGTGTTTTTTATTAGACTGTACAGTAATTTAATTGTTAAAATGTGAAAAATAGCAGTGGTGCCAACATAATGTCAGTTTGACAGTGCAGATGTCAAGTAAATGGACTATACAAAAAACGCCTATCACTTGATACAATATTTAGTATCATTAATAAATTGAATCAAAGTCTCCAACTTTCTGTTTACATGTCATTGGTGGCATTGTAAGTCTATGTCAAATTCGAGGTTAGCAGGTTAGTTTTTGCGTCAGTTTTGACACAAACTGACAAAACCTAACTTGCTAACCTCGAATTTGACATAGACTTACAGTGCCACCAATGACATGTAAACAGAAAGTTGGAGACAGCGTAATTACATCAAACAAGTAGAGACACTCATTCCAATTGTTTAAACCTGTCTAGACTAGTGTACAGGTACACTAGGCTAGACTACCTGGGACAGTAACTCGGGGGGTATATAAATAAGACATTGGCATTTTATAACCTTTCAAAAGTTTGAGTGGACGTATGACGTGATGAAATCCGCCATTAGTCTTCCCACAGCCGCGAGTTTTGCAAATTATAGTTGGTTTCTACGGAAAAGAAACATATTTTGACGTTTTTCGCCAATTAGTTATTTGCGATATTCAGAACAGTATTAACATCAAACAAACCAAAACATTTAATCGAGAAATAAATATTTTTCTTATATTGCTTAAATATTCGTAAGAAGCTGCTCAATAGATTATTGCGGTGTACAATTGCAATTACAGGTTGAACATGTATAGCAAGTAGTTTAGTGATAATTTAAATTAATTCCTTTCATTTAATTATAATCTGTGTACTTGTGATTAGACGAACTGCTTTTTTTACGTGATACACAGACATTTTTGTAAAAGTACACACAACTCTTAAAAAGCACCTAACCTAAATTCGCACCTTGGCGGCAGCCAAATTGGGTCTAGCATGAGACTCTCGTGTTTTGCTTCCATTGTCTGAACATTATTTGTAGAACCTCCGAGAATCTGAGAATCGCATTATCACACGCATGCGCCTAAGCACCATTGGGCTATATTGGAGTTTAGCCCATGTATCTATTTAATATAATTTAGATATTAATAAAGCACATTCAATTACCGAGAAGATTTCTATACAAATAATGTTATATTATTTGCGTTTTGGATTGGAACTTTCCAATTTCCATGAATGGTAATAAATTGATGAAAACACCTTATGACTCATATTTCTTCAAACTTCAACATTTAAACCCCTTTGTGGTATTTTATTGTATTTGAATAAAAAAAAAAAAAAAATTGAATAACATTCTTTCACTTCAGCAAATGAATTGTCAAATTTTATTTTGACTTTAGTAATTTTTTGTTACTAAATGTCGCTTACACTCACGGCCTGCTGAATTGTGTGACAAATGTCACATACAGTGACGTTTCCCAAACAATTCAGCAGGTCGTGCTTACACCGTTAAAAAATTCTATTTTTTTATTACATCACCATGGTTTTCCGCAAAATCTTATTTTGACATTGGATTAAAAAGTACTAGCCAACAATATTGTATGGCCACACTGTGATTATATAGCCACTGTACTACCAATCAGAGCCAGTTACTAGCTCGGCTATCAATCATATGTGACTACAGTCGCTTTATATACACTAACGTTAACGGTCTGGCCATATATGGTCACGATTCCCATTGGTGCCGCCATTTTATGTCTTGCGTCATTTTGACAATAACATTTAAATTTCAAAAATGTCAAAGTCACATTTATTCAAATATTAATTTGACATTCAATCAACAAAAATCGTTTAAAATGCGAGTACATAGTTAAAAACTAATCATAATTTTTAGAAACAACTAGAACTATAATTTATTAACGGTAAGCTGACAAGGTTTAAAGAAATTTATCAATTTCAAACATTTTCTTCAGATATGAGGTATTGCTGTGCAGTCGGATGGAAAAACAAATCTGAAAAATGCGTGATAACGGAAACTTTTCTTAGGAATAGGGACAGACGGGACTTGTGGACAAAATAAATAATAGAGAAAATTGGTACAGGAATGGAAATTCAAGAATTTGTGAAAAGCATTTTGCAGATTGTATGTGTGAAAAAGCACGAGTTGATGGCAAAAAAGACTTAAGGATAATGCTGTTCCAACGTTATTTACTTTCTCATCGTCTGCTTCGGAGCCTACAGCCATTGAAAATACCAATGTATTTATAAACAACTGGTCAAATTTTAAAATAACAGCCGTCCAAAAAACTGATTTTATCGATTTTTAAATTTTAGGTATGGAGTCTTGTGCATTTGAATGCAAAAATAGGTCTGAACATGGTATTAAGATGAAAAGCTTCCCTAGAAATAAAAAAAGCGGAGCTTGTGGCCAAACAGGTTAATCGCGCATATTAGAATAACATAAAAGGTCAGAATCGAATCTAAATGTAAAAGCATTTTATATAAAAAAATGCATATTGTTGATGTAAAACATATTGCAACTTTTAATCAATTAGAAAAGTTTATTATATCCAAAGTTATCGGTGTTCGTTTAAGAATAGCTGAAACGAAAACACAAAAGCAAAATACACAACGAAGTAAATACAGTTATGCTTCTGTGGCAATGCACAATGTAGGCTATATAAATTAAGTGGGAAGTTATAAAAAGTAATTTTAAGGGTATTAGACTGTATAGTGTATACCCACTGTTTTATTAGCTTTGGGATCACTTTAAGTTCTGTAGATTTATTATTATTTATGTGAGCACTAACTGTAAATAAAATTTATAATATCTCATTGATACGACATTGTTTGTTTTACTATTTAGTCATATATTTACTTATACTAAGCATTTATTTAATTAAACTATGTTCCAACACCAGCCCTGCCACTGCTTTTGACCCGCCACTGGAGGCGGCCATATTATGTCTTATGTCATAAGTGACATTTCATATGGCCAGACTGTTTATATAAAGTGACTGTACCTATATGTGACTACAGTGAACTCCTAACGTCGCTCGTTCATTCAAACTTTCTCTCGTAATGTAAAAAGCTCGGTAATGTTACTTGAATCGTAACTTACTATTATTTTATCTTATTATGTTACTATGATAATAACTCCTTAGTAACGAGTTGCGTTAAGATGCATTTAACAGCACTACTATTGTTAAGAAAAATAACATACCTATACTTATTAACATTTAATCACATTTTGGCAGTACTGAAGTGTATTGTTGGTTTATGTCAAATTCGATGTTAGTAGGTTAGGTTTTGTTTGTCATTTGACACACACTGACGCAAAACTTAACCTGCTAATCTCTAATTTAACATAACCTGACAGTGCTACCAACAATACAGTATTGAGGGACTTATGGTTTTTATCTTGCTAGTGATAGGTACTATCACAGTCACATGTATGTCTCGCTGTTGTAAGTGTCATTAATAACAATTAAAAATTTTCATAATTTGACTTGGGTAAAATTTGAATAGTAATTTAGGAGAATATTAGTCAAATATTATTTAGAATGTATGATTTTTGATGATAAATAAAAATCATATAGTCGTGAAATATGCTTTAATTTAAATTTGAAGCCACTTTTGATGGCTTCATCGATAATTTAAAAGTTCATGATATTTTAAACTTTCCCCTATTTTCTACCATTTGACTGGACTAACAGGAGTAGTGGTTTTAACAGCATCAACCCTTAGACAATACAAGTTCTGGATGTGAAATACAAGCATGTAAAATATTCATAACGCTGCAATAATAGTAATTTTTTCTATAGCACATGTTAAAGTGTGCTTTTATCAACTGAAAACAAAAGGTCAAGTTTTACTTTAACAGCAAGGGTAGATAAAGTAGCACTTTAACATCAAGGATAGATAAAGTAATTTAATTTTCTAACTTTTGTTTAAATTAAATATGACAGCTTCCTATTATCGTAGCAACCCAATTTAGCTACTGACATTTTGAAATGTGATTGACTGTCATTATTTTCTTTTGAAATTGTTAAAGTTCTTGCTATAGAAAAAAATATTGTATTATACACGACGATAAAGTTATTTCTATCCACTCTTGAATCATTAACGTCTCGACTTCGTCTCGACGTTAAACGATTCACTCGTGGATAAAATTTAACTTTATCGTCTTGTATAATAAATTACTATTATTATACAAGACGATAAAGTTAAATTTTATCCACGAGTGAATCGTTTAACGTCGAGACGAAGTCGAGACGTTAATGATTCAAGAGTGGATAGAAATAACTTTATCGTCGTGTATAATACAATATTTTTTTCTATAGCAAGAACTTTAATAATTTCAAAAGAAAATAATGACAGTCAACCACATTTCAAAATGTCAGTAGCTAGATTGGGTTGCTACGATAATACGAAGCTGTCATATTTAATTTAAACAAAAGTTAGAAAATTAAATTACTTTATCTATCCTTGATGTTAAAGTGCTACTTTATCTACCCTTGCTGTTAAAGTAAAACTTGACCTTTTGTTTTGAGTTGATAAAAGCACACTTTAACATGTGCTATAGAAAAAAAGTCTTTTTTTACATTCTCTTAAAAGACTTGGACAGTGGGATTTTCCTCACATAGCTGTAACACCTTTCAAGTATCGACAATAAAAAGTTTTCAAAACAAATTGAAATAGAAATTGCAGAGATATCTTTAGGCGCGGTGATTTGAAGTACAGGGATCAGTTACAAATTTGACTAATAATTCAAACTCCATGATATAATTTCAAATAAGCACTGCACTTCAAAGATATCCAATTATTGGCAGAAAAAAGTAGGATATGATAAGTACAAAGCTTGAAACATTAATCTTATCGTTTTGAGTACACCCATGGTGCAAGAAATATACGCAACCAGAAGCTATATGGATAGAAACCCACCTGCGTAAAATTATATTTTTGTAGTAAATAATTGCTTTTTCAGTTGATAGAATACCGAAGAAAATAATGGTCCTGGAAGTGTTTCTGGGTATAAATAAGATGATTTTGAGTGAGATTATTGTAGAAAAATGAAAATTATAATACTTGCGGAAATCCGATGAAAAATGGTGATGTACAAACACGAAAAGAATGAAGATAATCCTTCATTATTGAATTTGTTTAAATAATATGTAGGAATTGAAAAAAACTAATTACCTTTCACCTTCCATTTACTGAATGAAATAACCCTGTATAAAAAATAAAAATGCCTTAAGAAATTAATAGAAGAAAGTTCAGGACAATCTAATTTTAATATCAATGAGTATACTTAGTAATTTCAAACAACCTACTATTCCAAGAAAGATACTCATGCACGTTGATATTACACCATAGATATTAAAATTATGTTCTTTCAATTTCCCTGTTTTGATAAGGATAGTTAGTAAGGCATTAAGCCAATAATCTACCGGATCAGTTCAAATAGCACTCCTTGTTGATATGGATTTTTAGTTAATGTTGACGTGTTTTGTAGAACTAATATAAAAGCTTCCACTCCTTTCCTACGCACCAGTTACTATCGCTTTGACCAATTTGTGAATACGTTTTCTTGAAAATGTCTCTTAGGTTGAAACGTGTATCAACCCACAGAGAACTTCATGTGAGTAGAGAATTTTTATCTCAATTTATAGGAACCAAAACAGAGTTATCTACTTTCTTTATTTTCTCTTTCGGAATGGACAGGATATAGCCCAGAAACGTGGGTCGATTAGGACAGGATCTACTGTTCATCTGGATCAGAGAGCAGCCGCGTACAACAGAGAGGGGTATACAGGTACAATGTATTACGCAAAAACTAAGAACATGAAGGCAGCGGAAGACAAATTGCTAAAACTGTGTCCCTGCCCTGGCAATAAACAGCAAAAAAGTAACAACGGCCCTTATCCTGGAAATGTTTATGTCATTAATGACACAATACATAACTAGTGACCTCGTCAGTTCACGGATAAGTAGTAATGGGTGTTCAAATTTGAAGTTGGATTTTAATTCGTTAATAAAACGTGTAAATAATTTGAAAATATAAGATATTTTAATGAGAACTTAAAGCATATTCGTAACGATTAAATATATTAAAGATAATATCAGATAAATGCCCTCTTCGGTTCGTCTGACATGAAATCAATCTTTTTTTAAATCTTCAACGACATTTAAACATAAACGAGGGTCTGTCTCACTAATTACGTGTGTAATTTTGGCGTTTAGGTCTGTAATTGTCTGTAGACTATTGGCATAGACTTTGCTTTTCATATAACCCCATAGAAAAAAATCCAAAGGCGTCAATTCGCAAGATCTTGACGGCCAATTGATGTCACGATGGCGAGAAATAAGTCTACCTTTGAACTTTTATTGCAGTAGTTATTGTTTCGCGCTCTGTGGGACATGTGACACCATCTTGTTGAAACCACATGTCACGCAAGTCCATATCGCGAACTTTTCTTGCAGTTTCTGCAAAACTATAAAATTTTAGCGCTGTATGTTTGACAGAACGCAAATGCCGCGAAATTAAAAATCAACCTAAAATTTGGACATCCTTTATAAGCTATATTTCCATGTAATTGTAAACGATTTTTGAATAAAATCTGAAATAGAATTAGAAAAATTTAAATATCTGTTTATAGAGAGAAAATTATTTTTACCTAAAAGATTAGGAATTTTTCTTCTCCATCTTCTGTGGCCGCCATTTTGAAAGAATGGATGCTGTAATATAATTTTCCGTTATATTTCACTTACAGTAAGTCTGATGATAATAATAGTTATTACCAAATATGTAGATGAGCCTTTTTGCCGTCACCTGAACGAATAACGCATGCCACAACTTTTAAAATAGATACTATTTCAGCAATCAGAATCATTAATCGCTATTTTATTATATTCCTGTAGATGTGTAAATTAGGTCAAGCGTTCACACTTTTGTATTAATTTTTTCATCATCTTTAGTTAGAATAAATGGCGCATTTTTACGTGGTACCCGCAGTAACCAACAAAACTAAAATAGGAGTTTTAGACTACAGTTGAATTTATTATCGAAAGAAGATGCAAGTTACGAAGTTTCAGGTATCTTGTTTTGTAAAAGTTACAAATAAATTGAATGTATCATAGTAGTCATTTCAGATATTTAGATACTCTGTCAATATTTGAAACTCGGCAAATAGGAAGTACCTATCTACATAAGTATTAAACATCAAAATATATTTAAAGATATTCAAACAGATTTACACATATTAAAAGATATTAAAATGTATTACGATATATTGAGATCACATAATAGAATTTGTCTTCTTTTAATCGGTGTATGGGTTGAATCCTCTTCAAAATCATACAATGTCTTCTTCGGAAGTATCAATATCCCATTCCCCTTCAGGTTGACTGTGACTGGGGTGAGTTTTCGGTTTGGTTTCTGCTTCGACCTCGTCGTTAAGGCTGCTAAGGAGTGCTCATGCATTTCTATAACGAGCGGAGTAAATGTTTCATTTGCGCCTTGAAATAAAAATATTTAGGCAACTGTAGATACATCACTTCGTTATTTATAGAATGTCGAAAGCAAATTATTTTGGTAAGTACCTTATCTGCTAATCTATTACCTGAGACGAAGTTTCTATTTATAACCGAGTTGGCCCAATATGTCATTACGTTTATTACCCAAAACAAATGTATATCTACAATTTTATCTGGATGAGTAATACATTATTTTAATTAGAAACAATATAATTAGATTTAACAACGTTTACCTTAGCTTGTCTGATTCGCCAACTCTAAATATTTTCTTTGAATGGGCAACCAATGATGCACTGGAATGAAAATTTCTAAATTCCATATGTCTGAAGGTACTAATTACATTGGCAATGGCTAATTAGGTTCACACCAAATATCTACTATATTAATTAAAGACCCAAGGATTCTCTTTGTACTTTTAGTGCAGTGTGGTTTCTCGACTTGTGTTGTGCAAATTTTCATAAATATCAATTTACCATGGCCAACACCAAGCTATGGTTGTCTAAACCTAGAAAGAGTAAAAAGCTGATTATGAAAAGACTCCGACTAAAGTAAGTTAGCTTTGTTAATAGATCTCTTTTTTTTTACTTTTTTATTTATGTATGTATGTATGTATAATCTGTAACCTCATTTACCTTGCGGTGTAGATGCTGGTGCTTTATGCGCTGGCATTTTATCGTGCTTTTTAATAATTTATTCAAATACAACTACTATGTGAAAAAATTAATACTGATTGAAAAATTTAGATCATGTATAATTTTCCCAAAACGTGTGCAACAAGTGCAAACTTTTATTATTGATTTCTAAAACAATTTACTCTAGAAAAATTGCAATTATTATATAGGGTGTTAATTAAGTACGTAGACAACCTTTAAGGGGGGATTTCTTGATCAATTCTAAGATCAAAAGTTGATACAAGCATGAAACTTAAACGGCTTCGTTTTCAAGATACAGAATGTCGAAGTTTAAACAAAAATTTTTTTTTCAGAAATCTGGAAAACGCTTAGAAGTATTCTAATGAAACTTGGTGTAGGTTAGTATTTCATAAAGTGGCATTGTTTGGTCAAAATAAATGTATATGTAACTCAACGTGTTAACCACGCCAGAGACGAAACTCTTTGCAAGGGAAGGGACAGAAGAGCACGGTAACTCGACGTGTGAACTACGTCGACTCAGTCGAGTTTCGCCTCTGACGTGGTTCACACGTTGAGTTACCGTGCTCTTCTGTCCCTTCCCTTGCAAAGAGTTTCGCCTTTCATTGGTTTCTATCATTTGTCTTCTGTAACCAATTATAACCAGCTATTTTTTTATATCGGCCGTCCATCTTGTCTGTGGCTGGCCTCTACTTCTTTTATTTTGTCGAGGTCTATTATTGGACGCGTTCATCTGTTGTCGTTTATTCTTCCAATATGGCCCGCCCAGTTCCATCTTGTTGTGCATATGCGTTCGGTGACATCTGTTACTTTTGATTTCCTTCTGATCTCCGTGTTAGGTATGTGATCCCGTAATGTTACATTTAGCATTCTTCTCTCCATTGCTCTCTGAAATTTTTGTAGCCTATCTATGATGCTCTTATTGAAGGAGCATGTCTCTGTTCCGTATGTGAGTACTGGTAGCACATACTGGTCAAAGGTTCTTGCCTTTATTGTGTTTGGTAAGTCGGATCTTAATATTTTTTTAGTCTAACAAACGCTGTCTAGGCCAGGGCAATTCTTCTTTCTAAATCTGATTTCAGGATGTTCATGGAGAGCTCAATTCTCTGTCCCAGGTATATACATGATTCGACGTTTTCAATGTTTTGTTCTTGTATTAGTACCTATATGCTGATCATGATTTTGTTATATTTCGTTTGTTAGGTATTTTGTTTTTCTGAGGTTTATCTTAAGTCCTATCTTCTCTGACTCTTCGTTCACCTCACTAAGCGTCTCTTGTAGTTCATCCTGATCGTTTGCTATCAAAACTATATCATCGACAAACCTAAGATAATTTAGCTTCTCGCCGAAGTCTACGAGTGTCATTTGATTCGTCGAGAAGTCTACTCGCCAGTTGATTTGGGTGTACTGAGACGACTACCAGTACTGCTTCATCCGCATAGCACAGAACGTTTGGTGGTATTGTTGGTGTTTAAGTTTTTTATTAATTTAATATATCCTAGGGGTACAGCTTTCTCTATAAGTATATCTAAAACTTTCAGCTGTATGCGGCCGTAGGATAAAGATAGCATCCGTTGTAGATCTATTTCTCCGGAACCCCTGTTGTTCTTCGCTAATGGGTACGGTGTTCCATATTTCCGTTGCAAGTATGCTATTTTCATTACGGAGCTTAATAATGTTATGCCCCTGTAGTTCGAGGGTTTCTTTTTATTCCGTTTTTTGAATATTGGAATGGTGACACTTTTCTTCCACTCGGTAGGTATCTTACTGTGTTTTATTATCTTCTTAAATAGCTTCGTTATTTCTTCCACTAGGGGTTCGCCGGCGTATTTGAGAAGTTCGTTACACATCTCGTCTTCGCTGGATGTCTTCCTATTTTTGAGTTTTGACGTTGCATTCCTGACCTGTTATTCTGTTATTGTTGTCCTTATCTCTTCGTTTTGCTCGTTCTCTTGTTCCCGAGTGTTTTCTTCATCGTGTTCAGTTTTGTTGTTGTTTGGAGTATTGTACCTAACTCTCTTCGTTTATAACTTTCACTTCTATCTCTTCATTTGTTGTTCTTTTTAGACCTCTTAGCATTCTCCATATTCTTTTCTGGTCTCCGTACATATCGTGTTCCATATCAGTACTGAATTTCCGCCAATATTCGTTTTTTATTTCTCGGATTCTACCATTCACCTGATTTTGAGTTTTAACATAATTCTCATAGGCTTCTCTCATTTGTTTACTTTTAGATTCTAAGTAAGCTTTCCTCTTCTTATCTGTGATTTCCTTAACTTCTGGGGCGAACCATGGTTTGGTGTTTGGTTTTGCGTTAAGGTTTATTCTTCTTTTTCCAACTGGTTGTTTGGTTGCTTCGAGTATATTACTCTTTAGAGTGTTCCAGCTGGAGTCAATGTTTAATTTTTGATTGATATCCAAAACTCCACTAAATCGGATGAAGCAATTTTTTTATGCTGTTGTTGCAAGAGAGTCGAATTAGACTCTCTTCTTCCTGCGAAGTGGATTCTGGTGGAGCTTGAGTAGCGAAAGGATCTTGGATCCACGCAAATTTCTCGACATCATTGTCTTCCTCAAAGTATTTTGCAAACCAGTCAGTGAGCTTGCAGTGAGAAAACACAAAGCAACACACTGAAACAAAGAGGGCGTCTTAAAAACGGTTACTTTTCTTCTCAGATGTTTACTCTTCGATTGTTATTTAGAAACTGGTTCGTCGAAGTGGTGCTGTATTTATACTAACGCCTCGACCTACTTACAACGTTACAAAGTTTCATTAGCTTCGACGCCGTTTCGAAATGTTCATTCTAGAATATTTCCGACCGCTTTGTCTGTCCGCGTTCGCAGGAGTGCCTCGCGGCGCCCCTGTTTACTCTCTACGGCGCCCCGGGGCGCGGCGACGCACACTTTGGGAACCTTTGGTATACCGTAAGAAAACCAACACTAATATTTACTTACGTTTTAACCAACCATCACAAAAGCATAAAGACAGGTGATGTAAAAAGTCTTTTTGCACTCATGATTTCAAAATTCATATTTCCCGGTCATTCCCGATGCGCCGAAAATGACTTTTCCCGCACCGGGGTGTTTTTTACTTTCCCACAAAAACTATGGCAATTGTGTGTTCCAGGGGCGCTGTAAACGTCAACAAAAGCTAACAGGTGCTAGGATACGTATAAAAATTTAGTAATTTGTGCTGCCAACTCAGTAAAGTTGTAAAACACTAAATAATATTTTTTTAACTTTTTTAAATATTTTGAGTTATTCGTTACAAAAAACATTGTACCTACCTCTTTCGGGAAGAATTTTCCCGAATTCGCACTACATGCAGCACTCCCTTCGGTCGTGCTGCAAACAAAGTGCTCATTCGGGAAAATTAACTTCCCGAACTTGTTAGGTAAATAACTATTACGACAGAGTCAAGGTTGTTTGATCTAATGATGAAATTTTCAAAGAAGAGAAAGGATTTATTAATAATGTTTTACAAGATAATGGCTATCCAGAGACTCTTGTTCGGAACATTTTCAATACACGAAACAATGCCACACACATACAAAGGAATGACACTCAAAAGTATAATACTCTAACTATACCTTATATTCCAGGCATGTCTGGCAAAATTAGATGAATTGGAAATAGATTGAATGTTATAGTATTCAAAACGATGAATACCTTGCGGTCAGTTCTGACAAAAGCTAAACCGTTCAACGAAAAACAACATTTAAAGAATTGTATACAGGGTGATGACTTGCGCGACGCAGCATAGAGATTTCAATGGTAAATTTTTAATGTGTGATTATTGGCTCCCCTAATTATTTTAGAGCTAAAGTATACCGACGTTTTTTGTAGAGAAAAAAATACTGCATCTGTAGATAGTATTGTTTATAATTTTCCAATTTCCAGAAGCCTATAAATTAAAGAAATAAAAAATGCTATTTTTTAAAAATCAGAGGTGCCTTAGAAATATGTAAACAAACAACATGCACATTTACTTTTGTCATTGTTTATAACAGATCATTAAATATTCTTCCCGTTAAAATTTATTCAACTGAAGAAAAAGTAGAACTGATAAAATGGTTTTATGTTGGAAATAATGCTCGTCAAGTAAGTGCCTTGTTTAGCGTAAAATATCCGAATCGGTAAATTCCAAATAGTTCAACGATTGACAGATTAATACGTAAATTTGAAACTACAGGCACAGCATTAAATAATTGTAAATGTAACAATTACGCTGAAAACGTGCAGCAACATGAGAAAAATGACAACACCTTGAATGTTTTGGCAGCAGTAGCTGCAAATCCCAGTGATACTAGTTTCTTTGATTTTTCCGGATCCAGAAAATTATAAACGATGGTATGTACATATACTGCAATAGTATTTAGCCCTCCACTCAGCTCTGGTGGCAGTGCAAGAAAATTAAGAATCAAGTTACAAAAGCACAGAGTTGAGATAATGCATACAACTGAGAAATTTCACATAATTTGTCAAATCGTAATCACACTGGCAAAAATGGCCAATAACATTGAATGTATTTGAATGAGCAGACAAGTATTGAAACTCAATTTTCATGTATTGGAGTCAGTAATATAATTTAAGCACAATATAAAAGGTTTGGGCAAAGTAGAAGCCGAACCAAAATTTAATAAAACTGGCACAGAAAGTTCAAAATATGCACAGCTTAAAATGAAGCGTAGAAAGTAAAATAATTAGAAAATGGACATTTCATGAGCATTTTAAGATAAAGGTAAGGAAAAGGAAAGGATAATGCAAAGAGCATATAAAAGCCAGGCAAATCAAATATTACATGCAGCAACAAGACTTGGAAATTTGAAGAAAATCATACAGTGGCAGGAAAATTGCTTAAATTCAAACAGCAGGATATGAAACAATATTGGTGTTTAAAAACGAATCAGTGTAGTGACAAAAATGGGAAGTTAAGTGTAATGAAATGAAGTGAGTGGCGCTTTAAGATTCTGAGAAATTAGAAATTCAAAGGACAATTAATTTAAGATTTATAATATTGTAAATAATATAGCATAAGGCCAATTTGAATTTATAAGTAGCATCATTGAACTTAGGTCATTTCCTATTTTAAAATATTAGATGGTGTTTTGTTAATAACGACGGCAATCAGCCAACAATTGAATAAATTTTGTAAATGACAGATTGAGTTTTACTCCTACTTTAATTAAACAATTTTAATAAATGTATATGTTGTTTGTTTACATAATTCCAAGGCATCAGTAACTTTTTTTAAAAATTGCATTTTTATTTCATTGATTTCTACGGTTTCGGAAAATGGTAAATTGTAAACAATAGTATATACAGATGCAGTATTTTTTTCTCTACAAAAAACTTCTGTACACTTTAGCTCTAAAATAATTAGGTGAGCCAATAATCACACATTAAAAATTTACTATTGAAATCCCTATGCTGCCTCGCGCAAGTCACCACCCTGTATACAATTCTTTAAATGTTGTTTTCGTTGAACGGTTTAGCTTTTGTAAGAACTGACCGCAAGGTATTCATTGCTTTGAATATTATAACATTGAATCTATTTCCAATTTATCTAATTTTGTCAGACATGCCTGGAATATAAGGTATAGTGTCAGGAAGGATAATTGTTTTGGCCTTACCTGTTGGCGAAAGTTTTATTTGTTATTTTGCCGGCTGGTAACTATCGGCCTAATTGGGCTAACTCGCCGAGAAGGGTCGGGGTTCCAGCTACGCTGAAAGAGAACGACAAAAAAGAGGAGATGGCGCCAGGTCCTCGACGTTGTTTTAATCCTTGCGTCGGACCATCACAAGGTGGAGATAATTCCCACCAGAACAAACGAAATCAAAGCAACGACCAATAAAATATCACAGCTTTATTTTAATTTTTGGTGGGTACTATAGTGCAATATCACAAGCATGCATGATTAAATATAAGTATATAAATACAAATATAAATATATGATAGCTTAAGCAGGTATACGACGGACAAATCATACACTTTAAAAAGAACAATTATGTTCGGGTGTCGCAGAAGCATAAAGAGAAAAGAAAAATAATTAATTATACAACTATAGGTCGCAGAGCGGGTTCATCAAATACTAAGCCGGTACAGAGCGATGCAAGTATATTCAGGCTAACGTTTAGCCCAGATTGTTAGCTCTAATTGACGTTAAAACTACGCTCCAAAATTTCTAGCTGTCGGAAGCAACGCACGTCTAGCGTGGCCACACCTTACGCCGAGGTTAATAGAAAGGCATCAGGGTATTCATGAATAAAGTAACAAAGACTTGTATCTGCTCTTTAACAAATTTGATATAGGCGGAAGATAAATAACCGGGTCGAGGAGACTTGAATTTGAATCTGCGGCTTCCGTGGTCAGTTCACCAACCACTACCGTCGTCTAGCAGCTGTCTTCACGCTGTAAGATTTTGAACCGCAAATGGCAGCGTGCGATCAAAATAGAAAAGTGTAAATACAAATCTACATTTAAATATATACCGGGGCTGATGGTTTAATGAGCTAAGCGGTTAATCACAGCTACCAGGTAAGTGAAAAGCAACATTCAAATAGGATGCTATCAAAGCTCGGAGTCCTATAATATCTAATCCGTAATTTTATAGGGGGCCCCACTGAAAAGCAGCGGAGTCGAGGCCGACAGAACTTTGGTAAGCCTAATTGACTTTAATCAATAAACTGCGAAAACATTTACAAAAAAAACAAAATACACGAGGGGTACGATCCGTCAAGCATGCCCTAATTTCTATCTATACGAAGCACTACTATTTTATCATAAAATACACCAGCCACAATGTGTAATAACTATGTTAGCGTTTTGCCTGCAGGAAGGTACGTTGTAGTCTAACCTTTCCGGTGGTTTCCATGTAATTGTGCGCAGCTGGAGGCGGTCGGGAAGTGAAGGCCACGTCAGCAGCTGCTGACGGCGGTGCAAGCCATGAAGGCTGTAAGTGACCTGCAGGTGGGTGTAATGCAGTCACGTATTCCCTAAAGCAGCCCTCAGGCGTTGCGAAATCCACAGGCAATTCGACAGTTTCAGGGGCCCAGGTCGACGGACTAGATTCCTGCAAATTTCAGCCGAACGGGGAATGCTTAACTCCAACAGGAAATGTCCAAACCCCACAGGAAATGGCTAAAAACGTACAATGACCAAATGAACGTTCGATTAAGAAGATGAGGCCTTATCTTACCTAGCGCTGGTATGAAGCCAAAGAGAACGCGCTAAAGTTGCTCCCAGAGATCTGTAAAGCGACAGGACGTAGGTAAGTAACTATATAACCATTACGAACGTCAGAAACAGAGCAATAGTACTTCTAGATCCCCCATGGAAACTATTCGTAAGGTTTGAGCCCAGCAAAAGGGCTTTTCGAAGCACTGAAGCTGCAGGGAAAACCAACTAGCACGGCAGTTTTGCTTGGAAAGAGCAAGCAGAATTCTACACCAGCTTCAAAAGGTCACCAGATAACAAAATTTTGGGCAAGTGGACCAAGAAAAACTTCCTGAAAGATATGACTGCAACAAGGATATCAATAAAAAATTAAACATTGACTCCAGCTGGAACACTCTAAAGAGCAATATACTAGAAGCAGCCAAACAACCAGTTGGAAAGAGAAGAATAAACCTTGACGCA
>OW679203.1:51568272-51651862 GCA_940337035.1 Agriotes lineatus | reverse complement strand
ATAATTATTTAAATATTAAGACGTACGAAACGTCTTGTTCAAATTTTATATATCCATGGAGAGGTAAAAATATTCCGCATTTCATATACTACTTAAAAAATATAAAATTATTTTAGGAATTATATCTTTATAATGTAAAAACTATATCACCTTGCACTTTTTATTAATTTTATCTCACTTTTTTATTTGTATTTTTTTTCGGGTCAGCATCGACTCACTGTTGGTAACCCTATTAATTGTGTTATCATTATCAAGAAAAACTAACTATTACTTACCGTAAGGTACGATAGATGAATTCCTTTTTATTATTTGTAAAGTTATCAATTAATATAATCTCCTTCCTTGATTTGAATAAAATTACATTATTTTGTTAATAACTATTGGACATTGACAGTCGGTCGTTTTACTTTACCCTATGAATTAAGTCGCACTTTATTAACCTTAAATAATACTATAATAAAGTGTTATTGAAACAGTTGAACATAACGCTTAGTTATGTTACAACCCTCAGAAAATATATATTTTGCCCCCCCCCCCCCCCAAAATTACAGTAGTTCCTGCGCCGCTGGGTAATTGACAGCAGTTCTAAATGGAAATGTTTTCTTCCTCATGGATTATTGCACCTGCAATGTAGAATTCTTTGTAATTACAATGCCTATAAAAAATAAATGTTGATTGTTAGCTACTTCTTAGACCTAGAGCTTGAATTACAGGCTGATTTTTTATCATCTAACAACTTATAGGCAACCCATTATGCAGACGCATGCATTATTCATGCTTCTGCATAATGGGTTGCCTATAAGTTGTTACATCATAAAACCTGTATATATCAGTGTTAACAGTTATGTTAACTGTACTACTTGCTGCTCAACACTATCATTGCAGAATAGAGCACAAGTTGTTTATTTGTTATTAAACTTTATAAATTTATTTACGTAAAATACATAAGAGTATGTGTACAAACCTTTATACATTCATAATATTCTACATATGGCTTAGTACAAACGGATCCCAATATATCTGCTTATTTATACGAAACAGTATTAATGCATTTTTAGGATGTTATATAACTACATATATAATCGCTGCATATCAATAACAGTACATTTTAAATATTGAAAAAATTAGAATTAGCTCGGTAAAATACAGATTCGGCAATACCTGACTCATTTTATTTTTGTTTTTACGGGATAGAGTAGAACTATAACGTGAACAGCGATCATCCTTTGGGAATGTTTGTTATTTAATGTAACAATGCACTTGTATAAATGAAAAATTATTTAAGAATAATAGTTCATTAGCAACTTTTTGAATATAAAGTGAAATAAATGTAACCTGATGGGAGGGTTGGATAGGCAACCCAAGTTACATTATGCAATGTGACTTCACGAAGTTATATGCAATTACTGCATTTTTACAACAATTATGCTTTTTAGCATTCTAGAATAACAATTTAACAACTGCTAGTTAATGATTACACAGTTTTAACCATAAGCAAATGAAATATTTAACATTTTTCTACGCGAGTGCAATTACAGTAGGTACCTACTCAATGTTTATATTTTCTGTACCTGTTGTTTCATTTGATTTAATAAATGTTCTTCATATTGACAATCGCAATAATTATGTAATGCATTTCTACATTTTTATTTTATTTAATATTTTGTATAAAATGCATAGAAAATGAACAAATAAAAAAATTATACGAAAGCATTCTTGAACTTTAGGACTTTGATTGTACAGAAAGTTCCTAAAACATGAGGCCAATTTCTATAGGCTTTCTAAAGTGCAAAATTTCAACAATTTTCGATAAATAAATTCAGAAAGGAATCGTAACGGAGCAAACCAAAGATCAGAGTACTGAAAGATAATTCCAGAAAATCTTAATTCACACCCCGGTATCTCCAACGACCATAACTTACTGTGATTTCTCAATACAGCTTTGACAAACATCGGGTCTCAGTGACTAAAACCTTCAAAGAGGAGAGACCGATGCCCTTCTACAGTGGAGATGTTAACTAAGCTGACAACAAAACAACACCTATAAGTCGTTGAAACAATAAGACAGCACTTAGCTTACCGATTCATGTAGTTAAATATGTTCATCAAAAAGTAGGAATTGTACTTAGTTTACATTAAATTATGGAAAGAATAGTTTATCTATACAACTAGTTATTGCAGTTCAAGTTATTTCCAGTTTTCAGTGGGTATTGCAAAGATCCTCCTTCACATTTTATAATATTGAATTAAAATGCCATATAGACGTTTTACTATCGAAGAGAAATGTGTATGTATGGTAAACAAACTAAAGGGTGTTTTTTTAGAGTGGGAGAACTTTAAATTGAAATAAAACACAGAAAAATGTCTTTAATATCCATGAAATTGGCTTTATTTGAAAGATAATTTTATGGCATTTATGTTTGAATATGATTTCGGGCATGTGACCGTCGTGGCTGGCGTGTACATGACGTAATCTGGAGGTCCAATTTTCACACACTTTTCGCAGTAAATCAGGCTGTATTTCGGCAATAACGCGTCGAATGTTGGCTTCCAAGTGCTCAATCGTTTCGGTTTATCGACTTTACATATCCTCAAAGAAAATTAGCTAACGGCGTCAAATCGCACGAAAGAGGTGGCCAGTTAACAGATCCATTTCGTGGATCCATTTTGTGGATCTGTTAATTGGCCACCTCTTTCGTGCAATTTGACGCCGTTAGATTATTTTCTTTGAGGAAAAAGTCGCATGTCTACGTCGATAAACCGGAAACAATTCAGCACTTGGAAGCCAACATTCGACGCGTTATTGCCGAAATACAGCCTGATTTACTGCGAAGAGTGTGTGAAAATTGGACCTCCAGATTACGGCATGTACACGCCAGCCGCGGCGGTCACATGCCCGAAATCATATTCAAACATAAATGCCATAAAATTATCTTTCAAATAAAGCCAATTTCATGGATATTAAAAACATTTTTCTGTGTTTTATTTCAATTTAAAGTTCTCCCACTCTAAAAAAACACCCTTTATTAAAAGGCCAAAAAGTGTCCATATACAAAATTAAACTACATGAAATGTATTACAAAAAATGTCCAATTAATTTTTTTCTCTAGGATGAAGAGTTTGCGAGATGCAGAGAATGGAATAATTGCGAATTATTAAAAATAGTGTTTTAATGGTATAAAACTAATGTTTAATGTTAAATGAACTTGGAACTAGCAGAAAAACTACATCACTTATTAAAACAAACATCTTATCGTAAATGTGTACATTTCAAATATCAACAATTGAATCATCATCTTTCAGATTGAGTAACTGTGCACCATTTGTACACATACCATGAAACGTGCCGCATACCATGGAGCAGGGAACGCCGGCTTTTCAGCAACCACGTCGTCCCCCACACCCAGTAGAACATCGACAAAATATGTTGTTCAGTATCGCTTCAGGTGCTACTGGGTCTTTGGTTGTTACTGTGGTGAGCGATCCATCCTCCCCTCGGTTCCACCCCACTCGGTTGGGAGTAGGGGGTTGTTGAACCATTGCTGTGTCTGTAATTAAGTAACAAGAAATAGTGTTGTAAAAAGCATTAGAGGTATAAAAACAGTAAGTTAATAAAATTAAAATACCCGTAAATAAACTCTAAAAGAGTGTTGGTGAGCAGCTCCTGAGGCTTGTGGCAGTGAGACGAGCTCTGGTTTTGGCTTCGTTGATGCGTTAAAGAATGCAGCATACCGGAGTACACTTGGTAGGTACATTTCTAAAAACATTTTCTTACAAACCTGTGCGACCTTGTCTGTTGATGTCGAGGGATAATAAAGATGTCGGATATTGTCTTCATTTGCCCTGGGAATCTTGCTGAACAGCTTAACCTTTCCTCCTTTGCTTCTTTTGTAAATGGCAGAGGTGGTGTTACACCCGCTAAAGGCAAGGAGAAGGAGAATGGTTTCAGCAAAAGGAAGTTGTTGGAGTTTGTTTGTTGAAAACAATTTTGATTCCACCTCGCCTCTGCCAGGCTTCATGAAGTATACGTTACTCCCTGGTCATGCAAAAACAATGAGTAAAACAATCAGTCAGCAGCTTTCTCTAACCGACATCTCACTATAGTGCCATCAGCATTCCCTGCAGCAACTACTGTTTACTGTTTCTATTCTCCTTGCTGTCATTTTGTCACTGAGAAGTTGTGTAAGCCTAGTTTTGCTCATTTCGTTTGCGAGAAAATGCTCCTGTTGAACAGTGGCATTCATGCTTTCATTACAATTAATCTCAACTAAAGCTTTGTGAGGCCCCTTTTCTTCTGCTCTGCTCGTTTTGTACTGTTGACGTCACCATAATTATCGAAAACCACAGTACAGTTTTGACCGTAATGTTTGAGTGCGTATGCTATGTATTTATTGATCACAAAGTACAGAAATCTTGGTACCCACATTCCAATTCACGCGGTGAAGTAGGAAGCCTCCATCTACTACAATGGTGCTCGTTCTTAGATCATGATTTGCATAATTATCCTCTGAAAAAGCATCGTAGAGAGAAGATTTTTTTCCTTTCCTCATTCCCCCTTCATTAAAGAGAGATAATTTATATTCTAACATCTCCGTCACTTTTTTTTGCAATGGCAGTTTTTTGGAAAATTGTCAGAGGGTCTACAGTCGCTGTTTTGCCGTTCACTTTTACGGCATTGCTCATACTAGCCAGTGACAACACCACATTCTTCTTAGACAGTTTTATGTCACCAAAATTTCAACTAACAAAATTTTGCATAGTTCCGGTACCAATTTCTAGGGGCTCGGTGACTATTTTTGAGTTTCTGATTATCCCTGTCGACAGAGACCTAGGTTAATTCATCTTCGGAAAAGGAGGATGGTCATTGAAACATTCATAAATCTTATTTTTAAGATTTAGAAATTTTATATTTTATAAACCCTATTATTATTTATAAAGCAAGGCTACTATTACAGTACCTACACCGCGTTGTAGTCACTTAATGATGAAATAATGAATGGCAGGAAAATTACTGCACTTTTTTTACCATTAATTATGTTACTGACAAACTGCATAAATCCCTTCCATTCAGGAATTGCTGGCACTTCTGGAGTAGGCTGCACTGCGTGGAGTCGCTTACCACACATCCACAGTATATCTTGCAAGGTGGGTGTAAATATGTCGACTGGAATGGGATTGAGCATGTTCAAGTCAAGAATAGTAATCTGCACTGCTTGTCCAATATTCAAATGTTTGAAGTTCCATAACACCAAGGTGGCCTACTTCTGTAGCAGAGGGAGCCGATTTAAGCCTCTGTACATCTTCAGATGATGAGAGAGCTGAGGTTGGGGTGATGCATTTGTGCCTCCCATGCTGTAAAAAGTATTCCAGCCATAGATAGTGCAGACATTAAAATCGACATTGTCGAATACATATTGTAACACAGCCTTTTGCCTAGCCCTACACACCACTGAACTATTATGTTATAATGCCCGGGGTTGCTAGCTTAGTCAGTCGGTAAGCTGTGCGGCTCTATTAGCATCGTCAGTGCAGCTAAGGGGAAGCTAATATTGTTGAGGTCAGCTCGTGGACACATGAAATGTTGTACTTACAATTGCAAACACCAATGGTAATAAAAACCCAACAGTTTACACGAATACATATAATCTGTAAGAAAATGATAAAAACACAAATACATGCAAGCAAATACATAAAACAATTGCCCATTGCTAAGGGAAAAAGGTATCAACTAAATACTTAAAGTTCAGTTATCTCTGCAGAGACAAAGTTCACGAGCGCGAAGTATGAAATAGTTCCACACACCAATAAATTTAACCCGAAGTTGTCGCTTCTTGATAGGGCCTCGATGCCTGGAAACCCGATCCGCTGAGTTAGCATATGACGTGATGCCGGTGGAATGATTGCCGGTTCTTCTCCGTTATCGGGCAGTGAACCCCTTGCTCATAGTTGCGCAATGGTTCATTAAAATAATTATTAACAATGTTGTAATTGTTGAATTGTTAAATGATCTCGTAGCACTGTTCCAAGCAGGACTAACCTGGTTTCACTTTGTTCAAAGAACCCGGGGACCGCTGGGTGCTGGGCAAAATTGCTGCTTCAAGTGCGGTCGACTTGGACACCGCTGGCTCACCTCCAATGTGCTATTTCACTTTGATAGCTCGCCCCTCTACTAAAGGTGTACATACACAGTCTTGGGCACACGCACGCCTTCAAAAATACTGCTTTCAAAGGTCGACTTGCGCTCTTTTTTAACTTGTGAGCGAATCAGTCGACCCGCGCTGTTCACCAACGTTAGCGCGAATTAATTCCCTTGCAGGCCCCAGCGTCGTTTCGAATCCGCTGATCTTTGTTCCCCGAATTACATTGCCGAGTTGTACATTCCCGCACATTGCACTGGCGTGTTCGCACTCGGAACCTTATAGCCTGCGATCGTTTGCACAGCGTTTCGTACTTATAGTGCGATGCTACGTAAATAAACATAAAAACACATACTGCTGAGCTTTATTACTAATTGGGTATATAATAAAAGGTATGAAATAGGTAACTACAGGTGGCACTAACTGGCCCGTTTTAATATTGACAACATGTTACACCTGAGATAAGCTCTTCAGTGTGGTAGACAGTTGATAGCACCAGCTGTTGAGCTTCGTGATAAGTTCCAGTGATTCCCAAACCAGCAAGTAAATTAACCAAGTTTTTGGATCCAAACTTTCTGTGAATGAACAGAGCGACAAGCATGTAGGAGAGGAGATATGAAAGATCGAGGGCGAATGGCAACACTACAGAATTTGTCACAAGGTGGAAAAACAGAATTGCCATACGCCATTGACTCAATATCTACCAAGATTATTACGGCAGCTGCTTTTATGATTCACTCTCGTTCCGCTTGTTCGTCTTTGCACCTCGAAGAATACCACATATAATTCAACACTTTTTACCTGCACTATGAAAGCACAAAACAGTTTTTTTTGTAAGAATTGTGCTGAAAACAATGCGGTCCCCAAATTTTTCTCTAATTCTCTCCTTGATTGTTTTTATATGAGGTATTGTTTCCGAAACCTGTTCCAACAAATCGTGCAAGGAGAACCGGCAGTCGTCATGTAATTGAATAGCTCCTCCATTGTCTGCACAAAGAAGGGAGGTGCATGACCTCATTCCAACCAGCCACCTGCCTTCCCTAACGCATCTGCGCCCCCCCCCCCCCCAATAATTTCTTTTATTACTGTAGAACACACGAACAAAATACAACATATACAAATTCGTTAAAATTAATTTAAAATACAAATACGAATTGTGAGTAGCCTGGTTTTCGATACTGAATTATTTATTAATAATAGACCTTAGAAACTGACCTTGGTCCTAGACTCCACAAAACGCGTAATGTCTGAATGTGAAGTGAAGTGATCTGATATCGAAAACTAAGCTACTTGCGCATATATAGGGTGCGCCTGAATGGAAGGGATATAGGATTCTTGTGAATGGGATTGTCCAGCTAGGCTACCTTTGCTCTATTGTAACACAAGAGGTTGAAATAACTTCCGTCGAAAAGGACTTTCCCTTTTCGAGCTTTACGACTGTATTGCCCACCCGGGTTGACTTTCCCTTTTCGCCTGGTCTATTGTTAGTTGGGGCAAAAGGGTATTTCCGCAACTCTTCCTTTTTTTGTTGGCCGATATCCCTGCGTCTACGACATAGCTCCGGCTGTGCTAAAAATTACATCATAACGTTTAGACAAGTTAGTTTTGATTGTTCTACGCGACGACACAAATTACATTTGACATTACAGATCTTTCTTACTGCAGGCGCACAATTAACGCTTTTACTAGACCTGACACATCGCGATTTTCACTTTTACTAGCTCGTTTAGTCAGGCACTGTGCAATTACATTTTAGTTTATGGCCTTCTCTTGCACGAAAGACGTTTTCGGGCCATACATCATCGCTACGCTACATCGGTTTTACGCAGTTCCCGGACTGACCATTCCATTTCGACAATTGAGCGAATTCGCACATTTGAGTCTAAAGCATACAAGTTTCTTCTCATAATCTCATTTACACAGGTTTCTTGTGAACGTTCATTTTCTAAACTAAAATTATTAAAAACTTCTTTACGCAATAATTCTAACATTTTTAAGCTCTTTTTATGTATTGCGAGTGCTCTGACAGCGTAGTTATTCACAACTTATTTATCAGAAGCAAGGAGATAAAAATATATTTGCAAGTAAAAGTTTGTTAATCGTTATTTATACTGTTCACACCTAGGTGAGGTATATACAGTATGTCCCCGTATTGGGTTACAAAGAGGGAAAAAAATTATGTTTGACTTCTCAAAAAAAAACTCTTTGTAAAAAACCCTGTCTGGTCTCAAACTAAAAATGCACTTCCCAAAATGTAAATATCTCCTTTCGTATACGAGGGAGGTAGCACTCTTATTTTTCAAAATATGCAATATGTAATCTATCAGTTAGGTTTTTTTTTAGATTTATTTTCATAGATAAATTTGTAATATTTTTTATCAAACTCCTACTAATTTCGATTTTACTATTGTGATTTTAAGCAAGGAAAGTGGCTATATATATCCCTGTCATAAATTATCACATTGCCAAGGGCAACATGGGTAATTCTTTCAAATGCCCACTAAACGTATTAATTTAAACGCAATACTATAGCAACGCATATATTATCAAAGAAACTCGAATTAAAAATGCAATTTTGAAGCAATTATTATTCATCATATGAAAGTGTTTTAAACTTTGAAACGCTGGATAAAATTGTATATATCACACGTAGGCCGCGTGAGTCACACATTTTTGAGTAAAGTCGATTATGACCCACTTGTACTATAAATAACAATTACCAAACACCGTTTTGTGCAAAACTTCTACCATTGCCCCCTGGAACCGCTTTCGCATTACTTCAGGGAAAGCGGGTGTCACTTAGGACTAACCCTAAATTAAGGGACACTAAAACGCCCGGGCCGTAAGTCGAACTCTCTCCCACACCGCCCACCGAGGACCCTATTATCCAACACCTACTCATAATAAGCATATTACTACAGTTACTTCAAACAAAGAAAGTCACTAGTGAAACACTTTAATTCTCTTCCTAAAACTAATTTGTGGTCCGCCTAATAATCTATAATTTTTTATTGAATATCATTATGTTATAATCCTAATGCAAGGTAAAATTTGTTCATATTTTTTATAAAAACCTGATCGCTAAAACTTTAGGTCCTGCCTATTGCGCATGATCAAAAATCGAACTGTCACGCGGGAATGTGATCAGCGAACAACCTTATGGGGTATTACATTTTTAAAGCCATCAAAGGCTGCAACTAACCTAAACAATCTAGAACAACATACAGTAACGTATTGGGGAACAAAAACACTAGTGCCACAGCGCATTGTTGGTGGCTTGTTTGAAACTACTGCTTCATCATGTTGGCGCGAATTCAACTAACCTGAGCGAGCAATTAGACGGTTAATTGGCGGACATGCGCAATAGGTAGGAGCTTAATTAAAGTTGAACCCACCTGATCAGCTATTTGGAATATAATTCATAAGTGAGGTTGGGTTGTAATATTTGGTATGTGCTTTGCGCCTCTTTTGAAAGTCTGTATACTGTTTTTTAATGCAAAACTTGGTACGCCTGTCTAATTCTATTATGTGGAAGTTTACTAGTTAGGCCATGCCCCTGTAATTATTACAAAAACCAAACGGCAATCAAAATTACACACCTATGCAACCGACCAATTAATCGCCAAAAATGAGGTTGTGTTAAGTGGAATGTATGAGAAATTACCGTAATTTCTACAAAATTAGCATACAAGAAATTTTTATATTTTACTATGAATATAAATACACATTTTTCTTTTATTTAAAAAAAATATTTTTAAATTTATAATTCGTTAAATCTACCCATGAATTTTTGGATTTCTGTAAATTTAAGGTAACTTTTAGTAACTGTTGAATAAAATCGTGCAGAAATAACTCTATTATTTGAGAAAATAATATACAAAAAACTCCTTCACATTCGAACAAATTATTATGTACAAACAAAATAAACCCCGAATTTTTAGTTAAACAGAATAATGAATACCGTATACGATCAGTTTTATGTTAGTTAAATCAAATTAAGTAGGTAAGTACTCTCAATTTAAAATAAACATTTTGTATGTAGGTTCCAGAGTTGTTCACTCTAGTGTCTCTAATCATATTCAAATATTTTAACGCTACGAGAGTATATTTGCGGGCTTGCTAGCTAGCTGTTGAGAAGACGGAATGCGGTTCTTTAAATGATCTAATGTCCGAATAAAATAAGCGCCAACAAGTTTTCAATTACAACAAATATACTCGGATAGGTCAAGAACTTATAAACTCAGAGTAATCGCAACAGTTAATAATACAACAACTGAAATAGAGAAAGTAGCAGTAACGAACTTAAGACATTGAAATATATAAATAAGTCTGTGTATTAGAGTTACTAAACGAAGCTGCATATATTAACCAGTGCAGAAATATAAGTTTTTATTCTGTGCAACCTACTAAAAAGGAAAGGGGCGCCCCAATTTAAGGTTATGATAGCAGTAATTACTACGTTATAGCTACACAAACCAATATAGAACTAATAAAAGGTGTCGTTCCATATCAGATACAGTTACAGTTTATCAGGTTTGTGGTACGAATATCATTAAACACAACTTCTTAGATTGCACTCCTTAACTGAGAGCTTTCCGCTTATGCCGGAGGTGATGATCCAAGGCCCAAAACGGGCTCGAAGAAGCGGTTTCAAAATGTAAACCGAAAGGCCCCAAACAGCTTAAAACAGCGGTTGCAGGCAGTCAGTCATTCACAAAGCCCTCCGGGGATAATGCTCCAAACGCAAACTAGTCTCTCCTGGTGCTATTTTGCTCGCCGAAGCCTCCAAAGCCCTGGGTGGCGCTTGTAGTAGAATACTCTAACAAGCAACCCGAATCGTTGTACCATGCAATTGAAGTATTTCACCGCGTAGGTGACGCTAAAACTCCAGACAAGAGTCAGCTGATTGAAATTACGTTATCACAATTTGAAATAGGAGAAATTACACTCACCCTGTATAAATAACAAGCGAACAGCCAATACGACAATAATATTCTGTGTACTTAACCCGACCTAAGACGTGAACCCAAGTCTCAAAACTGCCCAAAGCTCTAACCCGCGTATTAGCAAAGCTTCCTCACATAATAGTTCACGAAATCTGTAGTTAAGAGATTAACTTGGAGCTCAATTCACAGAATTCTACCGAAAAATGATGCTACATTTTTCCCAGCAAAACAACGGAAAAACAAATACCTTGTTATGAAGCGGCTGTTTCGACTGCCGGTAAAACAGATTATATCCCAAACGCTAACGCTACGTTTACACAACAACCGTGATCCAGTTAAGGAGCTTTTACACGGTCATGTATTGTGCACAAGATAATTGTCATATTAATTAAGCTTTTGACACGTAACAAGGTGTTTACCTGTGGTTGATAAAAAATTTAAATCTTTTTTACCGCCTTTTCTGTCATTATCACTTTCGCTGGCGAACTTTTTGTATTTCAGAAACAGGAAACAAATCGATAGCACAATTAAATTACACTAACTTCCTTTTAATCGATGTGTAACTAACGCAAATAGGTAATAGCAGATTATTTAATAATGCAAGCAGTGTATTTTAATAATTTTTCATTACCAGGCTATACCAACAACTGGGGAATTGCAGAATATACTAATAGGACAGTAAGCAAATATATTGTGATAGTTGAAGATCAAGACTAATGATTTGTTGGTAAAAGTTAAATTATAATTCGTACAAACTATAAGATAGTTTGAAGTAATATGAAAGTTCTAAGCTTAGTTAATATTTGAATGTTACTTATAAAATTGTCAGATTAAAAATATACTGTATTTAAATATAATCCAGGGTGTTAGTTTTAAACATTTTGTATAAATAATGATTACTATAGTGAATTTTAATTGAGAATAACAACTGCTTTTTCGATTCAAAAATGTACGTCTAACCAATTTGTATTAAGAAAATTGAAAAATAAAACCCTTTTATAATAAATTTATTTATGGAATAGTGCACAAGGGTGCAAAGGACAAAATTAAATAAAAATAAAAGGAATATGTAAGAATTATAAAAAACACACTTTAACATGAAGAAGAATACCATTTAATTACTTGACGAAGAATTAAGAATAATGGAATTGGTGAGGTGAATTCGTCAGAACCCGAGTGATTAGTGGAGCTGCATTTCGAGTTGCTGTCAAGGTGGATACATCTGTAAATGGTTGGAATTGGGTATGCTGTGATAAAGTTACTATCGAAGTAAATACATCTGAACCTGAGATAACTGGTTGGATTCCGTTCGAGTTGCTGTCAAAGTGGATACATCTTGGAATTACTGTTGGGTGAGCCGCAAAGGGTTTACCATCTAGGAAAGCTGATTGGTTTTTTTGTATCGCTGTGTGAATTTTCATGAGTGTTCTATTCATTGTGACAGTTTGGGTACCCAATTGAAGCAGAGATATTTGTTAGGGTTACAAATGGAAGTGCCTGAATAAGCTGGTTGCATTTGCATAATTGGACAAGAGTATTAGATCAACTCCATTAAGTGAAGATAATCAGTTATATGTAAAATAAACAATAATTAAGTTCAACAGTGAATGAATAAGTTATGTACATAGGTACGTACGGTTATTAAAATTTTTAAAATAATATGTATTGTACAGATACTAATTCAGCTTATCTTTCGTATGAATAATCTGACATTGACAATTTAACATAAAGATTTTTCAAATGTTATGACAGTTTTTATAATGTATGAACCTACCTTATTTGAGAGTGATTGTTATATTACCGGACCTATTAAAAAGAAATAAAAACTCAGATTAAATAAATTTGAATAAGCGAATATATTTTATTTAAACTATTTTGAATTAAATAAACAAAAATAGCATAACAGTACGGAAGCTGTTACATAGATATTGGTAAGCAATATAAAGCCATAACAATATCAATATATGGATATGGGTATAAAGGGTATAAAAATCAATTTTAAAATAGGATTAAGGGATTACAGTAGTTGGGATTATAGGGATTATTTTGAACATGAATTGGGTATTTGAATAATTCGTATGTAATTATTAATAATAATAATAATAATCATAATAATAATAAAGTTTACTAGCCGTTAAGGTACAACTCATTATACATACGATAAAGAAAACATACATACATACTGATATAATAATTTAAAATATATATAATTGCAGCAGTGCAGGTAACGGCTAAAAGGCAGACAAAAAATGCTTAGATAAGCTTTTTGTTCTTCCTTGTCTGCCTATATGTGAGTTTAGAAAAGAAAATTTATAATTGAATAATATGAAGCTAATTCAGAAACAGAAGGATTAGAATTTAATGTAATATCTAGATATGAAATTGGAAAATAATGGCAAATATTTTAAAAAGTAAAATTTTTAGAAAATAAGAAGGGTTACAATTAAGACAAAATTTGTGTGGTGGAATAAAAATTTAATTTTAAAATAAGAAGATGATTATACGAAAATGAAGGAAGACAAAGAAAACGGTGAGAAGATTTAACTAAAGCAGTGCTAATCTATAGAAGAAATTAAATAGAAAGAAATATTGAATTAAGTTTATTGAGGAATTACATTTTACAATGCACATCGATTGAGTTGGATTGCAGCCAGCTGTTGGCACGAAAGGAGAGTTCCGAGTTAGCAGAGGAAACATGTTTGAAGGATTTGACAATTGAGGTCTGGTGTCCTTGTGCGGGGTCTTTGGTGCTGGACGGTGGAATACTTTGGGAGAGTGGTTTTGCATACGGTGTTGGAGATAACTGACAACGACTAGGGTCTGTTTGGATCCATGCTGTGGGGAAGCTTCTGTTCCTGATTCTAGACAGTTTTTACATTTTGATTGTCAGTGGAGGCCTTCACCGTGTTTATTGGTTGTAGCAGTTGTGATCGGTAGCAGAGTGAGACGAGTTGGTTACTGCCGAGGACATTGATAAGTTCAAATCAAAGGTAAATGAGTTTAGGTATTTAAAAATAAGCACTGAAAGATTAAAAGTGAATTAATTATTAAAGAATTACTTACTATTTGATATTGTTATTTAACAAATGTAACGATCAGGTATTTGTCATTGAATTTCAAAGTTGTTTGACGTACCATTTGACAGAAGTTATTTTGAATTGTCAAAATTAAAATTGCAACATCAAATTTCATAATAAGCAATCTAGATAAAAAGAATCCACACCTGATTTTCAGGAGCTAGCCAAAAGAATAATTTTTAATATTCAAATAAAATAAACAGGGCAATTTAAATTGACTAAAAGATAATTATAAACATATGCTAAGATAAGAAAAACAAATATAAACATCTGCGAAGCCGGAACGTGAGTTTGATTTTGTGCCACAGACAGACAGACACACATTAAGGAAAATTATGTTATAGATATACAGTAATTACTGTAAGTCTGGCAACACTGGTTAAGCGTTTAAACGGCAGATTTGCAGTTCATTTCAAATAGTGTTGAATCCAGGGGGCGACCGGGAGGGAAATTCCCCCCCCCCCACCCCCTGGCAGTACAAAAATCCCTCCCGGAAATATCAGTACTTCATGTTTCTATAAAAGAATGGGAAAATCGCGCGGGAATAGATAAAAATACCCCCCCCCCCCCCAGACATTTCGTTTTCCCCTCAGGAGTAAACAGTCTGAATTCAACACTGATTTCAAATCCCTCGTATGCGGTATGTGGTAAACGGGTTGCCTATTGCCTATACAGCTGAGACAATTATTTAATTTATGATTATACCTACAGAGGCTTTGTTAACACACAACAAACGTTTTTGCACTACCGTTAACATATATACTTTTTAAGTGTTAAGTGCATCGCGTTTTATGTTAAGTACATGCTTATTTCTTATTGTTTAAGTCTAACAGGTGCAGCAATTAAATTTGTTCAAATGCGACATCGACAAAACAACAGCTGTCTCCAGTATTTACAAGTAATCAAGCACGGATACGTAATAGAGTTCGCAAGGTAGTGACCTTGATGTTTGGCATTAAAAACGAATTTCTCTTCCATATTTGTAACACTAAACTATCAAGCACACGCGCAAGGTCGCCGCGAGATGAATCACCGTTAATTGTTTACGGAGTTTTTAGTCGACGAGAACATTCCTCCTGCAGCCTCTAAGTAAATCTGCAAACTTGGCGAATTCCAAACCAATTAGGTAGTAGCGGTTCTCGTTCAATGGCTGTTGATGCTAAAAATGATGTTAGTTCAAATGCGGGGATGAACCGAACTATTTTGAACTCCTCCGAGGAACAAAGTAATAGAATGGCTTAAAAGAAGCAAAAAATGCGTGTTTGCGGTGGGTAGATATTCGCTTCGTGTGGGTGTACAAAAAAATTACATGACAGCGGCGGTACAGCTGTTAAGTTTCTGTTGATTTCACTTTAATCATGTTTTTATTATTATACAACGCAACGCTGCACAAGTTAATCTTGAATAAAAATGTAGCTTTTTACTTCCTTTTACGATCAAGTAATGGATTCACCCCAAAAATTCGAAATTGAGTTTTCTACAGATCTTCACGTTTGCGAGTCCCCTGAACCCAAAAAACATGTTTTTGGTCTGTCTGTCTGTGTGTGTGTCTGTGAACAGAATATCTCAAAAACGAAAAGTAGTATGACGGTGAAACTTCATATTTAAGTTTTGTGTACTATGTAGATGAGGCAGTAAGCTTTTAAAGAAAATCGCATAACCGGAAGTAGGTGTTTACTCTTGTGATTTTTCAGTTTTTTTCGATTTTTTCAAAAAACGGCTCTAACGATTTTTTTCAAACTTTACATTTTTATTACATTTTTAATGTGTATGGATGTGAGGTAGGTGATTTTCCAGTTGAATACTTCTGAAGGGGTTTCTTTTGTTTTTTAAATATGTTTTTTATTAACTCCTATTTTAAATAGAACACCCGGTATATTATTGCATTTTAGAAAACATTTGTCTCTTCAACTAACGCTCTATTTTGTACCGTTTTTGTAGAATTTGTAATTTTTGAAAATTTTTGACGAATGCTTAAAAATTAAAAATCAAATTTTTGGCTAATTCTAAGATCACTGTAAGAGGAAGTTGTGTGAGTGTATCACACCAAATTTTTATTCATTTGTTTTATGTGTGTAAATACTGTACAAAGTTAATAGTTTAAACCTGTTTTTCTCTTATGCACGGGCAGTTGATTTCCTAGTTACGCCACTGTCGCATAGCCTTGATCACAGCTTGCGGCAAGTGGATATTATTAGTAATTTTTGATATCCTTTTTGGGCAAGGCCGCCGCACTGCCGTGTGGTCAATAAATCCGAGCAGATGTTGCACTTGAAAAAACCTGACGAGCTGACAGGAAATCGTAAATGCATTTTTGAACGACTTGGTCCGGCGCCTTCATTATACTCTGAGGCAATTAACACTTACTGACTTTTTTATATCAACGAAAAGAAAAACAATCGATTTAGCAATTTTTCCTTACAATATCGTATGTTGCAGTAAAATAAAACAAATTTGTACTTTTGAATCGTTTATTGAATTAATACAATTATTATGAAATAATTGGTTTAGAACAGAATATGAGCTACATTTAGTAATAAACAATACAGGTAAGTAATTAACATGTCTAATTATTATTTAAATTAAATAAACATACATTTACAATTATTAAGACTGTAAAAGATACTGTTTCATCGTTGAGTATTTGAGTTTTATGGTTTGTGCACGGTGTAATAGCTGAAAGAGATGATCGGCGACAACAGATTGAAAAGCACATAATTTAACACTCATTTCAAGAAAATATTACTGATTTTCTCTATTAGCCCTGATTTTGTAATGTTTTCACACATTTAGGAATGTTTAAACAAAATAGTTCTAATTCTAATTTCCACCACACTTCTAAAAAATTGAGCTGTTTTAATATCAGCAAGAACATCAACTTGTACTTGCTAGCCTGAAGGTCCTAACCATGTTTATTATTGTGTAATTGTCATCACTTTTATCGACATCAGTTCGACTCATTACAAGACATAGTGTTGTTCATACAAACCAAACAACCCTGCATTAAATATCTTTCTAGAAATAAATAATGATTATAAAAATTTTGATTATCACTAACAATACTAGCAAAATTTCTTTAAACATAACCTTCAACATATCGTCAGATAACGAATATAATAAATATTTTCAAACAATTCCTTAGGTCTTCTCACCTTAAAAGTTTTAAATTTAAAACTAAAGGGACGCTAGTTATTTTTAAATTAATGCCAACCAAAACCGTCGCTATGAATTAGGTAGCACCAAAACTTATTAACATTAATAGAAATGTTAAGTCATGTCGTAAAAATCATATATAAAAATTTCAATGAGAAATAAACCGTAACATGTTAAAAGATATATACAACCCGTACTAAAATAGTGATGCAAACGCGGAGGAATATTTTCAAGTCCATCTTTCTGGCAAAAGTCGCCTCAAATGCCCCTAATGTTCCGGCCAAATCTAGTCTTTAAAGAAAAAGGCGTGTACCCTGTCTAAAAACTGTTTTAAGTACTTTTACTACAAAATATCACGTTTCCTTCAATATTTTATAAAAAGAGCAGGGCAAGACTTCCTAATCTAAATAGCACCACAAACAAGTCGTCAACTATCTACGAGGATGTGAACAATTTGGACCTAATTGTTTGTTTCAAAAAAGGCTCTCAGGTCACTTCCTAATATAATCAGCCAATAAAAATCAATTATAAACAATAAAATCCATTCACGCTTCCTTCTTCCTCGCTGCATTTAAGCTTTGTGCAATATGGGAGCAGGAATTCTTGACAACATATTATCAGGCTTGGAATCCTTTCTCGGGCTTCTGTACACATATTCTCCCCCTTCATTTTTAACACAGTCATTATCAAGCACAGTGAGACTCCCATACTTCTTCAACAACTTCTTCACTTGCTCGGCTATGGTTAAGTCATCATTGTTGCTTTTCACCGCCTTCAGCAGTTCATCTTTCAGTCTTCCTTTCGTTGGGGATGTGTTAGCAGAGACGGACGATCGGCGAGCACCGGAATCGAAGCTTGTGGAGACTGCACTTCTTCTTCCTGCCGAATTTCGGACGAAGGGCGGAGGGCTAAAGGTGTCCGCATTTAGCGAGGGCCGCGAATTCTTTTGCCGCCCGCTCCAAGTGTTGCCGTTCGACTTTGCGAACGATTTTGGGGTTGCGGTGGCAATTTTTGAATTCTTGGGGGACGGAAATTCGATTTGGGAACGCTCCCGGCTACTGGATCGGGATGGGGGTTTTTCTAGTGAGCGCTGTTTCATCAGCTTAGGCTTTTCCAGAGGCTTTTCGGTGGAATTCTCGCGGTATATGTGGGAAAATTGGGTGCGGCGTAAGCCGGCGTCGTTGGTCTCATCTTCATAGTCGATGGAGTCCTGATGCTCTGCAATGAAATAAACATGTCAAATAAGGTTAACAATAAAATAATATAATGATTGACCACAAGCCAAATGAAGAAAATAAAGCCATAGGAAATATACTGTGGAAATTAGAATGACACCAAGTAAGCTGGTATGAAGTCATGGTAAGAATAAGATAAGAGAGGTTTAAAAGACAGGATATAAAATAAGAACTAAAGAAAAGAAAGCCCTAGGGCCTAGGTAATGGAGGAAGGAAGATATGGAAAGATATGTGTAAGCTGCTACACCCCTGAACACTGTATAGACCAGGTATGTCAATCATGCAGCCCTTTGCAAGCACACCTGCGGCCTGCACAAATGACACTGTAGTGGTTAATTGAAGTAATTTAGGTAATTCTACAATAATTTTTATTAAATGACTTCAATTAGTAGTCGTGTGCGGCCCTCATGACACACAAATGTACCCATATGGCCCTCAGGGTCCCTCAGTTTGACATGCCTCGTATAGACAGTAGACGAGGTTTAGAAAATGAATAAGATGATGCTGTGGGCAGCCTTGTAATCTCATGACTTTTGCTAAAGCGCTTACCATTATCTTCTGCATCTTCAACCGAGTTCTGACTATAAAGCGACGCCCTGTTCTTGCCCTTCTCATTCTGAATTATTCCCAAGCTCCTGTATCCCTCATCCGAAACTTCCGATGTATTATCACTTTGATCCGTCAAACTCTCGGAAACTTGTAGTGTTGCTTCAGACTTCAACGTAATTTTCGCATCCCCAGGAACTTGAATGCTGGAAATTTGCTGGCCTTTTCCCTGTTTTGGAGTCAGATGCGTAGGAGACAAGCTCGGGGTCGGGATACACGGAAGCGACTGAGGCCCTTGGCTTTTGTTGTTGGATAGTTTGGTTACGTGAGTGGATACAAAATTGGGCGTGGGACAGTGGATACAAAATTGGGCGTGGGACTTCTGGATCGGTTACGGGGGGCTGCTAGGTTTTGGTTTTTGCGGGGGAGACTGGGGGAAACTGATCTACGGGAGTCCGTGTATGATAAATGGGACGGGGAGCGGGAGCGGGAACGGTTGAGGGAGTTCATGGGTGGCCCAAGGTATTCCTTCTGGTTGGTGCTGTTCGGTGTTCCGTTGCTAATGCTGTGTTGGGGAATTCGTGGAGGAGATCTGCAAAAATACGAATGTAGATACGTTTACACGGTTTTAATCGGCAAAACGCACCTGTCGTAGTAAACCTGTGCTCCTTGCAAGTCAGCTGCGCCGGGTTTGTTGATAAGCCGAGCTCCCTGTGTGGTTCTGTGCTGTGATCGGCACCTGCATGGGTCGTGTTTGTCCAGGTAATGGGATAAGGTATCCCATCCGCCGCCTACTCTTACCATAACGTGACTACGTAAAATCTGCAATGTAAAAGTTGATCATTAATGATCCCATTACAGGGGTAGTAGGTATATTTTGTGAAAGTACAATGAATGACAAGGGATGACAACTAAAAATAGTACCCTCTCAAGATATTTATTTATGCTAAACCAGACCATAAGGACACTATTACCAACGCTTACTAACAATGAAATCAAGTAAAGTGAACAATTTTAAAGAGGTATTACCAAATCAGAAAATTAAGCACTACGAAAAAGAAGGAACACGAAGAATATATAGAAACTCAAAATGTGTATTAAAGAAATTAAAAAATCGTAAAAGAAAATAAAGAAGAAAGAAAATGAAAAAACGCAACGAGGCTGAATTGGGCTCGAGCGACTGGAAGAACAAAGACTATCGAAAGTAATGTTACAACATCGTCCAAAAGAGAAAAAAGTCTTGGTAGTGAAGTAGGAACTGGTAAATAAATACGTAATCTCTGGAGAGAAGATGAAAACGAAGTATATTTTTAATAAACTAATACAGGGATAGAAAAAACTGATGTTAAATGGATACTGGGCTACACCCAATGTTGGATAAGTTCTAGGAACCAAGGAGAAACACGAAAAAGAAGAATATGAATACAAAGGTTGATCATCTCTTGACTCTGGTCTTCTTACCTGAAAGAAGAGAGGAACAAAGAACTACAATTGTGTACCTATTATTGAGGAAGATGTGGTGTACTAAGAAAACGACAATATAGAAGACGCATGAAGGTGAATGTATTTATATTGACAATTGTAAAAACCCCTAATATCAAAACTCAGGGGCAAATACAACCTATTTTGGAAAACAGCTGTGAGAGTTGTTTTCGATAATCATTGTGATTTCAAATCTGCAATAGCCTTGAAATATATTGCATTCTTGTTTTCGTTTTTGCAAAGCAACGGGGGGTCCACAGTGATCAGCTAACTGCATAGTGAACTGTTTAAACAGCTGACTATAAATACTTTTAAATTCAACCATAGTAGGCAGTAACAATGCTTATTTGGGATTATTCGACTTTACAATGTCTGGAATGTGCGGTTTGTGATCGAAAGGTACCCGAACAATGCAAGTTGTTTATTGTCTGACGTGCATGGTAATAAAACGCTGTTATTGTCTTGGGCACGTTCAAAAATTTATAATTGTTGAGAAGCGAATTCGAGGTGTTACGTATCGCCGCCACCCACAGGCATTGCGCACTTGCAGTTACATAATTATATTATAAAATCCGCTTGAAAAACAAAAAACTAAAGTAAGATTCCTACGAAGTATTGATGGATTAAGCACGTCGAAAGGATGATACAATGCTGATGTCATGTTTCCAAAGAAGTATTTGATTTAAGACTCCTAAGTCTTGTAATCCGCCGTATTTATAGATTGGAATTTCTGCACATGGAGGACATGGTAAACGGATGTTTTTGTCCTTAATCCCGACAACACGACTGAAAATTTAGGGCGCAGACAGAGCAAACAAATAAACGCGTCGCCATAAAAGTAGGTAAACATTTGCTTCTCCCATCTTTGCACGCTGAGATAAGCGTGGCACCTATTTAAATTGCTATTTTAGCCACTTACCCTAACGAATATAAGCACTTTGGTGTCGCCAATTCTGTATTTTCCCTCCGACACCCTGATCATGGGGAACTGCGTGGGGCAGGTGCACTTTTCCACCAAGTCTCGAACCTGAAACAAAACATAAGCTTAGCAAATGATCAATATTACGCTCGTTTGTTGTTAAATCGGCATTTCCGGAGGCTAAAAATCACGGGCTGAACAGAAATCAGCCATAAAGAGCGTATCCGGCCCGTACTTTGTGGGATTAATTCGCTGGATAATCGATTGTTTGTGGAGATAATTAGATTTCCCTACAAAAAATGAGTTGAGAGTAATAGAGATTTTTAGCAAATAACATGTTTATAATCTAATCTTTAAGACATTTTACAATAGTATTGGTATAAGTTTGTTCACGACACAAGATCACGGCAAAACTGAAATGGATAAACAAGAAGAAGAAGGTATCGTTCTAGTCAAAATATATCGCCACTGGTTAATTACGCTCTACTCATATTTGTCCCTCCCATCTTCTTCTTGAATACTTCATGCATTCAGTGCTTCATATCGATCATTTCACGCTATCTGAAATCTCCCTAATTTTCTGCTTTCAAGGGAGTCCAACCTTATGTTTTCTTTGGTCATCTGTCATCAGTCATCCTCTGGAGCCCCCATGCCAAGCTAAAAATTTTGATTTATAAATTTATATACTTCCATGTCTCGTCTTACAGTCTGATTTGTAATCTGCTGAAGCTTCTTCACTTTATTACATCTTTTCCATAATCCATTCGATCGCTAGAAGCCTCTATCAATGTATGTTGAATATGATATATCAGCTATCGTCTGCAGACGCACATGCAAAAGCCTGATTTCCATACTTCCATCTTTCGTCTTGCTTTTCAGTAACCCATTTGGTCGCTAGAAGCATGTTTTCATTCCGTTGAGTCTCTGAGCCGTAGGGGAAATGCTCTCAATGACTGTTGAATGCGTTATATCAGTCATCGTTTGCAGACGCTTCGGTAAAAATTGATCTCTATACTTCCATGCCTCGTACTACAGTTTCATTTGTAATATGCTGAAGCTTGTTCACTACTACATTACATCTTTTTCTGTAATCCACTCGGTCGCCTGTTTTCATTCCGTTGAGTTTCTGATCCGTGGAGGCAATTTATTTATTTATTTAATTCGCACTCAGCCAACAGCCGTTAGGCCAATTATAGGCTCTGAATGACTGTTGAATATGGTATATCAATCATTTGAAGACGCCCATGGAAAAGCTTGATATCTATACCTTCATGTCTCATATTACAGTTTCATTTGTAATCGCTTGTTCGTTCCACCATTACAGCATTTTTTGTAATAACTTCGGTCGATAGATGCCTGTTTATATTCCCTTGAGCTTCTGTAGTGGAGGAAATGCTCTGAATGACTGCTGAATGTGGTATATTAGACATCGTCTGTAGACGCCCACGTGTAGGCTTAATTTCTATACCTTCATGTCTCATAATACAGTTTCATTTGTAATATGCTGAAGCTTGTTCACTACTACATTACATCTTTTTCTGTAATTCACTCGATCGCCTGTTTTCATTCCGTTGAGCTTCTGATCCGTGGAGGCAATGCTCTGAATGACTGTTGAATATGGTATATCATTTATATCAATCATCTAGAGACACCCATGGAAAAGCTTGATATCTAGACTTCCATGCCTCGTCTTACAGTTTCATTTTTAATATGCTGAAGCTTGTTCACTCGACCATTACAGCGTTTTTTGTAATAACTTCGGTCGATAGATGCCTGTTTCTATTCTCTTGAGCTTCTGTAGTGGAGAACATGCTCTGAATGACTGCTGAATGTGGTATATTAGACATCGTCTGTAGACGCCCACGTGTAGGCTTAATTTCTATACCTTCATGTCTCATATTACAGTTTCATTTGTAATATGCTGAAGCTTGTTCACTACTACATTACATCTTTTTCTGTAATTCACTCGATCGCCTGTTTTCATTCCGTTGAGCTTCTGATCCGTGGAGGCAATGCTCTGAATGACTGTTGAATATGGTATATCATTTATATCAATCATCTAGAGACACCCATGGAAAAGCTTGATATCTAGACTTCCATGCCTCGTCTTACAGTTTCATTTTTAATATGCTGAAGCTTGTTCACTCGACCATTACAGCGTTTTTTGTAATAACTTCGGTCGATAGATGCCTGTTTCTATTCTCTTGAGCTTCTGTAGTGGAGAACATGCTCTGAATGACTGCTGAATGTGGTATATTAGATATCGGCTTACTGTATATACCTTCATGTCTCGTCTTACAGTTTCATTTGTAATCTCCTAAAGCTATTTCATTCTATTATATCCTTTTACGTAATCCATGTGGTCGCTTGAAGCCTGCTTTCATTCCGCTGAGCTTCTGAGCCATGCTTTCAATGACTATTAGATATAATATATCAGCCATGGTCTGCAGATGCCCGTGCAAAAGCTTGATTCTATACTTCCACGTCACGTCTTGCAGTTTCATTTGTTCACTCCAGTTCGTCTTTTTCTGTAACCGATTCGGTCGCTGGAAGCCTGTTTTCATTCCGTTAAGTTTCTGAGCCGTAAGAGCAATGCTCTCAATGTCTGTTGAATGTGGTATATCAGCATCATTTGCAGATGCGCCTGTAAAAGATTGATCTAAATACTTGTGATATGCTGAAGCTTGTTCGCTCCACCATTACATTTTTCTGTAATCCACTCGGTCGCTAGAAGCCTGTCTTCATTCCGTTAAGCCACTGATCCGTAGAGGCAATGCTCTATATGACTATTGAATATGAATATATTACAGCTTCTTTTGTAATAACTTCGGTCACTAGATGCCAGTTTATATTCCCTTGAGCTTCTGCCGTGGAAACAATGTTCTGAATGACTGCTGTATGTGGTAGCCATCGTCTGTAGACGCCCACGTGTTTCCATATCTTTTCCGTAATCCATGCGGTCGCTTCAAGCCTGTTTTTATTCCTCTGAACTTCTGAGCCGTGACAGTAGTGCTGTCAATGACTATTGAATATGATATATCAGCAAACATCTGCAGACAACCGTGAAAAACCTTTATTCTATACTTCCATGTCTCGTCTTGCAGTATTATATGTTCACTCCACTGTCTTTTTCCGTAACCCATTCGGTCGCTAGAAGCCTATTCGCATTCCGTTGAGCGTCTGAGCCGTAGAATCAATGCTGCAATGATTGTTGAACGTGGTATATCAGCTGTCGTCTGCAGATGCTCGTGTAAAGGCTTGATGTATAGACTTCCATGTCTTGGCTTACAGTTTCATTTGTAACATGCTCAAGATTATTCACCCATTACATCTTTTACCGCAGTTGCTTCGGTCGCTAGAAGCCTGTTTTCATCTGTTGAGCTTCTGAGCCGTATAATCAATGCTGCAATGATTGTCCAACGTGGTATATAAGCAGTCGTCTATAGACGCTCGAGTAAAAGGTTGATTTCTAGACTTCCATATCTTGTCCTACAGTTTCATTTGTAACATGCTCAAGATTATTCACCCATCACATCTTTTACCGTAATTACTTCGATCGCGAGAAGCCTGTTTTCAGCCTGTTGAGCTTCTGAGCCGTAGAATCAATGCTGCAATGAATGTTGAACGTCGTATATCAGCTGTCGTCTGCAGACGTTCGGGCAAAGGTTTGATTTCTATACTTCCATGTCTCGTCTTACAGTTGCATTTGTAACACGCTCAAGCTTATTCACCCCATTACACCTTTTACCGCAATTGCTTCGGTTGCGAGATACCTGTTTTCATTCCGTTCAACTTCTAAGCAGTAGAATCAATGCTGCACCGATTGTTGAAGGTGGTATTCAGCCATCGTCTGCAGACGTTCGTGTAAAGGCTTAATTCCTATACTACCATGTCGCGTCTTACAGTTTCATTTGTAACATGTTTACCATTATTCACCTCATTACATCTTTTACCATAATTACTTCGTTCACGAGAAGCCTGTTTTCATTCCGTTGAGCTTCTGAGCCACAGAATCAATTCTGAAATTATTGTTGAACGTCTTCAGACGCTCGTGTAATTACATCTATTACCGTAATTACTTCGGTCGTTGGAGCCTGTTTTCATTCTGTAGAGCTTCTAAGCTGTAGAATCAATGCTACAATGCTTGTTGAATGCGGTATATCAGCCATCGTCTACAGACGCTCGTTGAAAGACAAGATTTCTACCCTTCCATGTCCTGTCTTACAGTTTCATTTGTAACATGCTGACGATTATTTGTCTCATTACATCTTTTACCGTACTTCGGTCGCTAGAAGTCTGTTTTCATTATGTTGAGCTTCTGAACCGTAAAATCAAGCTGCAATTGTGGTTGAAAGTGGTATATCAGCCATCGTCTGCAGACGCTCGTGTCAAAGCTTGATTTATAGACTTCCATGTCTCGTCTTACAGTTCCATTTGTAACATTCTCACGATTATTCACCCATTACATCTTTTACCGTAATTAATTCGGTCGCTAGAAGCCTGTTTTCATTCTGTTGAGTTTCTGAGCCGTAGAATCAATGCTGCAATGATTGTTGAACGTGGTAAATCAGCCACCGTCTGCAGACGTTCGTGTAAAAGCTTGATTTCTATACTTCCACGTCTCGTCTTACAGTTTCATTTCTAACATGCTCAAGAATAATTACCCCATTATATCTTTTACCGTAATTACTTCGGTCGCTAGAAGTCTGTTTTCATTATGTTGAGCTTCTGAGCCGTAGAACCAATGCTGCAATGCTTGTTGAATGTGGTATATCAGACATCGTCTACAGACGCTCGTTGAAAGATACGATTTCTACCCGTCCATGTCTTGTCTTACAATTTCATTTGTAACATGCTGACGATTATTTGCCTCATTACATCTTTTACCGTAATTACTTCCGTCGCTAGAAGCCTGTTATCATTCCGTTAAGCTTCTGCACCGTAGAGACAATGCTTTCGATGATTGTTATATATGTTATAACGCTTTTCCTTTCCCTTTCCCATAGCAATGGGTTCAGTTATTTACTTACACATTTTGTTTTGTAATTGACGGTAATATTGTTGGTAATTGTGTCCTGAAATTTGGAAGTCTTACAGTTTTAGACTTTATCTCTTCCATCTTCCATTATTACCAGGTACGCCGTCTATTCTAGACTTATTTCTAAACGCAAGGTCACAGATACAGCGCTTTAAGGTCATTCGACATGTAGCTTGGGGTCCTCTTCATCTTCTGATTACTAGCAAAAATAAGATATTTCAACCGATTTTATCCCATAGACATGGTTATAGTTCTGTGTTTTGTGTTTTAAAAGGCTCAGTGAGAAACATTTCAGAGAACGTTGGCGCTATATGGCATTCCTGTTAAAATCCTCGTAATCTTTGGAAAGGGGTTCTTACAAACGTATCCATTCTTGTGCACCACTCATACAGGTTGTATTGACATTATATTTTTGAATTAATTCTATAATTTGTTTAATACAATAGCACTGCATACTTTATTAAATAAGTTGGTCTTCTACATGATGTACTTTGTTGTATCAGTTGTTGCAAGGTAAATACATACATTGATGTAGTCGCCCCTTTGATAGCCTCCTATGTACTCTATGTATCTCTCGTTAATTCTTATTGGTTTCGTTCTTTGTATGTAGATGTCACACAGGCTAATTTGCAGTCGTTAGTAAGGGGAAGCTTACGCTTGTAAAGATTATTTGAAAACATTTTGTTCAGTTCAGTAAGTTACTGGATGTATCAGCTTTCTTCTGTTTTCGCTGGTTTCAGTGCCTCTTTTTCCTCTGATATGATTTTTGAAGCCATACTTGTGGTAATTTATGTGGATTACTAGCAAGGATTAAAAGAATAAGATCTCTAATAAAATTATTGCTCGAGTAGTCTTATAACGGATAATGTGTATGGTTCTGTTATGCACCTGAATTGGGCACCGTTTCGTTGTTGATATTGCTGCACTGATTTGTATGGAGCTTTTGCTGTTGTGTCGTTGCTCATTGTTTTATTGTTGTGTTGGTGCCCAGTTGCTACCACGATATAGTATACTATGTTACTGGGAATAGTGGAGATCCGGCGAGATGATCGCTAACCCTTGACCTAATAAGCAATTATCCAGGAAGCGCACCAGGATGGTCTGGTATACTAATTTCCTACACATGTCTTGCGAATTTGGTCTCTGCGGAAGCGGTAGCCATAGTTGCAATTTGCACTAAAGTAAGTTTGTGCTCACCAGTCTGGTCAACATTCGGATAACAGACGTACGATGCGGTAAGCATCCGTATTACACGGTGCACCTGAAAATCGTCCCCGATCGAGATATTTTCCACTAGATGCTACGTGGGAGCATCGCGGGGGCCATAAGACCTCCTGTAAATACTATCATTCCGAACATAGTAATGCTTGCTTGCTTTTGTATACATACCTGGCTTGACAATTTGGCTGTTTTTTGTTTATGCGAGCGAGTGTAAACACATGCAACATTTACCGTGCTATGACCGAAGGAACCGATTTGAATATCCAGGAAAAATTATCTAAAACAGCGTGCGGACTTGCTGGTTTGGAAATCTGATCATAAATTAGGTAAAGATCGACGAGCAATCACTTTACAAAATTTGTGAGCTCTATCCCATTGGAAATGCATTTTTAATCACCAGCCGTGGTCCTAATAACAAAGCATTAAATTAGTCTGCGTTTGAGGCCTAATTAGTTTAATTGGCTGGATCGATCTCGGCCTTCACCCGTTCTGCAATGCTCGAATAGGAAAGAGCGCACGCTGCATCTTGGAGAAATATCCGGAGTTTCCCTTGCTCCAAAATCGCTTTGTCATGGCCGCCGACTCTGGGTAAGCTTCATGCACTTGCCTATTTTAGAACTACCGCTATTTATGTAATAAATCGTGCGTAACGGCGAGTGCAAGTAAATTGTAATTCAATTTGCGCCGCTGCATTCGTCAAAAAGCAACTTTCCTAACCCCGTTGGGTTTTGGGTCAGCTCCGATCAGGATCGAGGTTGTGGGCGGATTGAATTCCACCGTCTGCAGTAATCTTTGTACATGGACAAGTTCATCTCTAGGGCATCGTTTGCGTAAACCAATGCTCAAATTAACAAACAAGTGATAGCTTAGAGCTTTGCAAACCGTACAGAAATAAGGGAGCCAATAACGGGGTAACAAATGCGTGCGCATGTGGCTTGCCGGCGCATTGCAAAGAGAGCGTTAGTTCTTATTAACCATCTTATACAAATTACCTACTTGTGTTTCAGTTGCATATTTTTATTCCGCACACGCCTCATGCCAAATTCACCATATTTTTCAAAGGTATATTCCTCTTCGCCAGATATTTCCCACCGTCTACTAGTCGCTGGCGCATCTGTCCTGTTTCGGGAACTTTCTACACAATTCGCGATTTTAAAAGCGCCGATTACGTAACGTCACATCGCAGTTAGCAAGGTAAATGAGTGATCGCTAACAAGCAAACCGTTGTGCTGAAGAGCAATTAAAATGGCGCTTCCTTCAATTACAAACGCAGACACTCGTTCGCAGCCGAGTCGATGTGGGTAATAAGTCATAATGCAACGCGGTACAGTTAGGCCATTGTTTCAAGACAATTGATTGTTTATGGTCACAGCAATCTGCGACTTTCTATCGGCCTGCATCGTGCCGTTTCCGTTTAAAAACCGCCCGAATTCGAAAAAACGCGTGGGAATAGAAATCAATATCGATTGTTCTCATTTTTTAAGTCTGGGGATGCAATCGGGGATCACTTGTATGATCAATTCGCGGGAGGCATGACCCAACGGCTTCCAGTCGAACCCAGAAATGAAATGCGAACCACGTAATAAATTAACTATTAGTTTAGCCAACCACTTTCATTGCATAAGTTGAAATTTGTAATTCCTTAAACGAATATGACGTGGATGTAAAGCCAACTAAGAAGATGTTGCAACGTCGTGGATCGGTCGTAAAGTAAAACAGACTTTTTTATGGGGACGAGCGAATCATCGTCTGAATTATGAATATTAATGGTTCGGATTTGACTGTCAAATTCGTAATTAACAATGCGCGCCGTGATTTCGCTGATATTTACGTAAGTTCATGGCTAAAGCAACACGAATAATTCTGTTCCAAATTATTGTGGAAACCTTTGGTAATGTCACTTGCTCCATTTGAGACTTGTTTGAAAACGTGAAAATTTCCACAATTGCTTACTTAATTGAGCATTGGAATCGAATGTAGAAAGTAAACATAAATCGATTTTTCGTGAAATGTTGATTGTTATTGAGAAATACCATATAGAAATACCAGTCGGATAAACAGCCAAAAGTTCTAGTTCTACTTGGTCCATCCAGACACAGAAACCAAAGTAAAATCACCCGGTTGTAGTTGGAATGCAGCCATTTTGTTCTACCTGTTGTACGACTTAACCCCTGAACAAATGAAACTAAATAATAACAAAAATATCTTTATACATATCAATATTAAATGGACAAACCGGATGTTTATTTCTGTACTGAATGTAATTTCTCTTCAGATAAATTACTTCCTAACCATAAAAATCCCATTCTCTCTTAATCCTCGTTTTTTACGGAAGAAATTGAAGAAAACTGCCTTGAACGGCTGCTACTAATGATGGAAGATAGAGGAGTTCGCATGAACGGACTTGTGGAAGTGCCGCCAGAAGCCCCTAAGATTTTGCGCCCATATTTTACTTAGCGTTCGTTAAACAGTTCCACAAACTATTTTCTGTCATTTTAGGTGAAACGGGCCATCTGGCATGGCTTTTCTGTTATGCTTATTTTCATACTTCAAAAGATAAGCCAAGTTGCATTTTCTAGGTTTTATTACTATAAATTAGATGTAAGTAGTGTATTCTCAAATAATAAGATTGCGTAGAGCCGCCCCTGTGCAACTAACGCATTGTAAAACTTAACTGGCGAGTGTAGCGTTAAACGCAAAACTAAAACCTATCCACGGGATGAAGGGAGTTTTAACTGAACATTATTTGCTCGAGCCCGTGCCTATCTTTTGTTGTGGGACCGCTGGAGAAGTGGCCTATAATGCAGATTTTTTGGTTCAATGGTTTAGGTATTATGTATAAGATCATTACACGAAGTTCTAAATTTTGTATTTTTTTTTTAAATTTAAGTACGGTAGTTATCAAAGTGTTTCACCTGCAGCGCTCTCTCTATTTATGGTAGAAGTATAAATTATTAAATAGTTTTGTGGGGGGCCTCTATTAGTTACTAGCGAAATTTTAATTTTAGGGTTGGTAGTTCCCCGGAAAAAACGGACTTCTGCAAACAGCGCCGGGAATTCATGGCAAAGGGGGTTCTTTTTAATTACTTAAACGTAACTCGGTAAAAAAAAATAATAACAAGTAGCACCAAAAATGACTTTCGATTTTTCAATTGCAAAAACATTAATAAATAATATGACTATGAATATTTTATATCCAAGATCCTAAAAAAATGTACGTTATACCTAGTGGTATGTATTCATTTGCTAGTGTTTTTTTATTATCCAAATAATAATGTGTTTTATGTCCCTTTTTACTTGTTTTTTAAACTTTTGAGAAATATTTTTTCTAATCTACCGAAGTCCCGAATTCATCTACCGATTAAACATCCATCCGACCTGGCAACACTACTATCAGTTCTAGTAGGACTTACAAGGCGTACAGTACAGTGTGTACAAAAACGGCACGCGAATTTCCCAAAGGGTGTCTTCGTTACGTTCCACGTATTTCGTGACGTAATCGTCGCATCGGCCAGTCCAGGACTTCCCCGCCGAATTCCAGTGTAGTGAATTTCCATGCCTCACGCTAGTTAGTTTGGATGACCTTAATACAGGGATAAATCCGCAGACTACACAGCACGTTTGAGCCTACTTTCAGGTAAAATGTTTTCAGTTTATAAGTGGGGTGTGAAAATTGCGCTTATGGAGTGCGTTTACGTAAGCGAATTATGTCGATTTAAGTGCATGCAAGCGCGGCCCGTGTTAGCTCCAGGCCAGGTCCGTCTTTAAAGACATTTTGACATCTAAGTTTTTCAAATACAGGTATTTCATCGTTATTTTCAATGTTGTTTTATATATGTTGTGTACTTTCATGCCAATAGATCTAGTTATCTGGCACGTAGGTTTTTTTCAGAGTTAATTCCAGTTTTCTGTGATTTTCTTTTATTGAATTTCAGTTTTTGTGTTTTGAAGTCAATGAAATTGGGTAAACAGATTGCCTTTTCTTGTGCATTGTTTGCAGCCAGTTTCAACTCGAGAACACTATAGTTGCGGACCAGATTTCTGTTTTGGCAAATATATTGACACTTGCTATCTACGAATTGGGATATTTTTGAGTTTTATGTTCTCTAAACTAGCAAGGTAAACATAAAGGGCAGCAATTCAATTTAAGACGTTTTACTCAAATTTAAAGTAGCACGCAAGAGCCTAAATCCTACGTATTGTTACATAGGTTGCAATATCCAGTAGATATATGGCTGGGAATTAATAGTTTATGAGAATGATGACACAATTTTTTGTCGTTATGTATTCCATTTTGGCGCCCCCTCAAATGCTATGCCAATGCTGTGCCAGAAGCCCGGGCTCCTTAGACTTCTGGGATAATACGCCACTGCCGTCTGGTGACAGGTGTCACGCCACTGACTTGTGGTGACAGGTGTTCCAGCTTTTCCCAACGCCGAATCTGCGATTCAACTGTCGGGCTATCAGTAACCCGCAGAATTATTCGACAAACGTCAGGCCATGTGAAGGCAGTGATAACAATCTCATGAGATTTCGAACGGCAATAGGTGTTTTACTTCCAAAATACTACAAATCCTGAATTAATCAGACAGGTGCAGCAATTCACCAAACCAATAAAACCAAATCCGCGTCAGATTGTCGACAGTGTTTCGGGATAAATTCGTTCACCAAGCGTCACCAAACGAAGTCCCAACAATACGTGTTAAAGATTCGGAAGTAACAATTGGGCTCCAAAAATGTCCAAAAAAGAAATGGAAACCTGAAAATAGCCCAACCATGTGTACACTACTTTTGTTTCACCTGCGTCTTCGACTTGTGGGTCCGGGCAATGGGCAGTCTGACAATGGCTTCTGCCACGAGTGTGCAGCGGTGACCGGCAACTGCCATTTTTTACACTTATTCGTCAAATGCGTTGTAACTACATACTAGATTTGTCTTAATAAAGATTAGTTCTTAGATTGTTAGCTCAATATTGGTTTATTGCAAGTTACAGTTGTTTCCTTGATTTCATAAAAACATCTAGAGGTTTGAGGGTAACTGCTTGATGCCTTGACTTTTTAGAAAGTGCTAATACCCTTGTAAATTTTAGACCAGAGCTTTGAACCCTGTTCGTATTGTTTTAATTACGAACCAGACGTCCGTCTAGTCTTGGGTATTATGTCAGTCCAGCGACCTTTTCCAGGAAGCAGCTAATGTTTCACACTAAATGCTAAATAACAGATCGATTGCCCTCGCAGGCAACATTTTCACATTCACCCAATACGCGATTGGCACCGCGGGAAATTCTTGTAAACAAGGTTGGGATAATCACAAATTTTAGTCCTAACACAGGCAAAGGGTAAGCACCTGCAGTATGCAAAAACATTGCCATGAATTTAAATTTTCCACCAATGTATCACGTAGAGACGAGTGCATTCATACCAAATCAACCTAATCTGCATTCGCGACTGATCTTATCAGTCCGGCCTCTCCCAATATTTGGACAGAATAAATGCCCAAACAAGCACTCAGCGGTATTTGACCGCAGTGAAACGTGCAGACTGCTTTCAATGTTTCTGTTGGAAGATTTCTTATTAGCTAAACAATTGCATATTGAGGGATGCTAATGCAGCTACAGGAATTCATAGGTAATAATTGTTTTATATAACCATTTAACCTTCTTCAAGTCCCATCTCTTAACTGTTAGTCTATGATTTCTTCATGTTTTGGAAGAAGTGAAAATCGCTAGCGTTGTGTAAATGATGTGGTGTACCGCGAAAGTCCAAATTGCAAAATGCAGTAGCCCCAGTAGCTGAAGAATTATTGTAAATAATTTCCAAATACTTGCACAACACCTATTTATTGTTAAAGTGATACAAGCATCTGTTGAAAGTCAATGTTTGAATGGCCACTTTAGAAGAAGCTTTCCAATGACTGAATTATCAATAGAGGAGGATGACCTTTCCTTAAAGCAAACAATTTTTACGCATACGAAAATGTCAGGTGTTTGGCAATATGGAAACATCGATTAATAGTTCCAACATTAACTACCCTTTAGCTAAACTCTCGAACCCTTATTAATATCACAACTGTCTAAATTTCATTGCATTAAGCGTTGTAAATCGATATACACTGCACAGTTTTATATTTTTGTTTTATAAACACAAAAGATATCGTAAATAATACAAGTAATTTATTTGATACTTAACAGGAAGTGGGCTGCATCACCAGAAGAAGAGCTATAAACAGGTATTCAGCTGTAATTTGCCTCTTATTAGGATGTGGTCCTAGATTTCATTTTTAATAAGTATGACGTGATTACTTCATAGTCAGTCTAATATTTATGAAAAAGTAAACCTTGCAACATCTTCGTTTTTGCTTTTATCTGTTAAACCAACTATTTATTTTTCGTATCAATACTATTTTTGTTCGATTATGCAACAATTATGTAATCTATTATATTGTAATTTAATGTTGACTTCATTCCGTTTTTCTGCAAAATTGAGATTTCAACATTCATACATCATCAACTTTTTCGAGAAGTTTTACCCGTTTCTATATAGTGCATTGAAGAAACACAGAAAAAAGGAATAGGAACGAGTCAGACTTAATTTACAAAAATCAGCAAGATTTTTGGGCGTATTCCTCATTAACAAAACGTTATTTGTATGGAAAAAAACTTGATCCAGTTGTACAGATGCAATTTTGTTCTTGTGAAAGCCCAAAAGCCATTTTTTCAAGTTTGAAAATTTTAAAACTGAAGAAATCGAAAATTGTTTTACTTAATATCAAATTGTTGAAGAATTTAAAGCATAAATATAAACGACAAACTGTATATCGAATTATAAACACAAAGGCCAATCCAAACATACCGGGAAACTGCGACCTTTACAGGTTTCGATCAGTCGAGCTGCGTACAATCGACTTGCCAATAGTAATATTCTATTCAAATTTAGTGTTTATTAGTAAGATGAGATTTTACTGAATATGTTCGTTAAACGTAGTATACTCCGTTTTCAAAATTTTAAAGTTTCACGTTTTCTTTGCGCTTAAGAGTGTACTGAGGTGAATCTCAACACTATCTTAACTTTTAGAACTTTGAATGAATACATGCTGCAAAATAAACCACCAACTAATATTTTATAATACAAGTCAAAGTTATTAACCTATTAGAAAAATTATATCAAAACAATTATAATTCAGAATAAGAAACTATCCGCCCCTTCACATTTTTTGACAATATCAGGTTATGTTTGTTCATAGGGTAGCAGTTTTACTAGAGAATTGTTGTTCTTCTTCTTCTTCCTCTTATTGTAGGCCAGTGGCCTGTTATAACCACAAAGTGGTTCTATTTTCTTTAATATATACAACTTTGATAAATCGTAAATCCTACACAGAAGTAACGCTATACGCTATCTGTAGTCAGAAATATCGATTACAATATGGCACATTGTATTATTATCTGTTCACTCATTCCAACTCATCGGGTTTACTACATTTAAACTTGTCAAAGTGACATTTTTATTCAATTATTCTTAATACTATAATATATAATATATAAAAGAGCACACTAAAATTGTTGTACACTTGATACGAATTATCAATTAAACCTGTTTTCCGCGCAACGATCCACAGCGGCCATTGATGCAGGTGTCCCGATGTCAATGTTAAACTCTCCGTTCTCCGAAACATGCAACGGTTAGAAACGAGCCGTTAAACTGCTTCCTCCTCGAAGCACATTTAACCGTCCAATTACACAACACTGTCAATACCTGATCAGTTACTAAAACTCCAGAGGTAGCACGAATTTATCAGCTTTACTTGCACGCCAATAGGGCCGAGTTTGGTATAAAAATGCGCGGACTTAGATTAGCTACAACATGATGCCGATCAAATAATTCCTACAGACTCCTGCAAAAACTTGGTAAAAGTTGGTAAAACTTTAGTATAATTACAGATCGAGCTTTAGAGCATGCACAGTAAAATTCGCGAATGACTGTAATCAGCGGTTCCGAAATAATTTCATGGGGCTTTCAATTAAAAAAACTATCACAGGATGCAACTAACCTATACAAGCTCGAGCAATACACGACATAGTTTAGGGCATTCAACTTAAAAAACTATCAAAACCTGCAACTAACCTAAACAAGTTAGAACGACACAGCGAATTGTTAGTTGAATGTTTGAAACCAATGCTTCTTTACGTGGCGTGAATGTTCCAGGCATGCATCAACCAATCAGAATCAGACTGGCGGATACGCGTAATAGGCAAAACCTTATACCAAAGTCGCGACCAACATTTTTTAATAAAAAACATGGCAAAGATCTCTGCTGTGACGCCGACCGTTGAAAATAGCGAATTGGTCCCTACTGCGACGTGGGTCTTGAAAATAACGACCAGAAGATGTTTAAATACCTCGAAATCGGCAGGAATTACAGATAAGCTCTGCAGGTCGTTCTCATTCCTTCGGCTAGGAGTTTTGGGCAGATAAGTTCCCTAGGCCGAACTATTCCCGTTGAACCTAGAATTCTGACCTCCAATCAATTTAGGAGAAGCCCTAGTTCGCACCAAGTACGGAAGCATCCCCGGCGGGCAAGCATCTCGAATCGCCCCGAAGCTACTTTTCTCCTCCAGGAGGTTGCCCCATTGTTTACCAGCTCCACCGCCCCGTCTAGGTGGAACCTCTTAATGCGCGGCACTACGCCTTCTACAGGAGACCGCCTCGTAGTTCATTAGCTCCACCACTCGGTCCAGATTCAACCTCTCAACGCCTGGAATTACGCACCCTCCTGGGTAATCAGTAATCACACACCCTAATCACTTAATTTGTAATTATTGTCCATCTATATATCTATTTCAACGAAATAAAATCATAGCCAATGACTGCTCCACCGTGCTCCAGTGTTCTGATTAACACACCAACACCAAGAAGCTTAGCGGAGCTATTAGAAGTATAAAAATAGAGTTATTTAGAAGTTTATTTCAAAAGTTTGCTGAACATTTAAAAGTCGTTTTGCATGAGTTTGGTGAGCAGATCCATCCATTCATTCGCCAGCTTCATGACTGATGACCTATATCTAAAACGTATTATAGGTTATATCTTTGTAACGTTATCTATGGTGGTTACAACTCATGTTTATGTTTATGAGAAGAAGCACTGATGAAGTCCTTTTACCTGGCCAATCCAGCGCTTTGCAGAAAGCCCTCGAAAACGAACTCCTTCCTGAACTACAAGCTTTTGTATATCATCCTTCTTCTAGTTACATGTCCAAAATATTTTAGAATGCAACGTCTCATGATTTCTGATAAACGGTCTAGGCGTTTAGTTCGTCTAGTATGGACACGTTTGTTCTGTCTACCGTACAAGAGATCCTAAGCAGCCTTCTCAACACCACATCTGCAAAGTGCCGAGTCTTACCCTGTAAAATGCACGTTTCGGCATCATATACAATAAGAACCATTAAAGCTGTATCAACTTTTTTTGTCGAGTACGAGATATTGTGATCTTTCCATAGCCTGTTGAGTTTAACCATAGTTTTCCTAGCACAAGCTATATGTCTTCGTATTTACATGGAGCAGTTACCATCTCGTTGATGTGCGAACCCAGATAAATGTACATTGGCTGTCTTTATTTTTGCTTAAAATGCAGTATTCTTCTCATTTAGGCAATAAGTATGATATCATCGGCGTGACAGAAGTTATATATTCTTTTTGTCTTTCTCTTGGTTTTTCCCATTATAGGTTAACCGTTCTTAACCTCCAAAACTGCCTGTCTTCCCAATCTTCTCCTACACATAAGTGTTTTCTGTTTTGCTGCTGGTCGGTCCCTTTTTCTTCTCCTCTCGGCTTTTGACCATCTGTAATCATGTATCCCCTGAACATCTTCTATTTCTCTCCAAGTCTCTTACATTATTTTTCTATCTCTGCGTGTAAACCTCGTCTCATAAAATCGAACTTTACTGTTCGTCATAACCACATTTCTCCCCCATATGTGGTTATAATTTCTATAACTATGTTAATGATTCTTCTCTTGGATTGTTTCGCAAGGTTCCGATTCCATATTGTGCCACGCAGTGCTCCAACCCACATATATTTCGTTTTTTAAATTTCAAGTCCCCACTTGTCATGCATTTCCTTCGACTTCCTTATCAAGTACGTATCTTTCTCCTCTTGTACCAAGATTAGTTGGTCATCGGCAAACATTAGCGAGCGTAGTATTTTGCTTCATATGGGTACCCCCTGCACATTTTAGATAATATGGTTGTAACGCTTGTTCGACATATAGTATACTATGATCAAAAAGTATTTTCATCTAGTATGGCCATGGAATACTTCCTAATTTATGAATGCAACTATAACTCACTTACAAAGCAAATGTCAAATTTTGACATTAAGCATAAACGTAGCCTAGTTGCATTCATAAATGAGGAAACCATGGCCATACTAGATGAAAATAATTTTCGATCATACTTGATATTGAACAGTAATGGTGACATCGTGCATCTTTGTTTCAATCCTTTGGACACTTCTATTGCTTTTATTCCTTTGTTCCCTATTTAGATTTGGGCATATGTGTTTTGGTATAACGCTTTAGTTACTTGAATCCATTTTTCCCGCAGCGTTTGACATTTCATTTCTTGGTACCCAGCCTTCTCTATGTCCAGGAAGGTTAGGTGTGTTTCAATAATTCTTGCTCGGTTCTTTAATCAATTGTTTGATGCAGTGAATGTAGTCAATCCATGATCTTCCTGATATGAAACCACATTGTTCCTCACTTAATTATTGTCGGTAATATGGTAATTCTTCTGTAGTTCCGGCATATTTGTTTGTCCATTTTTTATGTATTGACACAGTAAACGACTTACCATTATATCGGTGTATTCCTTTTCCACCAATTCCCCCCTTCCAGTCTTCAAGGGCTTTTTCGCATAAATGTTAAATAGAAACGGGGAAAGTGTACAACCTTCACAAACATCTCTCCCTATCTTAGAATATCTTAAGGTCTTAAAATGAATATCTTAAAAGCAAAGAAAGTGTTTGGGTGTACCTGTCATTGTTCTTGCTGTACTGATTTATCGGTTCGATTGTCAAGTCGTAGCCTTCATCCACATGGAGATTTTCGCATACCTCCGGTACCAATAATTGTCTCCCCTACAGTGACTTTACACTTCGCTATTTGGGCTTCCGTGTTCTGTCTTCTTTTGATCTGTGTCTAGTCCTGTCCGTCTACGCTCTCCTTTCTGCAGTACTTTCCAGATTTCTACGGTCATCCAGTATTTGTTCTTGGTGCTCACATTATATTGGTTTTATCTTATTCGTTCTTTACACAACAGTTTTGATTAGAGTTCCACAGATGTTCTGCATTCATATTTGTAGTAGCTTCTTCTGGACCTCGCATTGGTCTATAAATGGAGAAGATTTTTCTGTATTTTAGCTGCTTCGATATGAGGACATGAGGAACATAATCGCTGCCATAGGCTAGTGCGGGGTAGGTTTACATATTAATTATGCTTGATCTCAATATCTTCTGGAGGAAAATGTAGTCTCTAGTGGTTTACAGGAAACGCCCATGTGTAAAGGCGCCCAGCATAGTGAACAAACAGCAAGTTAAAAACCACCATACAATACATCAAAAATTGCCTAAAACCAGCTTGGGAATCCTATCTATGTAAACGTAGCAAAGTTTAATTCACCTCCATGCCATAAGAATTGCAGATGAAGATTTTACTTCTCCTTAGCGTAGGTATATGAGTTATAAAATAAACTCGCAACCATAGTTGACTTTTGCATTTTTGAAAAGAGCAAAAACAGCTCTCACCCCTAGCTGCCATAAATCTCAAATGAACACTTTTAAATTACCTGACATTTGCGTTTAGTAAATTTAAACAAATATCGTGCAAGAGGACCGGCTAAGTGCTGTGTAGTTGCGAAAGCCTACTATGATTAATTGCCTGTTAAAAATGCGCTAATTGATTACACGGCTAACGCTTGTTACGTTAATTCTTAAACACACAAAGCCAATTTGTAAAAATTACTCAACGACTGAGTATCGGCACACCTTTTGATCAGCGAATCGCTTCGAAAACAGTTTTTTTGAACGACCTATGGACACATATACAAAGTGCTCCTTTGCTCTCTCATTGCGGGGACTAAAACAGTGTTATGGTTATAATCAACATGACAAATATTTCTATTAATTCTACCACGTTAACTTGACAGCAAAATAAATTAAGAAAGAAGACAGCTTCTTCTAAGCTTGTGGATTGACACGCACGTCTTTAAAACTATTTTGACTCATATTGTTAAAAAGAACACTTGAAAGGTCGTACAGAAAATAAACTAAAGTGCTTCTTAATCCCTCGTGTGATTATCGCCCTCGCGTACTCTCTGTCCAATAAACTTAACACTTATAAACGTTGCGCGTTAGTCCTTAGTCATACAATATTTAGTAAATATTTGGAAGATAGAGTATACTATTTCTAACTAGTTGCCCCCTCCCCGACTCTCCGCCTATGGGGCAATATGGAAAACGGTGATATATTCCACCTTCATTTAAGAGCGTTTTCAGCAAAAATCCGTCCGAACGCAGAGGATAGATTCACGTAATCGCATTGTGTGCAAATGCTAGATCTTATCGCGGCCGAATTAATAAAGTATATCTAATGATGATCACGAGCGTAGTGAAAGTGACACATAATCCGGGGAATGCAAGTATGCGCGTTGTGGGAACGAGCGTTGGTGCAGATATTCCGAAAATTTTTGAATGCGCTATTAATGCGCGAGAAAACGCTAACGGAGCTGCTTGGGCAGCCAGACAACGTGAGAACACGGATTGAGAACGAAATTATCCCAGTTTTAGTATTGGGCTTTTCATGGACACAATGTGAGAACTGCTCCACATTAGGTAATTACGATTGTTACAAGTTTTGTGCACTCTAGGTAGGATTTTCGTGTATTTTTCTAGAGCCATTGTTAGAAAGGCAGTGATGAAATAGGGCGATAGGAATTAAAACTGTTTTCATTTTTATAATAATAGTTACACACCCACAACAACATATCCTCTGAAGAGCAAAAGGGCTGCTTGCTATAAAGATGCAACAGGCTAGAATGATCAAATTATGGTACTGCATCATATGGTCTACGGGTCCGCACACATACACTACAAGATGGCATTGGATTTACCGCCATACTCGTACCGCTTATAAAAACCACACTCGTACCGCCAATAAAAATGGGATATTGATAAAATCGACGATCATGAAAAAATAATCTTTTTCCATGGTCGACCCAGATTTCGTGAAAATATTCATACAGACGTATTGACAAGTGCAAATCAGTACAACTCAACGTTGAACATTTTGAAGAAGAAACCAAACGCTGTAAATTAGAACTTGGTGGTACCATAACTCATAAAATCGTATGATAAGAAATCAACAGCTGAAGGGACTTAAATGTGGAGGCAAAGGAGAGCAACATAAATCGTCTGTTGCTAGAGACATAGTATCGGAAGCAACCATCAATATCTGAGGGGAGTGAAGTATTATCTACAAAACGACAGTGAGGCTAGTCTTATCAGATCCAGTTAAAACGAGGGGAGTGAAGTATTATCTACAAAACGACAGTGAGGCTAGTCTTATCAGATCCAGTTAAAACCAAAGAGTTGCTGAGATGAAAGTGCTATCTACGATAATTGCTTGACATTGAGAAATTGACAAATTAACCAGACCGTAAGAGCACAAGTAAAATACAGGATGTTGTGGATTTGTGGAATATATGAAGAGGGGAAGAAAAGAGTAGGAGTAACAGGCATGGATTTCATTAATCAAATAAACAATAACATGCAAATAGGAATAATCCCCTAGCACTAAGAAGAAAAAGAAAAATATCAATTTAAAAAATATGAATGTAATTACCTGGCATTCCAACATTCAAAGGAATGATACAAACGTACACAGAGGAAAACATGTTTAGGAGCAGTGATTTGCACATTAGGAACTGCTATGATGTTCTTACCGGGTTCAAACCTTTGGAATTGAATTGGTTCAATAAGATAGAACCGACGTCAATATGTAGAAAATACAAATTCAAATAACGCCGGAATCTGATTCGAAACGTAGGAAAACGAATCTCACTAAAGCCTTCGACCCGCATAAAATAAGTCAAGTTGGGATGCGGAGACGCAATGCTCAAACGCCAGAAAGTCTACCCTTATATACAGGTCGCTTATACAAAAGAAAGGATTCACTGATCTCGAGATATCGGTTGAGTACAATGCCTATTGTCAGCTGGGCACGGCTGGCTCTCTTGTCCCACAAGGGTTGCTCTCACTTTCGCCTGGACGAGGTTTTACTTTTCCCGGCTCGGGTATATGGCCGATTGTTCGTTGAGTCGAATGACCGGCCGTTTATTGCTCTTGCAATTGGTTGTGTCGCATTACTCATCACGCTGTTTACATTATTTGCGCAACGAACATTAATCAAATTTGACGGTACATAGATTGCTTATCTGCACGCGCAATTGGCTTAGACACCCCACTGGTTTCACTTGAATCGGTGCACCCCGAATTTCACTTTTATTAGCACCTTTCGTAAAGCAATACGCCCAACTGACTTTGACACTTACTGGTTTATAGGCTCCGCCATACAAGTATTGTGTATGACGCACCAAAACAACAACAACTAAGTCAGATCCATAAATACTTATGCCACATTTACGTTATCCTACTCCTTTGGAACAATATAATTGAGTGGCATAGACCTAAAAGCTTCAGAGACATCAATTACGAGGAAGGTTTATCCTACCACAATATCAATAATTCTTCAACTGCAAAAGAAACATAGACCTTTATGAAGTAATCTGTAGTATACTATATTACCGGCAGAGCCCGAAGCTTCGGCTAACCTACGATTGCCTAGGCAGTGGGAAACGTGCTTTGGACTTTGACCATAAGAACATCAAGTAAGTAATGAAGAAACGCCGTTAAATGCAGAACAATAAGGAGAAGGAATAAAGCAATCACAAAGTAAAAAAAGAGAAGACGTGGGAGAAGTTCTAAGATAAACAGGGAAAGCATGCGGAGAAAATGGCGTCGAACCAAAAACGATAAAATAGATAGGAAAGAAAGAAAAGGAATGGTTACGAATAATTTGCAAAGGATCATGGAGACATCAGAAAATACCGAACGATTGGGAAATCACTTAATGGTAGCAATACATACAAAATGACAGCAAGTGAACTGCAATAATTACAACGCAATCTGTATTTCTTCAGCATGTTTGCACGAATACACCAGAATAGTGGAATAAAAATTAAGAAAGATATGAGATAAAACAGATGACCAGAAATCAACGCTAAAGTAGAGAGGAAAGAGGAAATTATTGGTATGGACGTGTACCAAGGATGGATCCAGAGAGAACATGCAGAACAAACAGTATTTAAGGCAGGCAAATTAATGGGAAGGAGACTGGGCAAACTGTAAAACTACGAAGAGCTCGGGGAAAGACACCATACGAAACTAAAATTCTAGCGAGAAACAGGAAAAAATGGAAGAAGCTGCTTTAAGAAGACCCGGAGTCCTACATCCGATTCCTGGAATAGCAAAAAGATAGGAAACGAAGAATAACACTGTTCTCTATTTATATAGTGTGGTGAATCGTATGTATTTTCGTTAAAATGAGATACTTCTGGTTGTATTATTCACCTTGAAAAAATTGTAAAAATTAACATCGATAAGATATTGACACAACCTTACACCAGCACGTTCACAATACGAGTAAAAGGGAAATTCTTCCTGTGCATAATGGCTCAGTAACCCAATCAGGTCGATGATCTCGAAAGCGATTGTAGAAGTAAAACGATAAAAATTATTTTATTACTGCTTAATTAGCTTTAAACATGTTATGTGATAATTCAGAAATTTCTTTTGGCAAAAAAGTCATATCTAAAAGTTAATTACAAATGTTGGTTTAAACACACACACAAGGTTAGCTTAAAGCAATAAAACTGTTTCATATTTATAAGGTTGCTTTGTACTCATTATGTATATTAATTTAAGTGCTCCGCTTCCTTTTATGTAATATGCAAAAAGGACTTTGAATGAGACGACTAGTAATAAAAGAGTACATCTAAGATGGAACATATAAATAATTAAAACTCTGCTCGTAAACTTTTTCATTTATCCGGAACAATTCATCATTCTTGCATATATGAGACGAGTTTTTTCAATTTCATATACAGCTGTTTATGTAGCAACATCTCTTGCAGCCAGAATCTGGATGCGCTTTGCTTTGGATATTTTATAACGAGCATTTAAGTACGTAATGGATTCCATTCTATACAGTAAAAAAAGAAGATAACGAAAACCAAAACTGTAGATTCACACGTTCAATCTGCTACGATCCGAAGAAAGTCGCCGCGAATTTTACGCCCGTCTTCGCCGCACATTCGACAATTCCTCCTAATTAGTAAAGCCAACTCTGAATTTAAGGGCGACGCGCTTTTGCCTCAAAAAATTAGGAGTGCACAGTTTGAATGTGGTAGATATCTTTTCGACCAACATTTTGCTTTTTCGAAAATCGGAATTTTTCTGATCTTTTGTTCTAAAGCTACACGACGCATTTTTCAGGACTACGTTCCGATTTCTTCCGACGAAATCGTCGGCACAGGGACAGTCTTGGTCTTGTCGCTGGAACGCCGTAGCTGTGTGATTACTTCGAGATACAGTAATTTAATTTTTGAAGAAAAATAACCACTGGCCACCCACAATCTAAGTTAGGACACGTTCATAACTATTTCTACGTGGACTAATGCTCAGCCAAACTTATTTTCTGTCTTTTGCTCTTCTCCTTCGTTTTTCTTCCCGTTTTGGATTCGTCACTTAGTTGACGTGCTTGTGATCATTCGTTACCGCTTCGAGATATCTATATCAGAACCCTGGCTTCAGTAGTCGCCGCCGATGTTGTTTTGAACAAGCATAATTATGCTTTGTGTTGAGTACTAGCCGTAGTTGGTCCTTTTAGTAGACACTCGCCATGTCTTTTGTCGCAGCTCATTTACTCCGTGTGGTTTGGCGGATCGAATTGCGGTAAGTTATTGAACCTGACGTCTTTATCTGTTACCAGTAGGTGAATTAATTGTGTATTTGTACCTGTACCATTTGAATGTTATTATTGTTACTGTACCTGAGTAAATTAACGTTTGGCATGAGATTGTAGCTTGCGTTACCGAAGTCGCAACTGTTCATGGAGTTCACACACAAACACAGGATAGTCTTATCCGAAACAAATTTTGTATTTAATTTATTATTGCAATGTACTGTTCGACAGTTGATTAAATGTAATGTCATAGGTGTTTCTACTATCATATCTTAGTTTCAACAGTAAAATACAGCAATTTCACATTCTGTTATGCAATCAGTTGCGTGGATCACAATACAAGCAGTAATTTAAAAAAGTTAACTGCCGACAATAAAATTGCTACTTCCAATGGCATTTCTAATGTTTCCTCTTGTTTTGTATGCTGCTTTCATTTCCAATTTCATGTATCAATATCCACCATGCTTTGAAAAAATAAAGATGCCCGTAAGGGAAACTGTGGAAACGATGAAGCTGTTCTTGGATTACCATACAAAATTAACTGCTGCAGAAACTAGCATGAAGGCAACGATTTGCCATTTTCGGGATTATTTAGTCACAGCTGGCCAACGGAGTTAATCTTCGAAATTTACGACTGCAACCTGAACGTAATATATGCAAAAATACCGCGTGGTTCCACAATTAAGAGTGGACGAGCTAACTGGAGTTACTAAAAATGATTTACGACGCCGAAACCACGGTGCCTGCTAGTACAACAAGGTCTTTGCACGAATTAGTACCGGGGAACACGTATAAATAACTGCACTAACCTTCGCTCTATTATCTTTTAAGGACCCGGCAAATGAAATATCCGCGATATCCCCATAAATCTTCGAAAGAACTCGACCGTGTGGGCAACAACAAATGCTGAACAAAGTATGGGGCAATATATTTCTATTGCGGTAGAATGCAGTCGCACCAGCTCTTTTATGTACGGAATGAAGGATTTATTCAGAAAATTCATTTTGCTCCATTAGAAAACTTAAGAACTGCTAATACGATGTGTCATAGTCAGATGCACCGTGGAGGGTATGGCATGAATGATATGGTAAAATTACATGGTAAATCATGTGAGTATTTTTTTTTTGACAATGAGAGGGATAGTTGTATGTTACAAATGAACATCCGTAGTGCCTTCCCATTCGTACCAAAGCGAAGCTGTCGGTTCTTGTCATACTTCATATATGGCAGCATTCGTTTTCTCCATTAATGCAACGACGTTCACGTCTTGATCGGGCGATCTCCTGTGAATGAACTACCACGAGATCTTGGTGGAAGCTTGTCTCAACCAGCGAGCCCACGCAGAAATTCTCCGATGACATTTTTCTCATTTCAGCTGCAACAATTAATATCTGGAGCACATGCTGAAAGGAATTCGAGCAGTTACAAAAACTTATCGGCCATCTAGTAAGCCCGTACAACCTTGGCTGCTGAGAGGAAAAATGTCCTGCTGATAAATCTCGCGAAACAAATTGGCTGCCCAGTGGCGCACCTGCGGATTTTGAAATCGAAAGTGAACTACTGCTGTGCAGAAGTCATTTCCGTTTTGATTCATGGGACGAGAATTGCTCGGTATTGCTTTTTAATTCTATTTGACAATTATACGATCGCGATCTGCTTTGATCTTGGGGGTTTGGAATTTGAATTTCCCTCCATTTTTGCGATTTAAAAGATGTAAGTTTGTAACATATAATGAATTTAGGCACCAAGATTTCCAAATTAAGAAGAAGTAACGTATGCACAGGAAACGTGAGTACTAAGGAAGAGGAAGAACTATGAAGGTTTAAGAGAAACATATTAAGAAATTCAGGAAAAATGTAAATAGAGAAAATGTTCACGTTGAACTAGAAGAAGCAATAATATGACAAATATAGTACGACATAAAAAAGCACAAGGCCAAAACTGTCACGGCATATCAGAAACGAAAACAAAATATTGCAGAAAATCATAATCTGAAGACCTTTACACAACTGGAATAAAGGAAAACATAGTAGTCTAAAGGATGGTGAGAAGCCGTAATGAAAGAAGTAAGAGCAGTAAACATTGTTCCCCTTCTCAGCTGTTTTCACTTTAAGGATGGTCGTCCTTAGCTTCCACATCTTAACAATCGCTTACATGTACTAATACATCTTCTTTTTCCTCTCGGAGACCATTGAAAGACAAGGTTTCGCCATCCTTTTCCATGCTTTCCAGACGCCCATACCATCCAAGTGCAACGTAGTTCAGGCTTCTTGTAATAGAAGAATTGAGCTACATTGCCTTTAAGATAGGGCGTGGTAATGGAAAACATTCAAATACTAAATGTTCTTCTTCTTGTTCTCTGCACGTCATTTTTTGGCAGTGGTCTATTATGATGTTTTATAGGACTTTTTCCACTGTCTAGGGTGTATATCACACGACGTTTCGGGATTTTTTGATCTACTCCCGTCTTCAGGTGTTCATAGTTAGTCCTGAGAAGGACCGATCTGGCCTAGTGGTAAAGGTGACAAGCTAGTAATCACAGCGATTAGCGATCCTGGGTTCAAGTCCCGGGGTAGGCACGAGTGTACGTATAAAGACGTACAATATCAATTCTTCTCAGGACTAACTAGGAACACCTGAAGACGGGAGTAGATTAAAAACTTCTGAAAGGTCGTGTCATATACACCCTAGAGAGTGGAAAAAGTCCGATAAAACATATTATTCTTCTTCTTTTCGACCGTTTTCACTTAATGGGTTGGTGGTCCTTAGCTTCCACAATTTACATGTTCCCAATCTCTTAGATGTACTTCTCTCTCTCTCTCTCCCATACCATCCAAGTGCAACGTAGTTCACGTTTCTTGTTATAGAATATAGAAGAATTGATTTACATTTCCTTTAAGATGGGGCGTGGTAATGGAAAACATTCAAATACTAAACATTCTTCTCGACCGTTTTTATTTAATGGGTCGGTGGTCCTTAGCTTCCATAATTTACAGTCTTCCCAATATCTTAGATGTACTTCTCTCTTTCCATGATGTTATATAAGTGCAGGTGTTATCCATTTGAGGTTAAGTCTACCTCTTCTTCTTTTACCTATTAGAGACTATTGAAAGATAACCTTTAACGATCCTTTTTCATGCTTTCCATACGCCCATGCCATCCAACTGTAGCGCCGCTCAGGTTTCTCGTTGTAGAAGCCCTGATCTCTATTTTCTTCAGTATGGGACAGGGTAATGAAAAACAAAACCACTAGACGTTCTTCTTCTTCATCTCAACCGTTTTCACTTAATGGGTTGGTGGTCCTTAGCTTCTATAATTTTCAGTCTTTCCAATCTCTTAGATATATTTCTCTCTCTTCCATGACGTTATATAAGTACAGGTGTTGTCCATTTGAGGTTAGGTCTACCTCATCTTCTTTTTGCTCTCGGAGACTATTGAAAGACAAGCTTTGGCCACCCTTCTTCATGTTTTCCATACGCCCATACCATCCAAGTGTAGCGTTGCCAAGGTTTCTCGTTATAGAAAAAAAATTCTTCATTTCCTTCAACATAGGGGGCGGCAGTAGTGGAAAACATAAAAACATTAAACGTTCTTCTTCTTTTCGACCGTTTTCACTTAAGGAGTTGGTGGTCCTTAGCTTCCATAATTTACAGTCTTCCTGGGACAGGGTAATGAAAAACAAAACCACTAGACGTTCTTCTTCTTCTTCTCAACCGTTTTCACTTAATGGTTTGGTGGTCCTTAGCTTCCATAATTTACAGTCATCCCAATCTCTAAGCTGTACTTCTCTTTCTTCCATGATGTTACATAAGTACATGTGTTCCAATTGAGGTTAGGTCTACCGCTTCTTCTTTTTCCTCTCGGAAACTGTTGAAAGACAACCTTTGCCCATCCTTCTTCATGTTTTCCATACGCCCATACCAACCAACTGTAGCGTTGCTCAGGTTTCTCGTTATAGAAGAATTTATCTTCATTTCCTTCAAGATGGATGCGGCGATAGTGGAAAACATAAACACACTAAACGTTCTTCTTATTTACGATTGTTTTCACTCAATGGGTTGGTCGTTCTTAGCTTCCAAAATGTATGGTCGTCCGAATCTCCTAATAGTAGTTCTTTCTCTTCCACGATGCATGGGTTTTCCACTTGAGGTTATGTCTACGGCTTCTTCTTTTTTCTCTCGGAGCGTATTGAAGGCCTTGTTTTAGCCATCTTCGTATTGACATGGTATTCATATGCCAAAACCATCTAACTGTACGGTTGCGCGCCTATTTCTTGTAATAGAGAAATTCATCTCAATTTCCTTCAACGTAGGACGCGGTAATAGAAGAATAAAAACTCTACAGTTTTCTTCTCGACCATTTTCACTTAATGGGTTGGACGTCCTTAGCTTCCATTATTTGGTCATTCCAATCCCCCACTTGTAGTTTCACACCCTGAGGTTATATACGTGTGTTTTTCCCTTGAGGTTTTGTCTACATCCTCTCTTCTTTTCCTCTTGAAGACATTCTTTGGCAGGCTTTTCATACGCCCAAACCATTTAAATGTACGGTTGCCACAATTTCTTTCACTAGAGGAATTGATCTCAATTTCCTTCAAAATGGGACGCGGTAATGAAAGACAAAAACACGAAGCATTCTTTTTCTTCTTGGGCATTTTCACTTAATGGGTTGACCGTCTTTAGATAATTTAGGTCGATCTGATACTTGTAGTTGTCTCTCCTTCATGACGTTGTATGCATGTGTGTTCTATTTACGGTTAGGTGTAGCTCCTCCAGTTTTTCCTCTCCGAGGTTATTAAAAAACACGTTTTGGCCAAGCTGCTTTCCATCAGCCCATACCATCCAAGTGGAAGGTCGCCCAGGTTTCTTGTGATAGAAGAACTGATCGGCATTATTTTTTATTTTCTTCCAGATCCTTTCGCTTTTCTACATATCCACCGTTGTGCTTTGTGTGTATAAATCTAGTCCAACCGCTCTAATTTGTGTTGGTTACTGGCCATATTTCTTCACAATGTAAAAGAATATTTTGGATAATAGTATGGATTCTTCTTTTGTTAGATTGTCATTCCACGGCATACCGTGCAGGCTTCTTGTTGCTATTTTTTCATTCGAATTTTTCGACTTACAATTGTTAATTGTTCTCCCTTAAGTAATTATAACTTGCTCACTGTCTTATGGTATCATTTCCAAAATCCAGTGATCTGCGCAAAGCATATCAATATTGCTTTCCTTTGTGGGACTTGTTCTGCAGATCTCTGTTGAAATTGTTGTCGTGTGACGACACAACAATCAGATAGAATTCTTAGAAATTGTTTTGGAAAACTCTTTGTTGCCGTTTCAAGTAAAAAGCTGGCCGGCTTAAATGTAATATCTATTACGAATGTTGTCATAATAAATTTGTGTATTAATTTGTAAAGCGCAGTGCAGTTTGCGCATTTTGCAGCTAAGTAATCATTTCCAAAAGTTCACAAATACGGTAAGATCCAAATTCCGTACACATCCTCACAGGTTTTCCTGGACGGGACCTCTACTACATCACAGGTATTAAAAAGAGCATAGTCATGTCCTAAACAATTAAAAAAGCGGTTTTTGCTATACTGACTGATGTAACTTTCCTGGACGAACACCTCTTCTACTAGAAAATTTAAAATAGACAATGGTCTTAAATACGGCAAATCCACTTCCTTGATATTACTGAGGCAATAGTAAAACTAGCAGGTGAAACTGCATCGTTCAAAGCGGCAAATGGAAATTGAACACTCTCAAACCCCAAATAGGGGCTCGCTGAGTATTTTGTTCATACTTCTTCAGGAAATGTAGATACAGGGTGGACCATGAAACTAGTAGCCCCTTACCATATAGACAAATAAGAAATAGAGGTAGTTGAGCGTTGTCTATACCTGGGACACAACGTAAAACGAGGTGAAGAACTTCAAGAAGCCGAAATAGCCAAAAGAGAGGACTGATAACTTTATAAATGAATATGCATTCTCATATGGCCTTGCAACGTCGATCTCGATAGTAACCAAAGCAAATAGCTAACAAACTAGCAGCTGCCCTAAGAGCTATGGCAAATGAAGCTCTTCAAGATATAAAAAAATGAAAAGATGAGGAGCAAAGTGGTGAGAAGGATTAAAACAAGTAACGCAATCAAAATGGAGCTGGGCTGGACATATGGCAAGAAGAACACGATTGCTACATTGGAGACCAATGACAAGTTATAGTAAATTGATTTGATAGCCAGATGGCATCAGGAAAATAGAAGATCATCAATGTTATAGAAGAATGGGAAATAATTGGAGGCAATTTTGTCCAAAATTTAGACTTCCATATTTAAACATATGAGTCGAATGCTCACACCTGATGACCAATAGAATAAAAATGTGGCCACTGTTGGCGAGTCATATATCTATAAAAGCATTAACTTTTACCAGCGATTTCAGCTACACATACATGTAGCTACGCCGCCTACTTCTTACAATAATAATAATAATAATAATAATATACGGTATTTCCTTTTAAATCAAGCTGATTCGAAAACGTTAAGAGCAAGTAAAGCCATTGAAAACATAAAACAAGTCCACAATGGCTTTCAATTGAACATTTTGAAATATATCCAGCCAAAGGTTGAACCAAGGAACGTGTTCTGTGCGGAGGTGGGTGGGCACAAAAGCTTAAAAGTTCAAGTCGCCTTAAAAGCTGCCAATTGTAGGAGAATAGCAAATGCAAAACACAGATTTCTCCGTTTCGATTCCTTTAATGTGCGGTTATTTCAGGTGTAGTTGAGCGCAATTAGCCTGGGGCGGGTAATGCCCGCTCTTAATTTGGAGTTGCATTTGTTTGGTTTCGCCGAGCGGCATTGTATTGTAATGCGCACTAATTTGGAGAACACGTACGCCGCTGACCGTGAGAACGCGCGTTTTACGATATTTCTTCGGAATAAACAATGTGCAACCGCGCTATGAAAGTGCCAGCAAAGGCGCATACCAGCGCGGGTCATTTTCTAACGCACACAAAGGTGAGATTCTTATTGGCGTAACTTTTCCGTGTTTTGGTAACTTTACATAGATATTGATAGTGTTTTGTAGTGGAAACCATTCAATACATAGATGTGGGCTGTAGTTTTCAGTCTTAAAATATTCGTTATCATTTACAGACAGCAGCGAGCAAAAACCCATCAAGGGGAATTTACCTATGGTCGTGGCAGCGCTCTTCACCCTCGCAAGGTCCCAGAAAGTCTTCTGGACTTGATTATTCGACATTTGAGTCTAGAATTTGGAGTGTAAAGGGATAATCTCATAGCATTGATAATTATAACCCACGTTAAGAAAACTGGATGGTTAATGTCACTTTTATAAACAAAATACTATTTAGATCCAGAAGGCCCAGACGAATTGAGTACCGCTTAATCTACAAAACGCCAAATTTCGCTTTAAATCTTGAATTCCATACTTTGATGCTCATTCTAGCGACTTTAGAAAGAGTGTACTTACTTTCCCCCTACTTTCATCTTGGTACTAGAACCTTATTTTTAAGAAAAATTCCTTATAGCCCAATTCGGCTTTGACAACCTGAGGTCTTAATTTCTAAACCTCCCCAAGAAGGACAAACCGATGATCCACCACTGGGAGTGTTTCCAATAAGGCTGATGGCAAAGATTACATATTCGCTATAGTGAAATGATTTTTATGTCCATATAGTATAATACATACAAACACATCCATGAGTGTGGTGGTCATCCTGGTGTTTTTTAGAATTTTTTCCCAACATTGACCCGTAAAGAGAGAAAGATTTTTGTTTTCGTATTCTTATCTCTAGCTGGTTTTACCACATTTTCTGAAAAAAGCCTTCGAATTGACAGCCAGCCATCTTGTGCATTATCAAAAAGAACAGTTTAATTTGTTAAATGTCATGAGATTTTTCTTGCAATAACTATCTGATGTATAATGTTTTTAGAGCAATATAAACATCCCAAAAAAGGTGCGCAAGGAAAAATGGGATTAAAACACCTGTAGGAAGGTCTTAGGAGGGAGCGGTTGCAGAAGATACAAGGACCAACCTTCTTTCTCTATCGTCTATCTTACCGAAGGTTGCTCTCGTTTGGACTACTTTTATTTTGGAAAATGCACCTTAAAGTTGCAATGTCTTACTTAGCCAGTGTGTTCTTATCCTTCCTGCTCTTCTTTTCCCTTCGATCTTCCCTTAAATTATTAGTTACAGAAGTCGATACCGCGTATGTCGCATATGTCCCAAATATCACAGTATAACTTTCTTGATGGTGTTTAGAAATTCCAAATCTTTGCTAAATATTCTTAGTACCTCTATGTGGTCTTTAACTCTGTCTACCCACAAAATTGTTAAGATAGACTCCTGAGTATGAAAGAAAAATCGAGGAAAAAATTGGAGGAGACCAAAGCTTAGATGAGCTGTAGAGCCATACACGAAGAGAAATTGTAGATCTTCATCTGTGTTATTCACCAGTAGAAAATAATTTTGCGTCTGGCGTGGTTTACAGGTTGCTGTGCTCTTTTGCTTCACTCCTGATAAAAGCGGGTGAAAGGTTTGTTTTTCTATTTCAACACTGACTCGGTCCAATCCCGGAAATCGTTCGTTACATAATTAAAGGGCAATTGCTGATGTAAGATAGAAGATAATATTCAGCTATTATAACCAAATAGTTTCCTCTCCATGTCATTTTTTTTAAATTACATCTACAGTAAAAGCAAATGCTGGACCAAATATTGTGTTCAAATATAATTTTTTAATTAAAAGCTTATTTCTAGAAATTTATTGTTGGAAGTTCTATACTTTCTTCACCTCAATTGCAGTATAGATTGGAATTTTGTAAAAACAAAAGCTTCAAACCATTGCTTTAAAATTGTCTACTTCCTCTTCGCTTTGGGCTCGGAAATATTTCTTGTTGGCCTGGCTGTAGGTCTACGTGTTCGGGGTCGTTCAAAGGTATTCTACCCGCGTCGTTCGTTTTTATCTAGTCTTCCTCCATTTGTGCAGTCCAGGGACTCAGTCATTTTCCTGATTTTTATTCAGTTCGCTTCATTTTGTGCACCAGTTCTTTCTGCAACCTTCCCATTTCTTTGTCTGTTTCTGTATGTTATTCCCAGCATCTAGCTTCCTATTCTTTTTCTTACCGATTTCGCCTTCTGCTTCGTTCTCTGATTGACGGCTGTTGTTTATCTAACTTAAGTTATAATAGGTCTCACAGCTACTTTGTACATTATGGCTTCTGGATTTACTTTGCTGCTTCACATATTACCAGACCATGTATTGACGCAGGCGCCCAGCTACTTGACTCTATCTTATTATTTGTTGCTTTGTTCCTGCGATTAAATTTAGTAAGTACTTATAACTAAAAAGTAACAGAATTTCATGAGCAGTTCGATCTACTTTCAGTACTGTGCTATAACCATGGACGGATTGGGCGTCTGTATGGCATATTATATGATGTAGATTGGTTGGAGACCATCTTCATTATCTGCTATGAGTATTGCGTCATCTCTATAATATAGTTGTTGCACATCGATATTAGTGCTACGTCGTCTGTATAGCATATTATGTACTTGTCGATAGAGATTCTCGTCATTATCTGATATATGTACTGCCTCGTCTATAAAACATATTATATGATGTGGTTGTCGTTGGATATCATGTTCATTATTCGATATTAGTATTGCGCCGCCTGTAGGTACAGCATATTATATGATATAGCTGCCGTTGAAGATTATCTTTATTATCTAATATCAGTATTGCGTCGTATGCATAGCATATTCTGATACACCTGTCGTTAGAGATCATCTGCATTATCTGATATCAGTACTCTCTCGTCTGTATAACATATTATATGATGGGGTTATCGTTGGATATCATGTTCATTATCGGATATTAGATTTGCGCAGCCTGCACAGATTATTATATGATGTAGATGCCGTTGAAGATTATCTTTATTACCTGATATCAGTATTGCGTCATATGCATTGTATATTTTAATGCACTTGCCGTTAGAGATCATCTGCATTATCTGATATCAGTGCTGAGTCATCTGTATAGCATATTATATGATGTACTTGTCGTTAGAGATCATCTTCATTATCTGATATCAGTAGTGTCTCGTCTGTATAACATATTATCTGATGTGGTTGTCCTTGTTGATCATATATATTCATTATCAGATATCACGACTGCGTCCTCTGCACATCAAATTATATGATGTTGCTGCCGTTGAAGGTCATATTTATTAACTGATATCAGTATTATGTCGTCTGCATAACATATTATATCATGTCCTTGTCGTTGCAGATCATACTTCTTGTCTGTATAACATATTATATGATGTGGTTGTCGTTGGAGATCATCTTAATTAACCTATAGTAGTATTCCGCCGTCTGTACAGCATAGTATATGACGTAGTTGCCGTTGGAGATCATCTTCATTATCTGATATTAGTACTGCGTTGTCTATATAGCATATTATATGATGTACTTGTCGTTAGAGATCCTTTTCATTGTCCTATATTAGTACGTCGTCGTCTGTATAGCATATTATATGATACGGTTATCGTTGGAGATCGTTTTATTATCAGATATTAGTTATGCCTCGTCTGCATAACATAATGTGCTGATGGAGTTACCGTTATAGATCATCTTTATTGTGTGATATCAGTATTGTGTCACCTGCATAGCATATTATATGATGTACTTGTCGATAAAAATCACCTTAAATAACTGCTATCAGCAGTGCGTCGTCTGTATGGCATATTATATGATGTTGCTGGCGTTGAAGATCATCTTTATTATCTGATATCAGTATTGCGTCATCTGCATAGCATATTATGTGATGTCCTTGTCGTTGGAGATCATACTTCTTTTCTGTATAACATATTATACGATGTGGTTGTCGTTGAAGATCATCTTAATTATCCTATATTAGAATTAAGTCGTCTGCACAGCATAGTATATTATGTAGTTGGCGTTGGAGATCATCTTCATTATATGATATTAGTACTGCGTTGTCTATATAGCATATTGTATGATGTACTTGTCGTTAGAGATCATGTTCATTAACTATCATTACTGCCTGGTCTGTATCAAATATTATAAGGTGTAGTAGTCGTCGGAGATAATATTCATTATCCTATATTAGTATACCGTCTGCACAGTAAATTATATGATGCAGCTGCCGTTGGATATAATCTTTATTATCTAATATAAGCGTTGCGTCATCTGCATAGCATATTATATGATATACCTGTCATTAGAGATCCTTTTCATTGTCTTATATCAGTACTTCGTCGTCTGTATAGCATATTATATGATGCAGTGTCGTTGGATATCGTTTTATTATCAGATATTAGTTATGCGTCGTCTGCATAGCATACAGTTGCCGTTGGAGATCAACTTTATTATGTGATATCGGTATTCCGTCGTCTGCACAGTGTATTATATGATGTACATGTCGTTAAGCATCACCTTAAATAGCTGTTATCAGCACTGCGTCGTCTGTATAGCATATTATATGACGTGATTGTCGTTGGAGACCATCTTTATTATCTGATATCGGTATCAAGTCGTCTTCATGGCATACTATACAGTGTGTGCAGTTAATGCGCCGGTCACCGATTACGCTTTCACTTATTTTCCGATAAAAATTTTGCATAAGGTACCCCTAATGAGGTTGAAAGGGGCATATTTTAAAATTATTTTGACATATACAGGGTGTCCCAAAAAAAGTTTGCCCCGTAAAAGTATTGATTTTCTAAATGAAACTCCACGACGTCTTTATGGCTATATAGGTCCCTATAAGTTGTATGTTCAATTTTTATTTTTCATTTAAATTGCATTTAACGTTTCCAACTTATGAACATTTTTATTATATTTTGTCAATATCAAACTTTGCCGTGGCATTTTTCCCACTTTTGAATATTTCTTTCTTGAAAGTTGAGAAGGTTGTTTTCTAGGATACAAAAACACTAAAAGTTCATGACAATGGGGTATATTAATACAGGGTTTTCAAAATACTGATTCAAATTTCAATATCGTCAATCATTAGTTCCTCATATATTTTTAAATGCAATATCCTATATTTTATTACGGAAATAAATAGAGCCTTGAACTTCCTTTATTTTGACCACAATATGTTATACTTTATTCCAAAGAGTGTTTGAGAAATTAATGTTTTAATAAATAATCACGATAAATGTGTACTATATATGTGGGGCATGGTTTATAACAGTGCTGGTAAAAAATCCGATTTGACGGTTAAACGCCATGCGCCAAATAGTACACATTTATCGTGATTTTTTTTATTAAAAGCTTAATTTCTCATACACTCTTTGGAATAAAGTATAACATATTGGGGTTAAAATAAAGGAAATTTAAGGCTTTATATATTAGTCCAATAAAATATAGGGTGTTACATTTGAAAAAACGTATTAAAATATCCTGCTTTTATTACTTATTTTTGTATCTTAGATGACGATCCCTCAATTTTCAGGAAAGAAATATTCAAAAGCCGGGGAAATGGGATGTTTACAAGCTTTCGTTTGCTTGATATTGAAAAAAATAGTAAAAATGTTCATAAGTTGGAAACGCCCAAAGCAATTTAAAAAAAAATAGTTGAACGTAGAACCTACAGGGGCTTAAATAGCCATAAAAATACAGGATGCTTCATTAAAAAAATTATATTTTTTCAAGCCAAACTTTTTTGGGACACCCTGTATACGTCAAAATAATTTTAAAATATGCTCCTTTCGAACCCATTAGGATCGCCAACATCAAACTTTTTATCCGAAAAAAAATTAAAGACGTAATCGAAGACCGGCGCACTTAATGGGCACACTGTATAATTTCCTTTCTTCCTCGTCAGTACTCTGTTTTTTTAACACTATCATTTTGCTTATTATTTCATTGGATAATATTCAGTGTTGGGTAGTAACTAAGTAAAAGTAACTCGTTACTGGTAACTAGTTACTTTTCAGTAACTTAATAGTAACTTAATTACTTTTGTGTTTTCAGTAATTGTAACTATACCACGTTACAATTATTTAGTAACTTAAGTAACTGAATATGACAAGTTACATTTTTATGCTACAAATGTAAAATATTTTAAAATGTTCGGTTTTTAATGCGTAATATTTAATAAATTATTCCTGAAGCTGAAGAATTTGTGGAAATTTCGAATGCTTTAGTATGTAAATGCTAATACCGACCACAGGAATACCTTCTTGTACTTAGTCGATCATAAATAATGTTTGATGGATCCTATTTGAGTGGTGACAGCTTTTTCCAGTAATCTTTATTCCTTTAACAACTAGAAGCTCTCTGAGCAGGTATGTGGATTACTGGGAAGTGCATTCCTAACGCCTGTGCGCAGGTTGGAGGTGTCTAATTCAGACGAAAATACATTCACGGTCTCTATACTTCAATAATAACCAAACAATATTTTAACAAAAAATTGAAATAAGTAACCGAATACGCGATGTAGCTGCTATATGATACTGCAGTTCAAATTTAAACTACATGAATTAATATCAGATTCATTAATTTTCAAGTTAGGTCTATAATGTATAATGGTTATTTATATTTTACAGTACAGTAAACACTGCACTTCCATACTTTGACCAAAATGACTTAAAAAGAAATTTTTGTCAACTACACGAAAAAATTGCATGTTCAACACATTGGAAAAGTGATTCTTCCATGCTCACGTAAAACTTTTACATTCGCTGGAAAACTCTCACTTTTCTTAACTTGTAGAACAATCTACTATTAATTCACGAGCGATTTAAAAACAACTTGCTAGCATATAAGCATATAAACAGTTACTTATGGTTGCTACTATAGAGATTATAATAATAATGCCAGTTTAAAATGACAAAATTGAAGACAAAACTACTAATCGAGTTATTTAACAATAACCGTAACGGCATAACTGGAGACTTGAATTGCCGCATTTATATTTTTATGACGCTCAACGGCTTAAAAGACACAAAACGCTGTTACATTATTAGAAAATGAAGTAAAAAATCGTGCTTCTACTTCATCAGTTCGTCCACTTCCCAGTCCACAAAATAATGATGGAGACAAAGAAGAACACCACTTTTTTCCCTTCAAAACAGTAAAATATGGACGAAACTGAAACATATATGAAGTGGGATTCATCTAATTTAACAACTTTAGATAAATTTTCAACGATTAGAGAAATATTTATTAAATATAATACTGCCCTCCCATTCAGTGCTCCAGTAGAACGATTGTTCAGCACTGCAAAAGAAGTTCTCCACTTCAAACGTACAAAATTAACTCATAAAAATTTTGAAATGCAGTTATTATTAAAAACCAATAAATTTTATACATAAGCAATCAAACAGAAATGTAGAACTATGAATCTAATTGACTAGTAACAATGATTATACTCTACAGAATATTTGTTAATAAACAATTGTTTATAAATATGTGTTTCTGTTGACATTAAGTTGATAGTAATTGCATGTAGATTAGTAGCCTCTCATAATAAAACGTAACTTAAAAAATAACGAGTTACTTTATGGTAACTTAGTAACTTATTCAAGTTACTTTTATAATTGTGTAACTTAGTAACTTACTCAGTTACTTTTTTGCCGAGTAACTGATTAACTTACTTAGTTACTTTTTTAGAGTAACTTACCCAACACTGATAATATTGGGCTCAGCGAATCTCCTTGTCTCATACGATAGATTTTTCAATACTATGTCATAACATAAATATGTCGTTAAAACATTAATGTTGGTTACGAATCCAAAATCTAGGGTGTTTAGACAATTTAATTGTTTATTTGGTAATCGAATTTCCACAATTTATGTCAGCAAATAGCTATTTGTGCAACAAGTGCTAAAAGTTGACGTTTATGCACGAGACATGAAAATTATGAAACAAAGCCAAAGGCTGAGTTTCATAACATGTCTCGTGCATAAACACTTTTAGCACGAGTTTGCACACAATATTTTTTACACGGTCTTAAATTTACTGTTATTAATCCAGAAATGTCGATTTAACAAAGGTTTGCATATATGACAGTTATCATTTATGTCATAGTAAAGAGATAGCCTTGACGTGCAGGTGAATGTTTCTGCAGCCAGTAGCTGCCAAAGTTAGTTATCAAAGGTAATTATAAATGTACACATTTTACTTTATTCATTACATAATGCTTTAATTATTTAAAAAACACTTTACCTCTAACGAAAGAAGTAACTAGAATAACTTTATAACCTCACTTCCAGTTGAAAAGCCTAAATTCCACACCAGCTGTTTACTTTTGCACATGGGCTAAAAGTAAACAGCTGAGTTCGCTTTTAACACGCTGATTTATAAAACGTTACTTTTAGTGAAAAAAGCTAGCGCTAAAAGGCCTACTTTTAGTAATGGTCGTAGAAAAAACTATTTATGTAACATTTTTTAATCTCGTACGGTCAAGAATAGTTAATTTCTTGCCGATTCAGTTTTAAGTGGCTTTTTCGTGAACTTAAAGGAATGTTATTAACTTTTTATTGTGCCATTCTACGGCAATATGCAGTTTTTGCATTTACTCTCAATTGTTGATTCTGGCTAAGCGTTCCAAATTATCGTTGCACAACCTTAATTGGTTGCATTCAATGAGAACATTCTTTATCAGTACTTGTTGCTCCCTATCAAGCTATTTATTTATTTGGAGCAGACAAATTGTTATTTCTAACAATCAACAACTTTCGTGATTACTTAATCTAAACCTAATAATCCAGTGCCTGGTACAGTGAAATGTTAGACTCACAGTAATTCCTCAGATAAAAAGAATGAACAGGAATGTTCCCGGTCCAGAATATGATCAAATAGAGATGTAATGGGCCAATTTGGAGAGTTGTAAGCCAGTTTAAGATACAGCAGACCATTATTATGATAAGAGCTGCATTAAAATTGAGAAATATCTAACCCGAACGTGGGTTCACTATGCACAAAACACCTGGCCGATACGTTCAGAAGATTAACCGGTGCTGGTTATAAGTTACAAATATCACACTGTAATAGCTGATTAAGTTATTACTCATGTAACATTGTTAGGAAAACTGGGTGTCGTAACTGGCCGGCGTTGCAAGAGCCGTTCGAAATTAAAAATTAATTAACGGATTAGTTACCCGCTAATTAAAACATGTAATGAGCTGCTCGGAATCTTAATCCGCACGCACGGGAATTTCGTTAAGTAGCGTAGCGATAGTTTGAAAGTTAATTCCCATCGTTTAATAAGACAAGCTGCAGTTGTCGGCAGCTACTTTAATCTGCCAGATTAGATCGGGCAGGTAGCGTAGGCGCTGACTTTTAAATTTCTCCTTTATCGGCACACCATTGCGCGTTTTATGCGCCTTTGTGAACTTTGAGGGACTTGCGACGCATCTGAATTTTGCCCATAAACCGGCAATCGCCTACGAGACATTTGGGATTAAAACGGGTTTGATCGGCCGTTAATAAAACTATTTATGGCCGACTCTGGCAGAGGCGCAGGCATGCTATAAAAAGATCCATTCATGGCCTCAGGATATAACTCAAGACAGACGACGTGTTTTGTCAGCTTCTGAAACATGTAAAATCGTTATTTTTAAGGGTTACTGTTCAAGTATCCAACGCAGTGAAGTAATTTGAGCTCCATTTAAATTTTGTAGTAGTTAGAAAACGAAACAATGAAAAGAAGAAAATGCAAAGAGAGATTCACTCATGTCCATTTGCTAAAGCAATGTCCACACCATCTGTGCCGTTTGGCTTCACTTCACAAACTTTCTAAACGTCGCGCTGCAGTCTCCAAACAGCAGACATTCCGATCAGCACAGCGAGAGGATCGTGATCAACAACAGACACTCCAGATAGTGTTACGAGAGTATCCTTCTGCGTCATGCAAAAAAGCCAATTGCATAGGGCAATAAACGGACGAGCGTTCGACTTGACTAACAATAGGCCAAAGTGAGAGTCAACCCCGCTGGACAATAAGACCATAAAAGTTATTTCAACCGCTTGTGCGACAATGGAGAGACGAAGCCCTGGCTAGACAATCACATTGCATGCAAAGAATAGGAAACTCTCTCATGCACAAGCGACCTATATAAACGTAGACACTGTGGGATTCAAGCATTGCATCTTCACATCCCGACTTGATTTAGTTTGAGCGAGTCGAGGACACGGGCCAGATACCTAGCCTCCAAATCAGCTTACGGCGTGCGTTTAGACTTAATTCACTATTTGTATCTGTAATTTGTGTTCTAATGAAAATAAAGGGAAGGTTAGTGTTGTCCACATTCGTATATATCTTGTTGAACTAACCAAATACTTACAATCTTATATTTAGTGGCATTGCATAGAAGTTCGTGTAAGACACGACATTAGAATTTCTATATCTTAATTCAAGCTTCAAGGGAAGAAGATTGATTTTATGCCTCTGGCCTATGGAGTTTTCTGGATAAGTTAGATATCTACATACTCGTTTAGGAACAATATTTCGTCATAGTTGAAACTCGGGTTTTGCTAGAGTGGTGTCATAGTGCCAATATTGTTTCTATATTTTCAGTTATTTATTTTAAGTCCATGCAAGACTGAATATTCTGATTCTCAGATTTTCCTTCAAGCTTCAATCATAAAGATCCAACTGTTGAAACTGCAACGTTGTACCAAATGTCTGTGTATTCCTTTAGACGCAGTAAGTCGTTTGTCTTGGTCTCGATGTTTTAATTCACCCAATTAGAATTTTTAAATTCAGATCAAACTTCATGCAAAAGAGATATCATCTAAAATGCAGCTCACCTAGAGAGAATCTTAAAACTAGTGTCAACTAATCCCCATTTTAGCATGTATCTAGGCCGGGGCTCATCATTCGTGACATTCAAAGGAGTTCTATGCTCACAAGTCGATCTACCCCTCTGGGTAAATTGTAAACATTTGTGATGTTAGACTAGTTGAGTTCTATTATTCAGTATACAGTTTTCACAAAAGATTAAAGTAACGTAGAGAATATGAAGACGTGTCGATCTTCAATTCCAACACAGCATGTTGCTGTTCATAATTTACAGCTGCATTTTCCAGAGGTTTGGGCCTGGCAGTATTTCTTTATTTATTATATTCTACGTATACTATGCATTACATAGGATTGATCAGTATCAATTACATCTATACACCAGTTCTAATTATAAGTTCTGCAAAAATTGTTTCCCTGTTCCTTATCGTCTGTAGTTAAGTACACCTCTGCCATAGTTCTGCCTATTTCTTCCTTTGTGGTTCTTTTCCCTGAACGAGGCCATCACCTACATCTCATTTCCTGGGAGTTCCATACCAAGGCTATATAAATTTTGGCATCCCTTGATTTTCTAAATGCATGGTTCAACCATCTATATTTTTTGCTATTGTTTCAGTGTTTATGTATTTCTGATTAGTTTTTCTCCACAACTAAACACTATACACTCTGGCCAACATATCCTTCATATACCTGGTGGGCCATGTAACTCGGTCCCCCTGCACATTCACAATAGACAACGCGGTTGTATACATTCAACTTACAAGTGAAGGGCCGAGTTATGTGGCCCACCAGGTATATCTCAAGCATCGATTCACAAATACTTGCAGCTTTCTTTTTATTCGAGTTGTAATTTACCATTGTTAGATCCGTTTGAAAATTCTTACCCCTACTGGCTTCTAAAAGCACACGATTTAGGCGTAATTCGTTGCGTCGAACTTCGAGATATATTTGAGCACATAAGCTGCGTGTGGTGTGTGTTCCGTGAATACAGCTGTTTGGCGATGTCCCCTACCGTGCCGATTAGGCGCATTATTACGATTGTCGCAATACGCAGTTTACGCATCTGAAATTCAGAATACCGTCTCATTTTTTAGTTTTGTGGAATTTCACATCGATCTACGGGCGGACATATTCAAAGGAACCTTGTCTCATCCCCTTATGTCCTGTATAGCAGCCGTTCCATCGACGCCCTGTACATCAATATATCGTTTCGTAACCCTCCTGATCCGGACGAAGCTCTGGAGAAGATCCCTTACATCGCGTCTAGAATTGACGCCAGTTTGGCCCGTGGAGCTGTTCAATTTGCTTCCGTTTTCGAGTGACGAGCCCTATTTGCAAGCCCGCAAATCTCGATCAACTTTGCTGCATAGCGATCCAGTAGGCGCGGCTAAGAATTTGCGCTAGGTCTGTGGCTTATCTTTCGTTTAGCATTTTGCCGTTGATTGAACTACATTTCAGTCAAGTTGAGTGTATGTTTCTTATCTAATAATGTTTGTGTAATTTACAGCTAATTTAAAATGTACTAGAATAAGACTTCGCACGTGTAAATTATCAACTATTTTGTGTGTGTTTATAAGCAAGTGTGCTTGCGGTTGTGAAGTAAGTTTTGGAACATATCCCCATTCGTAGTGCAGTAACGCCTTCAGCGTTCTCCCTTGTGGGGTTTCTTCTCACGCGAACACATGCAAAGGCTTTGCTTATCACGACAAGCCAGTAAACAATGATTAGAAGTCCTTTTTTGTGGCCACAACTTCAATGTAATGTTATGAATATTATCTTACGGAGTTTTTAAATTTCGTAAAGCGCAATGCAGATTGGTGATTTTCTGCATAACATATATTCTCAGGTATTCGTTTAGAGGCAATATCATGTCTTGATTTTTGTATAACAAAAAATGTGTCACGTCCTAAAGCATTTATTAAGCATTTATTCTAGTATCTAGCTACCTCAAAGCTATGCGTTTGCCATCAGTTAAGGTCCAAGGAAGTTACCTGAATTGGATGTTCCTGTTACCCATGTTTTAAGTGTGGGATTATTGAGTTCTAACTACCTCGCTGGTTACATTTCCTTCTTCTGGGCTAATGTAAAGGATCTGACTGGCGCTTATATTTATAAGATTTGAAGTTTATTGTACTACAAAGTACTTTACTTATACATTGGCGACTTTTACAATTACACATACTCTAGTTGCCCCATTACAGTATTTACAGCTGGAATTTGGTTTGATATAGACGAAGGTCAGTAATTTCTAATTCTGAGTTTTTTGTTAAAAATAACTACATTGAAGAACTTTTATAAACTACTTGGCAACGTAAAAATATTTACACATTTTATCGAAGCGTTATTATTATTTTACAGTCGGTGTCATGTTTACTAATTTACTAGGTCAAAAATCTCATAACATAATCAATATTCAATTCAAGTTTCAATGCTGCATTCTCGAATGATAAAGCTGAAAGGTATTGTCATTCGATTTCAGTATACAGTTCATGGGAAAATATTTTAGACAAAAGGTACATAATTTTTCGCCAATTCCCTGTAGTGTCATTGGAAAACTATTTTTATCTCATCGTGGTGGTCCTTTCTTAGTAGGCTGTGTTTTTAAAGGCGCTTTTTACATTTGCTTCGGCTATTTGCTTTTCTATTGTAGCTTTTAATAACCACGATATTTTTGTTGACTCATTTAGCAGTGCAATAAGAGAATAACAGTTAAATTCTAATTTTAAATACAGACTGACTTCTTCTCTTTGAGACGGAGTTTAGACATTGAAATTCTAAAGTTGCCCAAATCTGATTGAGAAATTGTGTAGTGGGCTGCGGTATTTTATTCATGTTACCACTTGACGCCGCTGAGGATCGAACTCGATCTTTCTGGTTAGCGTTACACTACTTCAGAACTGTACCCACTATCGTTTTAATTCTAATTATTAATTACCAAAATGTATGCAAATGAATTACTATGGACAAACACGAAAAATAAGAGGCCAAAACACTACGCTACGCCACTGGGACTGCGTTTTACAGTATTTTGTAACCTGTGGCCTGGCCCAGCTTCGAAAACGTCCACGCACTTTTGTGTTTACAAGGAAATTCAAATTTCAAGTAGGTTCAGGAACTCTCGTTATTAATTTGGTTTGATCGTTGAACTCGAACGTGGGAAGCCATCGAATCTTATAAATCAGTCTGGGCAGCAATCAAATTAGTTGGACACCAACGAGCCGACCGAAATTGACAGAAATCCGATTCGATCGCCGTAACTCAAGTCCAAGCAGGTAACAAAAGGAAGCCAGAAGTCGTTCTTTGTCCCCAACAGGGACTCCTGCGGTGAGACAAGGACGGGGTACGCAAAGTGGTTTTTTCGTAAGCCTAAAGCCGCCTCTGCCTACGCGCACTCTGCACGGCCAAGCTGCCTATTTTGATGATTATCAGGTTATTACGACAATTAGCATACTTAATCAAGGTTGACTTTATTTGGAAATCTGCATTATTAATGCTCGAATCGAAGCGATTAGCAAGAATGGCGTTTTTCTAGAAAAGCCGTCGATACTTGGGCATTCAGGTTGCGTTTGCTTAGTGAGTGGATGGACTTCGGTTTGTTTGAGAGATGTGGAAATGACCACAATTTAATAATAGCAATGCTGAAGGCAAGCTCGGAAATGATTAGTCCAGGACTGAATCAGAGGACAAACGAGTGTAAAATTACTCGGGCCATGATTAGTCCGAGGAAACAGAAATAACATGCAAAATATTTCCAGTATTACTTAAGGATCTTTTCCTTATTCTTGGTAAACAGATTTGCGAATTCTGTTGAAAATACGGTAAATGATATGGAGCTCTTAGTAACTGTGCAGACGATTATCAGCATACTTTCTAGGTTATTCGTATCTAGAATTTAGCAGCTGACGTATAGAACACAGTAAATACTACTCTTAAATTTGTGTGAAATCAGCAATTCTAGTGAAGCATTATATCGTACTGCTACAGATTAACTAACAAACTACTTCCGGGATTGGACCGTGTCATTATTGAGGTCGAAGAACTCAACGTTTCGCCCACTTTCGTAAAGGGCTTCATCAGGAGAAAAAGCAAAAAAGCACGGTAACTCAACGTGTAAACCACGCCAGAGGCGAAACTCTTTTGCAAGGGAACGGATAGAAGAGCACGGTAAATCTTCTTGAAGAGTTTCGCCTCTGACGTGGTTTACACGTTGAGTTACCGTGCCCTTTTGCTTTTCCTCCTGATGAAGCCCTTTACGAAAGTGGGAGAAACGTTGAGTTCTTCGACCTCAATAATGACACGGTCCGATCCCGGAAGTCGTTTGTTACTTAATGACAATGGCCGTGAAAGCCTCCGAAATCGAGCTACAGATTGAAACTCAGATATTGCGTCTTGCAGATGGCATACTTTTCGCCGGGTTATTGTACAGCCGAAGGAGTTTATCGCACCCGTTGTGCTATCTCAGATTCCCTGTTGATTGGATTTACTGTCCTGCCTTCGGACAGTGTATTTGTTTAGCTGGACCTCTTTGAAATTGCAGAAGTGAGGGGCACGTGCGGGCATATTATTTTCTTCTTGACGCTGCATGCCGCTTGGACATTCACTTTTATTAGTTTTTTTTTCTACTGCATTAGCTGTACTCCGCACCATCTGCAACGAGGAATAAATTGGGCGCTAGTGATGGTAGGTTTCTTCTGGTTCTGAGAAAATCTTCCTACTGCAAATCGTGGCTGCACATAACATCTTAGAACTGATATTTTTCACAATGCAAATCGAGGATGGCACAAAAATAAATTGTAATGCTCCTGGTAATGCGACATAATAACCAGTAGAAGCTGTAGTAGCTATTTCAAAATCATTTTCTTCGTGGAATCTCCGTCGGAACAGGTAGCTGTATACAAAAATATATTGCACCTTTCTTTTTTAATATTACTACACCACTGAATACCACTATTTTTCAATAAAAATAGGTTTAAAAGTAAACAATTTTGGTTGGAAATTACTATTCGTATCAATAATAAAAAAGCTATAAATAGTTTAGCGAAAGTTGATTTTAAGTAAGTAAATAAAATAAGTTTAATGTATACGTTACAGGCAATTTGTATAATTTCAGTCATTATATATAGTGATTAGACGGTTGCATAATTGGAGGTTATGTTAAATAAACCGACATCGTTGATTCTCATTTCTAGGCTGTGTGTCGTTCTAGCCTTTGATTGTGTGTTGTTTGCATCCCTAAATGAGTTGGCCTGTCTCCGGTGATGTTCACCGGTCGATTAGCTCGCCTGCCGTAAATACCTACAAAATGTGCTAGAATGATGCTGATGAGTTAGCGTACACCCGAATTAAACCCATTGGCTAATGAGTGGTAAAGTTTACTTTAAAAGATACTTTATAGAATGCCTATTTATAATGTCTTAGGCATTATATATAGTGCCTAGTCATTATGTAAAAATGGCCGAACTATAAAAGTTGCCTGTAACAGCTACATTAAAAAACATAAGAATAATAATATAAATCCAAAAGGTTGCAAATAAAGTAAAGCATCATTTCCGAAGGCACCGGATGTGTTTTTAAACGAAATATTATTTCCCTAAAAAAACTTGTTATACAGAGTGTTAAAAAGGGGTAACAAATAAACTTTAAGGGGTGATAGTGCTCATCAAAATAATTCCTTAACTGATTTTTCTAATTCCCCAATTAATTCCCCGAATTCCCCCATTTATTTCCCGAATTCCCCAACTGGTTCCCCTAATTGCCCCACTAATTTCCTATTAATTCCTGTAGTTTGAATACCAAAATTCCCTCGCGGACTACCCCTCGGTAAATGATTACAATACTTAAAAAAGTGATGCACTCATAAGAAGTGATGTGAAATTACCGGTAATGAAACAATTAGTAATATTACCGGTAAAATTAGGGTAACGTTACCCATACCCATACAACACAAACACCATAAAATTAATTTATTAAAACATCTATTGCTATTAACTCCTAATGAGCGCTTAAATTTTTACTTTTATTAATATTTTCTAATATGCTGAACGCTGTGACTTATTTTTATTAAATTGCAACAGCTTGTGAGATGTGAGGCTATGACACATAATAAGGGGAAGTACCGGATATTCGACGCTCGTCACACCAGTATTATTGCACAAACTGCTAACTTTACGCATTATTAATTATATTACCGATAATAATCCTGTGGTAATATTATCAAAAATTATTTTGGGTAACTTTGCGTAATATCACTTAAATTGCCGGTAATATTACCTTCGTAATATTACCACTTACATCACTACACAAAAGTCAATGTCTACATCTGTGAATTGTGAATACTTGTGACTAGTGATATAAGTGGTAATATTATGAAGGTAATATTACCGGTAATTTAAGTAATATTACGCAAAATTATCCTAGATCATATTCGGTAAGATTGCCGTACTATAATTACCGGTAATATAATTAACAATACGTAAAGTTAGCAGCTTGTTGCAATATTACTTGCGTGAAGAGCGTCGAATATCCGGTACTTCCCCTGATTATGTGTCATAGCTTCACAGCTCACAGGCTATTGCAATTTAATAAAAATAAGTCACAGCTTGCAGCATTTTAGAACCTATTACTAGAGGTAAAAATTTAAGCACTCATCAAGAGTTAATAGCAATTGAAGTTTTAATTTTAATAAATTATTTTTGGTTTTGTATAGGGATGGGTAATATTACTACCGGTAATAATAATTATTAATTACCGGTAATTTCACATCACTATATGATTACACTCTGACTATACTGCATTCATCTGAGGTAACGAGGTCTGGACATATAGTATATCAGCCATTTTTGTTTTCCATTTAACTTAGAAACCTGTATGTCCTTACAGCTATAATTTTGCTCTTCGTGCTAATCCATTTATTTTAGCAACTAGCGACCTATTAATTGGCTGATCAATTATTAAATGTGTATATCTTATTACGTCCACATTTGTTATGGTAGTTCTATATAGAGTACTGCATCTGCAGGCAGCAATTTGTTGAATATGGCGACATACTGTATTTAACATCATGAACCCTTTCTCATAACACGAATCAAACTTTTACTGCTCAACAAAATATTATGGTAACTTACCAAGCTGCCTTTCAAAACACATGCATAATTTTGACGTCATTTAATTGCAAGCTAATTAACGAAGTTCCCATAGAATTCAGAGAGTGTAGCAAACCTGAAATTTCAGTTCAATTAATGTCACTCTCATTGCTCTTTTATATATGGGCTTTTAATGTGATACAGCTATAACAGAACCATTAAACGCATTGTTGCATATATTTTGTTAGGGTGTTAGTGTTCAGTAGTTATGGATGAGTCATTGCATTTATTCCACATGTTGTGCATAAAATGCAATTTGAATTTGTATGTGCAGAAATAGCGTGATGAGGAATACAGTTTATACACTATATGATTCCATTTTAAGAGTATTTTACGTCAGTGGGATTTCAAATCATCATAAAATACAAATAGAAAAAATAAATCAACAAAACTGCACATTGTGTTTGTCAAGGTTTATGGTTATACCATAATGGATTTTTCCTTACATTTTTCATATGGTGAGATTATAGCAATAACAACCCACTTCCATATTGAAAGTGAAAATTCACGATCAAGTGCTATCTATCACATGAGTATCATTTTAGAAAAATGCCAATAGAAAAGGTACAAAGTCGTTGATATCTCCATATAATATTGCGAATAGATACAAAACGGAAATCAATCCAAACTGCCGTAAATAAAATCAAGCCAAACTAAGTTTCGAGAATTGTCAAGCGGCAGTGCGTGTCACAAGAGAGCAAAATTTCATTCCGAATGTTGCGGCTATCGATTGCGTCTGGGAGAACCTCGGAAGGTCTGGCAAACGACCAGCTTTCAGGAATTCCGCACTTAAAGCTGATGTATCGGAAATCCACCGCGCCTCATGCGTAAAAACCGCATCCTGAGTCATCCTTGCAATTACCGATTGCCATGGTTGTCTGGAGTACCGTTTATCGTGAATTAGTAAGTGTTTACCGGAAACGAATCGATCAGCTGAGGATTGTGTAATATCATGCCCAGTTACTCGACAGTGGCTTGGAAGCTTCCAAGAACGCCAGACTTTTCCAAGAAAATAGACTCACCATTTCGTCCAGGCTCTTCAGGTCGTTGGTAACAATTTGTGGTAAGGGTCCGTACATCAGCACAGGTTGCTCGTCCTCCATCTCGCTGTCGCTTTCGTCGTTTAGGTCGCCATCTTGGCTTTCGGAGCCTTCGGAGGTGTCCACGCTCTTTCCCAGACGCCTCTGGTCGGCTGCTATTTCCCTGTCTATTTGGCGTTCCATCTGGATCAACATTGGGGCTAACATTCCAAATCTGAAAGGGAGAACCTTCTAGAGGAATGTTCGAAACACTTAGAACTATTGAAGAAACACTTGAAAAATGACAATCTATTAATTGAAGATCAACAGCACTTACTTGGCACCTCTTCTAGCTACTTCTAGAAGGCACAATATCACATGCTTTTCGTTCTTTCTCAGAATTAGGTCGTCGGTTTCGAAGAGAAGGCATTCTATAATCTTCAAGGATTGTCGGCACCAGTGGATGAAGTTGCTTACGTTATCTCTGCAACAAAATACATTTACAATTATGTATACCTAATTTTGCAAATTGAAATAGAAGATTGGTTTAAATATGTTTAGAAAAGATGTGAAATGCTGATGTTGCTGCACAAAGTGCAATTAAAGCACAATAGGTTAAAATGACATCAATAGGAATAGCCTACATTCTCAGGCGACATTTCTGCTGTGTTTTTATGGACCACTTCCATATCTCCACTCTACAAATCCACCTGTGCCAACATTTTAATTTCCTTTTGCAATTTCTTTGGTTACATTATGGATCTTTCAAGAAAAAGATGTAAAACTGTTTTTTGACATTTTGTTGTCTCATCTTCTTCCCTGCTGAAGGCACTAGTATTCCCTTTAAATTCTTCCCGGAATACCATTTCACCAAGATGACATGGGCTTCTTAAATAAAGCTGTTCTCTTCACTTTTACTTGCTGAAATCACTATTACCCTTTTAAATTCTTCTCAAGATACTATGTCCCCAAAGGGCTTAGATTCTTTTAATCAAGCTTTAATCTTCACCTCTACTTGCTGAGGGCACTATTATTATTTTTACAATCTTCTCCGAATACCACGTTCCGGAAGGGACTTAGGTTTTCCTAATCATGTTTTTTAGCCTTCACTTTACTTACTAAGGCACTATTACTCCCTTTAAATTCTTCTCGGATAGCCATGTTCCCGAGGGGACGTACGCTTTTTAATCAAGCTTTAATTTTACTGCTACTTCCTGAACGCACTATTGTTCCCTTTAAATTCTTCTCCGCGAATGTCATGTCCCCGTAGGGACGTAGACTTCCCTAATCAAGCTTTAATCCTCACTTCTACTTGCTGAAGGAAGACACTATTACTCTTTTTAAATTCTTCTCGGAATACTATGTCACCGATGAGACGTCGGTTTTCTTAATTAAGCTTTAATTTTCACTTTTAGTTGCTGACGGCACTATTATGTTCTTTCCATTCTTCTCAGAATACCATGTCCACCAGGGGACGCAATATTTTTTAAATCGAGCTTTAATGATCAGGTCTGCTGAGACATATTCTTTAAATTTCATTCGAAATACCGTATCCGCTCGAGGAAGTAGACTTATTTTAATCAAGCTTCAGTTTTTACTTCTACATGCTGAAGGCACTATTACTACCTTTAAATGCTTTAAATACCACATATTCCCGAAGGGACATAAGCGTATTCCCTTTAAATGCTTCTCTAAATATCACATCCTGTAGGATACATGGGTTTTTAAATCAGGATTTAATTTTAACGTCTACTCGTTGAAGGTAATATTATAGCTTTTATATTCTTCTCGAACTACAACATTCCCGAGGGAACGTAGGCTGTCTGCATAAAGCTTGAATCTAAACTGCTACTAACTGCAGGCCCTTTAAATTGCTATCGAAATACTGTATCTCCGCGGGGAAGTAAACTTTTTAATCAAGCTTCATTCTTAACGTCTACCTGTTGAAGGCACTATTATTTCTCTTTAAATTCTTCGCGGAACAAAATAATCCTGAGGAGACGTACGCGTTTTAGATCAAGCTTGAATCTTCAAGTGAACTTGCTGAAGGCACTATTATTCCCTTTATAGTCTTCTCGGAATGCATGAACCTAAGGAGACGCATGCTTTTTAAATCAAACCTCAATCTTCACGTCTACTTGCTGAAGGCGCTATTATTACGAACTAAGACATATTTAAGATTTAATCTTCACTTCTACTTTTTCGAAATATCATGTCCCCGATGGGATGTAGAATGTGTAAATCGAGCTTTAATGTTCATGTCTACTTGCTGAAAGTATTATTATTCCTTTTAAATTCTGCTCTGAAAAACACGTCCCCAAGGGAACGCAGGCTTTTTTAATCTTCACTTCAACTTGTTCGAAACATTGTCCCCCAGGGGATATATGCCTTAATCAAGCTTCAATCTTCACTTCCACTTACTGACGGCACTATTCTTCCCTCTAAATTCGTCTCGAAACAATATCTTCCCGAGTGAACGTAGGTTGATCTTAACTTTTACTAGCAAGCTTTAACTTTGACTTCTAGGTGCTGAAGGTACTATTACTCCCTTTAAACGCTTCATTAAATGCTGCATCTTGGAGGATACATGGATTTTTAAATTAGGATTTAAGTTTCACGACAACTCGCTGAAAGCACCATTATTCCTTTTATATTCTACTCTAACTACCACATGGGGACGTAGGTTTTTTTCATAAAACTTGAATCTTCACTTCTACTAGCTGCAGGCATGATTATGCCCTTTAAATTCTTCTCTTGAGAGGTTGTGGCCAGCTGGCAGTACTTGCGCTTGTAGTGGACAGGTATTGGGTTCGAGCACCACATCCGGACATTGGTAACATTGAACGCTCTCTGGTCATCATGCTAACACCCTTGGTGGTCGTTACCCCTGGGAAGGGTATTATTTCGACTAATTCAATGGAATAGGTTAGCCAACTTCCCGGGCCACGGCCGAAGAAGACTTATAAAACCGCACTTCGTGCAGTAATTACTGGCTGTCAGCCTATATAAGAGGACGAAGAAGAAGAAATTCTTCTCGAAATACTGTATCTCCACGGGAAGTAGACTTGTTACTCAAGCTTATTTTTTACGTCTACATGTTAAAGGCACCAGTATTGCTTTTAAACTATTCCTGGAATAAAATGGTCCCGAAAGGACGTTGGCTTTAGATCAAGCTTTAATATTCACGGATACTTGCTGAAAGCACTACTATTCCTTTCAAATTCTTTGCGGAACAAAATGACCCAGAGTCTCCTCTGAGCGTTTTAGATCAAGCTTCAATCTTCACATGACTTGCGGAAGGCACTATTATTCTCTTTACATTCTTCTTGGAATACTACCATGAACTCTAGGGGATTCCTAAATCAAGAATTAATCTTCATGTCTACTTGCTAAAGGGGATACTATTTCCATTAAAATTTTCGGTGAATAACATGCCCTGGACGAAGACCTTTTTAAGCTTTAATCTTCACTTCTACCTGCTCGAAATATCATGTCCCCGTAGTGATGTAGGACGTGTAAATCAAGCTTTTATGTTGACGTCTACCTGCTGAAAGCACTATTATTCTCTTTAAATTCAGAACAACATGTCCCGAGGGGATGCAGGATTTTTTAAGCTTGAATCTTCACTTCGACTTGTTCGAAATATCATGTCCCCAAGGGGATATAGGCGTTTTTACTTAAGCTTCAATTTTCGCTTCTACTTGCCGAATGCACTACTATTCACTTTAAATTCTCCTCGAAATAACATATTCCCGAGTTAACGTAGATTTTTTTTAATAAAGCTTGAATCTTCACTTCTACAAGCTGCAGGCACTATTATTCCCTTTAAATTCTTCTCAAAATACCGTTTCCCCAAAGGGAAGTAGACATTTTAAATAAAGCTTTAACTTTCACTTCTACGTGCTGAAGGTTACTATTATTCCCTTTAAATGTCTCTCTAAATATCATATTCTGGAGGATACATGGGATTTTTGCATCAGGATTTAATTTTCACGTCAACTCGCTGAAGGCACTATTATTTCCTTTATATTTTCCTCGAAATGCCACATTCCCGAGGAGACGTAGGCTTTCTTCATAAAGCTTGAATCGTCACTTCTACTAGCTGCAGACACGATTATCCCCTTTAAATTCTTCTCGAAATACCGTCTCCCCGAAGGGAAATAAGACATTTTCAATCAAGCTTTAACTTTCACTTCTACGTGCTGAAAGCACTATTATTCCCTTAAAATCCTTCTACAAATAATTAACATATCCTGGAGAATACATGGCCTTTTTACATCACGATTTAATTTTCAACTCTCTGAAGGCACTATTATGCCCTTTATATTTTAGTCGAAATACCACATTCGCGATGGGACGTAGACTTTCTTCAAAAGCTTGAATCGTCACTTCTATTAGCTACAGGCACGATTATTCCCTTTAAATTCTTCTCGAAATACCGGCTCCCCGCAGGGAAGTAGGCATTTTGAATCAAGCTTTAACTTTCACTTCAACGTGCTGAATGAAGGCACTATTATTCCCTTTAAATGTTTCTCTAAATATCACATTCTGCAGGATACATGGGTTTTTAAATCAGGATTTAATTTTCACGTCAACTTGCTGACGGCACTATTATTGCCTTTATATTCTACTAGAACTACCACATTTCCGATGAAACGTATGCTTTCTGCATAACGCTTGAATCTTCACTGCTACTAACTGCAGGCCCTTTAAGTTCTTCTCTAAATACTGTATCTCCGCGGGAAGTAGACTTTTTTAATCAAGCTTTATTCGTTACTTGTTGAAGACACTAGTATATCTTTTAAATTACTCTTGGAATAAAACGACCCCGAAGAGATGTTGGATTTTTAGATCAAGCTTTAATATTCACGTATACTTGCTGAAGGAACTATTACTGCTTTCAAATTCTTCACAGAACCACATGACCCCGATGAGAGGTAGGCATTATAGGTCAAGCTTAAATCTTCACGTCAACTTGCTGAAGGCATGAACTATTATTCCCTTTATATTCTTGTCAGAATACCATGAACCCGAGGGGACGCATGATTTTTAATCGAGCCTTAATCTTCACGTCTACTTGCTCAAGGCGCTATTATTTCCATTCAAGTTTTCTGCTTGCATACGCCGAACGAAGACCTTTTTCAGCTTTAATCTTAACTTCAACTTGCTCGGAATAACATGTCGCCCAGAAGATGTAGAATTTGCAAATTAAGCTTTAATCTTCACGTCTACTTGCTGAAAGCACTATTATTCCCATTAAATTCTTCTCTGAACAATATGTCCCCGAGGGTACGAAGGCTTGTTTTAATATTTAATCTTCACTTCTACTTGTTCGCAATACCATGTCCCCAAGGAGATATCTTAGGCGTTTTTAATCAAGCTTCATTCTTCACTTCTACTTGCTGAAAGCACTATTGTTCCCTTTCAATTCTTCTCGAAATAACTAACATATTCCTGAGTGAACGTAGGCTTTTTTAATAACGCTTGAATCTTCACTTCTACTAGCTGCAGGCACGATTATTCCCTTTAAATTCTTCTTGAAATACCGTCTCCCCGCAGGGAAGTACACATTTTTAACCAAGTTTTAACTTTCACTTGTACGTGCTGAAGCCACTATTATTCCCTTTAAATGCTTCTCTAAATATCACATTCTGCAGGATACATGGTTTTTAAATCAGGATTTAATTTTCACGTCAACTCGCTGAAGGCACTATTATTGCCTTGATATTCTACTCGAGCTACCACATTCCCGAGGGGACGTAGGCTTTCTTAATATAGCTAGAATATTGATTTCTACTAGCTGCAGGCAAACTTATGCTCTTTAAATTCTTCTCGAAATACTGTATCTCCGCGGGGAAGTAGACTTTTTTAATCCAGCTTTATTATTTACTTGTGAAGGTGCTAGTATACCTTTTAAATTACTCTTGGAATAAAATGACACCGAGGAGATGTTGGATTTTTAGATCAAGCTTTAATATTCACCTACACTTACTGAAAAAACTATTACTCCTTTTAAATTCTTCACGGAACAAACTGACCCCGAAGAGACGTAGGCGTTTTAGATCAAGCTTAAATCGTCACTTCTGCTTGCTGAAGGCACTATTATTCCCTTTATATTCTTCTCGAAATACCATGAACCCGAGGGGACGCATGATTTTTAAATCAAGCCTTAATCTTCACGTCTTCTTGCTGAAGGCGCTATTATTTCCATTAAATGTTTCTGTGAATAACACGTCGAAACGAAGACTTAAGCTTGAATCTTCACTTCTACTTGCTCGAAATAACATGTCACCGAGGGGATATCGGATTTGTAAATAAAGCTTTAATTTTCACGTCTACTTGCTGAAAGCACTATTACTACCTTTAAATTCTTCTCTGAACAACATGTCCCCCAGGGGACGAAGGCTTTTTTAATCTTTAATCTTCAATTTTACTTGTTTGAAATAATATGCCCCCAAGGGCGTTTCTAAGCAAGCTTCAATCTTCACTCCTACTTACCGAGGGTACTATTATTCCTATTAAAAAAAAAATTTTCTGTGTATATGTCCAGGACGAACCCCTTTTTAAGCTTTAATCTTCACTTCTACTTGTTGGAAATACCATGTCCCCAAGGGGACATAGGCGCTTTTAATGAAGCTTCAATCTTCACTTCTACATGTTGAAGGCACTATTATTCCTTTTATATTCTTCTCGGAATACCATGTCCCCTATGGGAGGCAGGCTTTTTAAATTAAGGTTTTAATATTCACGTTAACTTGCTGAAGGCACTATTATATCCTTTATATTAATCTCGGAATACCATGCCTCCAAACAACAAAGTATATTTCAAGATTTAATCTTCAATACTACTTATTCGAAATACCATGTCCTCAAGGGGATGTAGGCGTTTTTAAATCAAGATATAATATCTACGTCTACTTGCTGATGGCACTATTATTGCTTTTAAATTCTTCTTAAAACAAAATCACCTAGAGGGGACGTAGAATTTTAAATCAAGCTTTAATCTTCGTCAATTTGCTGAATTCTCTTTATACTGTTCTAAGATACCATGTTTCCGAGGCGACGAATTTTTTTTAAGATATAATATTCACTTTTATTCCCTTTAAATTCTTCTACGAATAAAATGACCCCGAGCGGACCCAGGATTCTTAAATTAAGGTTTAATCTTCAGTCTTCACTTTTACTTCCTGAGAGCACTATTCTTATTTTAAAATATTTCACGGAATATGAGGTGCCCGAGAGGTCAACTTTCTTAATGAAGCTTTAACCTTCACTTCCATTTGCTGAAGGTACCATTAACATATGTCAATTCTTCTTAGAATACCATGTCACCGACGGAATACCGTTTTTAAATCAAGCTTCTTTAATAAATATTTGATACAGTCTAGTATCGACTAATACTCTTTACTGTTTGTATGTGCTCTGAACTTTCCCTTTGTGTTTTATATGCAGAAGCTCTAATTATATCCAGTCAACGTTCGTGTCTAATTATGGTTCAGCCACATTCCCTTAAGTGTTTGCATTATAATCTACTTAGTTGACGTTATAACCGCTGTTTATTATGTTTGTACAAGATTAGCTTATCTTCTACTATATATTTAAAAAAATAATATTTAGGTATTCTGTTTATTCTTTATTGAGTCTTTTAAATACTAATTCAGCAAAGTCAATTAGTGTCATCCTCCCATATTTGCAGTTTCACATACTATTCTAACCAAATCGTTGGGAGTTTTTACTCATTTTTACATAAGTTGATTATGTTGCATTGTTGCTCAATACATTGTATGTTGTGATCTCAGAATATTCTTAGAAATTTTCACTTTCTAGCCCATTGTCTAATTTGTATTGGTATTTTGCCTGGTTTTTTCTTTCTATTTCATTGCTGGAGAAATTCCATGTAGTTTTGTTTATATATTTTTTGTTCTTCACATTCTCTGCATTTTAATCAATATTTTTATTGTTGTGTCTTGTTATGTTGCTACGTACCTTTTGATATTTTACTTTATTTGTTCAGTTTAAAATATGATGCTGGCTTTGAGTTACAGCTCTTGGTTATTTTTCTTTTAAGTTCATATAATTACAACGTATCCTCTAAGAACTGCTGTCTGCTAAAAGGTCAATAGTAATAATATACATATTAAATAATTGAGCAATAATGTAAGTCTTCTTTAACGTGAAAATTGTTCGTTACGACATTTTGCAACTTCACCTTTACTGGTGAATTAGTTGGGCATGGTTTAATTAGAATTATTATCTCAATACTCTTTAAGTTCGTCTCGCTGTTATGATTTTTGCGTAGTTCCAAGGTTAAAGTAAACATTTACGATGCCTTCTAACTTTCTCTCGTTTTTTTTTCTGACAGTATCAGTACTAGCAAAAATGTGCAAAATTAGGCCAAGCAATGATAACAACTGGAATTTACGATCGTTACATCTCTAAATATTATCCATTAATAAACATTTTTATCTATCCTAATCTCGTATGTTTTGGCATAAACTTCTGTGTCACCTTGATGCATCCTAAAATAGCTATGATAAGAAGGTACATTTTCACAGGGTTTGAAGGATGTAAACACCTATCTCGTGATAGGTCAGAGCACTTACGATATGTCCGGAGCATAATTTGAAACTGATTTTACTTTAAACAGAAAATTGTTTCAAAGATATTCTCACTAGTAAGGTTTTGGGGATGGTCCACATCCAATTTGTTTTACATCTGCACCGTCGAGTGTATACTTTCATAGCTACCATGTATCAGCGTTTTGCATTTCTAGAGTGGTCTTTCCATAGTCAATGTGACCACAGTGCCGGAAGTCTTTTTGCAGCTAATAAACCCAATGTACAGAAGTTGATGGTTATCATTTTTTGTATTAGTCCCCTTTGTATGATTATAGATAGAACTGAGAAAATTGAACAACTATATCGGTTCCTGGACGGTAAATTCTTCTATAGTTTCAATGGACGTCACCATTTTCTTTGTCCAGCAACGCTTGCTATTATCTGAATGTCTACTTTATCAAGTTTTTGTCATGGTCATTCTATCATCTTTCAGTCATTTTCCATATTGATTCTCTGTCAGTTTACCTGCTATCGTTCTACCTATATTCTCTAGTATATCTATTTCTTGAAACAATTCCTTTTGTAGTACTGTTCTTGTTTCTTCCATGCTCTGTGTGTCATTGTATTATTAAAACCGAGTGTGCACATAATCAAATAGTTAAAACTCCCCATCAGGATAACTATAGTCATTTATTAAATTTCGAAAAAAGCAATCCTTCCACCGGTAAAAGTTATTGCCTAGTAATTCAATCTTCCATTAGAACGGGCCAGCTCAACCGAGCGAACCTCAACACGAATTCGATACCTTCGACACATCAGTGGACATAATCAGCAAATGGTTCGATGAACTCCGGCGCTTCCTTGAAGCGCCTAGATTACCATAGACACTTGATTCGGAAAGCGATTTGATGAGCCTCCTCGAGTGGAAGAGCCTGAAATGTGCGATCCTGCTTACCTAGCAAAAAAGGTCCCGGCTTTGGCGGTGGAGAAGAATTTCACGTCGGAGATCTCGACGAGCTGCTGGGCCTGGGCGAGGGATCCGGTCACGGATCGGGTCATGATTTTTCGGGCCTGTTTCCTCTGCACATATTCGACGGCTTGCGCCTTCACTGCGTTGGCGTGCTGTAAATAAAAACGACCTGTAGAGCGGTAGCTGCGTAAATGCGAACCGGTAAAGTTCACGAATTAAAAATGCTAATACGCTAAGCTGAGGAAACATGCTGGTATTTGTTATTACTTCACACTATTGATGAAATCTTTGCTCAGTCACTTATTTTGCCAATTGGCATCATGGGTTCCTGTTTTTAGGTTAAGACAAGAGTCAAGGTTCTCAAACTTTTTCATTTGAAGTAAAGTGAGCTGAACGTCTGTAATTTGGACATCTGGGTATTTAAAATTTTTTGTTCACACACAGGATCTCGATCTTAACTTTATAAACACAATATAACATTATGCATTCTCATGCTGTCGCTATCTATCGGAGGAAGGTGAACTGACGTTTCATTTTACTGTGAGGAGGGCGCTTTGTATGCGTATTAAACGATACGTAAAGTAATCTGTTACTGATAAGAGAGCTTTTTGGATTTCGCGCTTTCCGTTAAGCGAATTGGTAATCGCCGACTCATTTTTAAACCGATTTCCTCCATCTAGGCTTCGCGCAATAATTAGTTCCCGTGGCTTTTGTGAATTTTCTGTAGCCAAAGTCGTCGCACATACGGCGCGATTATGTGTATTTCATATGATAAGGACCATACCATGTTGAACCTTGTTCTATTATATGTTTGTTTAAATAGCAATTTTAATGAAACAGTTCGGTGGTCGCTTTGGAATTTTCAACCTAATAAAAGACATTTTACAGCTAGGGTGACCACCTTTCAATTTATATAAACCCTGAGATCCTTCGTGAGTAAAAAAAGGTTTTCTTCAATGAAAAATACAGAATGTTTATAGAAAACAAAAAGCAAGCAAATAAAACGTTTTCATTCCTTACTATTAATGGTTAGCAAATATAATACAGGGTGTAACTCAAATACTTGCCCATATCGTACGTCACAAATTGGCGAAAAAAGTTCATGTAAGCATAGTTTCAATTTTCAACCTTTACGGAGATACAAATGGGAGGGGAGGCTTATTTACGAAAAGGTTTTTATTTTTTCCATACGGCTTTAAGAGATTAAAATTAGCTCTTATAAATTGAACCTATGTTTTAAATGAACTTTTTTTGTCAATTTGTGACGTAAAATCCGCCCTTAAAATAATGCCAAACATTTCAGTTACACCATATACATACAGGGTCTCGAAGAGATGTGGGGTGGAAGATATTTCAAAAACTATGAGAGTTATATGAAAATCGCTTGTATAAAAGTTGTAGGTACTAAAATGGTGCAAATTAATGTGCGTACGTCTAGGGATACACGGGGTAGTTCCAAGGAGTACGCCTGGTTGTTTATACAAAAGGGCGGACTTCATTTGTTGTTTTCAAAAAAATATTATTTATATTATAGAAAATTAAATGTGGATAACCAATTCTTTTTCCACAATGCGAAGTAATCTGTCGTATCCACAAACGAAGAAATATTTCTGGTGATATGACATACAAAGAAAAATATAACCGATAAAGCAGTGAGAAGGCTTTTGTCATTTCTAATTAAGTGCGGACTTATGGGAGTGTGGCTTTGCCAAATATATTGCTACACATAAGCCGCAATCCTTTACTCTTCAGTGGGTATTAAGTGCCAGTTTACTTCGTGACAACCAAATTTTGAAAAAATGGCTGATAACTTGACAAGTGTCATTAAATTTAGTGTTATTATCCATATATTTTCTAATTTGATTTACCAAAAAATATATACATACTATTAATTTCCTAAATTGTTAGTTTTTATAATAATGGTGAGGCACTAACACCCCATGAAGGAGCTTGGCCTGCAAGGCGGAAGGTCAGAGCTTCCGTATCCTCGCTCTCACACCCGGCTGTCGCGTGTCAAATTCATGACACGTGGTGTTGTGGTGAGCATCACGCATTAGACAACCGCATTATTACCCCTTATTCTTTCCACGCAGGTACCCAATTATTTAAAGCGACTGGGTAGGCCGCCCACCAGGCATCGATCTGGGATTTGAACTCCAGACTTAGTTTGAGGTGTAGATTTATCTATTTTAGGAATAATTTTCTATTGTGTTTTTTGTTTAAATACAAGTATTGTTACAATTTTTCTGATTTAAATTACTAAAAATATAAATAGTATATGCATGCTTTGTATTTTTTTGTCATTTTTGTAAAATACTCCCGCAATCATTAATGAAGATCTTTTATTTTGTAATAATAACGCTTCTGCTAATATTTTGCACACAATAGTCTTCAGGGGTACTTGAGAAACAGCTAACATGCTAAGGGATGCGTCAAGAAAAAGGGTTCAGAACCGCTGATCTAAAGTTAACGGTTTTGGAAATAATAACGATGTTATTCAAAAAAGACTCAACGTTACCTAAAATAGCTATTTATGCTACTAGTGCTAAAAGTTGACGTTTATGCACGAGACATGAAAATTATGAAACGAAGACGAAGGCTGAGTTTCATAACATGTCTCGTGCATAAACGACTTTTAGCACGCGTTGCATACAATATTTTATCTACGACCTTAATTTTACCGTTATTAATCCATAAATATCGATTTAAGAAAGGTTCGCATCTGCGACACTTTTAATTTATGTCATAATGAACAGTAGGCTACGCCGCGATGGCGATTGTTTGGCCACGCCCGTGCTGTCAAGGTGAGTTACGAAATGTAATTATTGATACTCCACATATGACTGTATTCATTACCTAACGCTTTAATTATTTCAAAAACGCTTTACCTGTAACGCAAGAAGCAACTAGAATAGCTTTACAACTTCACTTGCAGTTCGAAATTGTAGTTTTATAACCTCACTTCACTTTTAGCCCGTGTGCTAAAAGTAAACAGCTGATTTCTTTAAACACGCTAAACTATAAAAACGTCACTTTTAGTGAAACAAGCTAGCGCTAAAAGGCCTACTTTTAGTAGTGGTCGTAGATAAAATATGTTTTTTGTGAATTACTTTACGAGTGAGAAATAGTGCTTTTTGGCGTTAATGCTGTATAGAGTGCTCAAAATTTTCAAATTTAATAATTTTTTATTTTTACCATTGTAGTTTTTGAAATCCCTTTTAATGAGTTTTCTTCTGATATCTTAAATCATATTGCTAAAATCTACGGTTGAGTCT
>OW679203.1:51463513-51568172 GCA_940337035.1 Agriotes lineatus | reverse complement strand
AGATTTGTCATTCCACGGCATACCGTGCTATTTTTCCATTCGAATTTTTCGACTTACAATTGTTAATTGTTTTCCCTTGAGTATTTATAACTTGCCCACTGTCTTATGGTATCATTTCCAATCTCCAGTGCTCTGCGCAAAGCATATCAATATTGCTTTCCTTTGTGGGACTTGTTCTGCAGATCTCTGTTGAAATTGTTGTCGTGTGACGACACAACAAGCAGATAGAATTCTTAGGAATTGTTTTGGAAAACTCTTTGTTGCCGTTTCAAGTAAAAGGCTGGCCCGCTTAAATGTAATATCTACTTATTACGAATGTTGTCATAATAAATGTGTGTATTAATTTTTAAAGCGCAGTGCAGTTTGCGCATTTTGCAGCTAACTAATCATTTCAAAGGTTCACAAATACGGTAAGATCCAAATTCCGTACACATCCTCACAGGTTTTCCTGGAAGGGACCTCTACTACATCACAGGCATTAAAAGAGCATAGTCATGTCCTAAACAATTAAAAAAGCGGTTTTTGCTATACTGACTGAGGTGACTTTCCTGGACGAACGCCTCTTCTTCTAGTTTAACACCCGCCCCAAACCGATGAGCTACTCAGCACCATATAAGCTTATTATATGTCGTGAACGAGGATTTACCAGTAAAAATATGTCTTCTCTTGGTATTTTATCCTATTTTTCCAACTCTACAAAAGTTAAATGTATTTCTAACTTTTTATCTTTACATGCTTTGTGGTCGTGTCGTATTATCTAAGATATGAGTCCGAAAATGGCGAGAATCCAAGAGGATGGCCCCGATTACAGTATATCAAACAAATTAAAGAGTTGGATGTACTGCAAAGAAAAAAATAAGAGCAGGACGCAGAACTGAGCCGAATGGATCGCTGCGACAAACCAGAAGACTGGACTCAGGAGGAGGAGGGTTCTAACACTGTTGCTTCTTCGCTTACTTCGTCCATAGTCCCTTGCCGTTTATTGTTAATATAAGGTAATAACAAAATAAGCTAAATATTAAAGACAGGAAAACTCCAAAATTAGCCAAATCAAGCTAAAAATTACAATAAAAACTAAACTACCTTAGAAACTGGGAAACAACCTTTCATGAAAGTGTTTCGTGTTCTCAAATTTTTAAACTGTCTTTTCTACATAGTAGTACTTTTTTTATTTATTTACATCAGTTTTAAGAAAATTTAAAATAGACAATGGTCTTAAATACGGGAAATCCACTTCCTTGATTTTACTGAGGCAATAGTAAAACTAGCAGGTGAAACTGCATCGTTTAAACTTGGCAAATGGAAATTGAACACTCTCAAACACCAAATAGGGGCTCGCTGAGTATTTTGTTCATACTTCTTCAGGAAATGTACATACAGGGTGGACCATGAAACTAGTAACCCCTTACCATATAGACAAATAAGAAATAGAGGTAGTTGAGCGTTGTCTATACCTGGGACACAACGTAAAACGAGGTGAAGAACTTCAAGAAGCCGAAATAGCCAAAAGAGAGGCCTGATAACTTTATAAATGAATATGCATTCTCATATGGCCTTACAACGTCGATAGTAACCAAAGCAAATAGCTAACAAACTAGCAGCTGCCCTAAGAGCTATGGCAAATGAAGCACTTCACGATATAAAAAAAATGAAAAGATGAGGAGCAAAGTGGTGAGAAAGATTAAAACGAGTAACGCAATCAAAATGGAGCTGGGCTGGACATATGGCAAGAAGAACACGATTGCTACATTGGAGACCAATGACAAGTTATAGTAAATTGATTTGGTAGCCAGGTGACATCAGGAAAATAGAAGATCATCAATGTTATAGAAGAATGGGAAATAATTGGAGGCAATTTTGTCCAAAATTTAGACTTCCATATTTAAACATATGAATCGAATGCTCACACCTGATGACAAATAGAATAAAAATGTGGCCACTGTTGGCGAGTCATATATCTATAAAAGCATTAACTTTTACCAGCGATTTCAGCTACACATACATGTAGCTACGCCGCCTACTTCTTACAATATTAATAATAATAATAATATACGGTATTTCCTTTTAAATCAAGCTGATTCGAAAACGTTAAGAGCAAGTAAAGCCATTGAAAACATAAAACAAGTCCACAATGGCTTTTAATTGAACATTTTGAAATATATCCAGCCAAAGGTTGAACCAAGGAACGTGTTCTGTGCGGAGGTGGGTGGGCACAAAAGCTTAAAAGTTCAAGTCGCCTTAAAAGCTGCCAATTGTAGGAGAATAGCAAATGCAAAACACAGATTTCTCCGTTTCGATTCCTTTAATGTGCGGTTATTTCAGGTGTAGTTGAGCGCAATTAGCCTGGGGCGGGTAATGCCCGCTCTTAATTTGGAGTTGCATTTGTTTGGTTTCGCCGAGCGGCATTGTATTGTAATGCGCACTAATTTGGAGAACACGTACGCCGCTGACCGTGAGAACGCGCGTTTTACGATATTTCTTCGGAATAAACAATGTGCAACCGCGCTATGAAAGTACCAGCAAAGGCGCATACCAGCGCGGGTCATTTTCTAACGCACACAAAGGTGAGATTCTTATTGGCGTAACTTTTCCGTGTTTTGGTAACTTTACATAGATATTGATAGTGTTTTGTAGTGGAAACCATTCAATACATAGATGTGGGCTGTAATTTTCAGTCTTAAAATATTCGTTATCATTTACAGACAGCAGCGAGCAAAAACCCATCAAGGGGAATTTACCTATGGTCGTGGCAGCGCTCTTCACCCTCGCAAGGTCCCAGAAAGTCTTCTGGACTTGATTATTCGACATTTGAGTCTAGAATTTGGAGTGTAAAGGGATAATCTCATAGCATTGATAATTATAACCCACGTTAAGAAAACTGGATGGTTAATGTCACTTTTATAAACAAAATACTATTTAGATCCAGAACGCCCAGACGAATTGAGTACCGCTTAATCTACAAAACGCCAAATTTCGCTTTAAATCTTGAATTCCATACTTTGATGCTCATTCTAGCGACTTTAGAAAGAGTGTACTTACTTTCCCCCTACTTTCATCTTGGTACTAGAACCTTATTTTTAAGAAAAATTCCTTATAGCCCAATTCGCTTTGACAACCTGAGGTCTTAATTTCTAAACCTCCCCAAGAAGGACAAACCGATGATCCACCACTGGGAGTGTTTCCAATAAGGCTAACGACGACGATGGCAAAGATTACATATTCGCTATAGTGAAATGATTTTTATGTCCATATAGTATAATACATACAAACACATCCATGAGTGTGGTGGTCATCCTGGTGTTTTTTAGAATTTTTTCCCAACATTGACCCGTAAAGAGAGAAAGATTTTTGTTTTCGTATTCTTATCTCTAGCTGGTTTTACCACATTTTCTGAAAAAAGCCTTCGAATTGACAGCCAGCCATCTTGTGCATTATCAAAAAGAACAGTTTAATTTGTTAAATGTCATGAGATTTTCCTTGCAATAACTATCTGATGTATAATGTTTTTAGAGCAATATAAACATCCCAAAAAAGGTGCGCAAGGAAAAATGGGATTAAAACACCTGTAGGAAGGTCTTAGGAGGGAGCGGTTGCAGAAGATACAAGGACCAACCTTCTTTCTCTATCGTCTATCTTACCGAAGGTTGCTCTCGTTTGACTACTTGGAAAGTGCACCTTAAAATTACAATGTCTTACTTAGCCAGTGTGTTCTTATCATTCCTGCTCTTCTTTTCCCTTCGATCTTCCCTTAAATTATTAGTTGCATAAGTCGATACCGCGTATGTCGCATATGTCTCTAATATCACAGTTTAACTTTCTTGATGGTGTTTAGGAATTCCAAATCTTTGCTAAAATTCTTAGTACTTCTATGTGGTCTTTAACTCTATCTACCCACAAAATTGTTAAGATAGACTCCTGAGTATGAAAGAAAATCGAGGAGACCAAAGCCTAGATGAGCTGTAGAGCCATACACGAAGAGAAATGGTAGATCTTCATCTGTGTTATTCACCAGTAGAAAAAAATTTGCGTCTGGCGTGGTTTACAGGTTGCTGTGCTCTTTTGCATCACTCCTGATAACAACGGGTGAAAGGTTTGTTTTTCTATTTCAACACTGACTCGGTCCAATCCTGGAAATCGTTCGTTACATAATTAAAGGGAAATTGCTGATGTAAGATAGAAGATAATGATCAGCTATTATAACCAAATAATTCCTCTCGATGTCATTTTTTTAAATTACATCTACAATAAAAGCAAATGCTGGACCAAATATTGTGTTCAAATATAATTTTGTAATTAAAAGCTTATTTCTAGAAATGTATTGTTGGAAGTTCTATACTTTCTTTACCTCAATTGCAGTATAGATTGGAATTTTGTAATAACAAAAGCTTCAAACCATTGCTTTAAACATTGTCTACTTCCTCTTCGCTTTGGGCTCGAAAATATTTCTTGTTGGCCTGGCTGGCTTTCTTATTCTGTTGGTGATGAAAACTAGCTGTAGGTCTACCTGTTGGGGTCGTTCGGAGGTATTCTATCTGCGTCGTTCGTTTTTATCTAGTCTTCTTCCATTTGTGTAGTCCAGGGACTCAGTCATTTTCCTGATTTTTATTCAGTTCGCTTCATTTTGTGCACCAGTTCTTTCTGCAACCTTCCCATTTCTTTGTCTGTTTCTGTATGTTATTCCCAGCATCTAGCTTCCTATTATTTTTCTTAATAATGTCGCCTTCTGCTTCGTTCTCTGTGTGACGGCTGTTGTTTATGTAAATTAAGTTATAGCAGGTCTCATAGCTACTTTGTACATTATGGCTTCTGGATTTATTTTGCTGCTTCACATATTACCAGACCATGTATTGACGCAGGCGCCCAGCTACTTGACTCTATCTTATTATTTGTTGCTTTGTTCCTGCGATTAAATTTAGTAGGTACTTATAACTAAAAGGTAACAGAATTTCATGAGCAGTTCGATCTACTTTCAGTACTGTGCTATAACCTTAGACGGATTGGGCGTCTGTTGCATATTATATGATGTAGATTTGGTTGGAGATCATCTTTCATTATTTCATTATTCGATATTAGTATTGCGCCGCCTGTAGGTACAGCATATTATATGATGTAGGTGCCGTTGAAGATTATCTTTATTATCTGATATTATTGCGTCGTATGCATAGCATATTCTGATACACCTGTCGTTAGAGATCATCTGCACTATCTGATATCAGTAATCTCTCGTCTGTATAACAAATTATATGATGGGGTTATCGTTGGATATAATGTTCATTATCGGATATTAGATTTGCGCCGCCTGCACAGCATATTATATGATGTATATGCCGTTGAAGATTATCTTTATTACCTGATATCAGTATTGCGTCATATGCATAGTATATTTTGATGCACTTGTCGTTAGAGATCATCTGCATTATCTGATATCAGTGCTGAGTCATCTGTATAGCATATTATATGATGTACTTGTCGTTAGAGATCATCTTCATTATCTCGTCTGTATACCATATTATCTGATGTGGTTGTCCTTGTTGATCATATTCATTATCAGATATCACGACTGCGTCCTCTGCACATCATATTATATGATGTTCCTGTCGTTGAAGGTCATATTTATTAACTGATATCAGTATTGAGTCGTATATATAACATTCTATGATACCTTGTCGTTAGAGATCATATTTATTGTCTGATATCAGTATTATGTTGTCTGCATAACTTATTATATCATGTCCTTGTCGTTGCAGATCATACTTCTTGTTTGTATAACATATTATATGATGTGGTTGTCGTTGGAGATAATCTTAATTATCCTATATTAGTATTCCGCCGTCTGTACAGTATAGTATATGACGTAGTTGCCGTTGTAGATCATCTTCATTATCTGGTATTAGTACTGCGTTGTCTATATAGCATATTATATTATGTACTTGTCGTTAGAGATCCTTTTCATTGTCTTATATCAGTACGTCGTCGTCCCTATAGCATATTATATGATACGGTTATCGTTGGAGATCGTTTTATTATCAGATATTAGTTATGCCTCGTCTGCATAACATAATATGCTAATGGAGTTACCGTTAGAGATCATCTTTATTGTGTGATATCAGTATTGTGTCCCCTGCATAGCATATTATATGATGTACTTGTCGATAAAAATCACCTTAAATAACTGCTATCAGCAGTGCGTCGTCTGTATAGCATATTATATGATGTTGCTGGCGTTGAAGATCATCTTTATTATCTGATAACAGCATTGCGTCGTATGTATAACATTTTCTGATACACTTGTCGTTAGATATCATATTTATTATCTGATATCAGTATTGCGTCGTCTGCATAGCATATTATGATGTCCTTGTCGTTGGAGATCATACTTCTTGTCTGTATAACATATTATACGATGTGGTTGTCGTTGAAGATCATCTTAATTATCCTATATTAGTATTTAGTCGTCTACACAGCATAGTATATGATGTAGTTGCCGTTGGAGATCATCTTCGTTAACTGATATTAGTACTGCGTTGTCTACATAGCATATTATATGATGTTCTTGTCATAGAGATCCACTTCATTATCTGATATCATTAATGCCTAGTCTGTATAAAATATTATAAGGTGTAGTGGTCGTGGGAGATCATATTCATTTTCCTATATTAGTATTCCGTCTGCACAGCAAATTATATGATGCAGCTGCTGTTGAATATAATCTTTATTACATGATATCAGTGTTGCGTCATCTGCATAGCATATTATATGATATACTTGTCATTAGAGATCGATTTAATTGTCTTATATCAGTACTTCGTCGTCTGTATAGCATATTATGTCGTTTTATTATCAGATATTAGTTATGCGTCGTCTGCATAGCATAATATGCTAATGCAGTTGCCGTTGGAGATCATCTTTATTATGTGATATCGGTATTCCGTCATCTGCATAGTATATTATATGATGTACATGTCGTTACACCTTACACCTTAAATAGCTGTTATCAGCACTGCGTCATCTGTATAGAATATTATATAATGTGATTGTCGTCGGATACCATCTTTATTATCTGATATGGGTATCAAGTCGTCTTCATGGCATACTATACAGTGTATGCAGTTAATGCGCCGGTCTCCGATTACGCTTTCACTTATTTTCCGACAAAAAGTTTGCTTAAGGTAACCCTGAAGGGGTTGAGAGGGGCACTTTTTAAAATTATTTTGACATATACAGGGCCAAAGGCTGAGTTTCATAACATGTCTCGTTCATAAACACTTTTAACACGAGTTTGCACACAATATTTTTTCTACGGCCTTAAATTTACTGTTATTAATCCAGAAATGTCGATTTAACAAAGGTTTGCATTTATGACAGTTATAATTTATGTCATAGTAAAGAGATAGCCTTGACGCGCAAGTGAATGTTTCTGCAGCCGGTAGCTGTCAAAGTTAGTTATCAAAGGTAATTATAAATGTACACATTTTACTTTATTCATTACATAATGCTTTAATTATTTAAAAAAAACTCTTTACCTCTAACGAACGAAGTAACTAGAATAACTTTATAACCTCACTTCCAGTTGAAAATCCTAAATACCACACCAGCTGTTTACTTTTAGCACATGAGCTAAAAGTAAACAGCTGATTTCGCTTTTAACACGCTGATTTATAAAACGTTACTTTTAGTGAAAAAAGCTAGCGCTAAAAGGCCTACTTTTAGTAATGGTCGTAGAAAAAACTATTTATGTAACATTTTTTAATCTCGTACGGTCAAGAATAGTTAATTTCTTGCCGATTCAGTTTTAAGTGGCTTTTTCGTGGACTTAAAGGAATGTTATTAACTTTTTATTGTGCCATTCTACCGCAATATGCAGTTTTTGCATCTACTCCCAATTGTTGATTCTGGCTAAGCGTTCCAAATTATCGTTGCACAACCTTAATTGGTTGAATTCAATGAGAACGTTCTTTATCAGTACTTGTTGCTCCCTATCAAGCTATTTATTTATTTGGAACAGACAAATTGTTATTTCTAACAATCAACAACTTTCGTGATTACTTAATCTAAAACTAATAATCCAGTGCCTGGTACAGTGAAATGTTAGACTCACAGTAATTCCTCAGATAAAAAGAGTGAACAGGAACGTTCCCGGTCCAGAATATGATCAAATCGAGATGTAATCGGCCAATTTGGAGAGTTGTAAGCCAGTTTAAGATACAGCAGACCATTATTATGATAAGAGCTGCATTAAAATTGAGAAATATCTAACCCGAACGTGGGTTCACTATGCACAAAACACCTGGCCGATACGTTCAGAAGATTAACCGGTGCTGGTTATAAGTTACAAATATCACACTGTAATAGCTGATTAAGTTATTACTCATGTAAGATTGTTAGGAAAACTGGGTGTCGTAACTGGCCGGCGTTGCAAGAGCCGTTCGAAATTAAAAATTAATTAACGGATTAGTTACCCGCTAATTAAAACATGTAATGAGCTGCTCGGAATCTTAATCCGCACGCACGGGAATTTCGTTAAGTAGCGTAGCGATAGTTTGAAAGTTAATTCCCATCGTTTAATAAGACAAGCTGCAGTTGTCGGCAGCTACTTTAATCTGCCAGATTAGATCGGGCAGGTAGCGTAGGCGCTGACTTTTAAATTTCTCCTTTATCGGCGCACCATTGCGCGTTTTATGCGCCTTTGTGAACTTTGAGGAACTTGCGACGCATCTGAATTTTGCCCATAAACCGGCAATCGCCTACGAGACATTTGGGATTAAAACGGGTTTGATCGGCCGTTAATAAAACTATTTATGGCCGACTCTGGCAGAGGCGCAGGCATGCTATAAAAAGATCCATTCATGGCCTCAGGATATAACTCAAGACAGACGACGTGTTTTACCAACTTCTGTAACATGTAAAATCGTTATTTTTAAGGGTTACTGTTCAAGTATCAAACGCAGTGAAATGATTTGAGCTCCATTTAAATTTTGTAGTGGTTAGAAAACGAAACAATGAAAAGAAGAAAAGGCAAAGAGAGATTCACTCATGTCCATTTGCTAAAGCAGTGTCCACACCATCTGTGCCGTTTGGCTTCACTTCACAAACTTTCCAAACGTCGCGCTGCAGTCTCCAAACAGCAGACATTCCAATCAGCACAGCGAGAGGATCGTGATCAACAACAGACATTCCAGTATCCTTCTGCGTCATGCAAAAAAGCCAATTGCATAGGGCAATAAACGGACGAGCGTTCGACTTGACTAACAATAGGCCAAAGTGAGAGTCAACCCTGCTGGACAATAAGACCATGAAAGTTATTTCAACCGCTTGTGCGACAATAGAGAGAAGAAGCCCTGGCTGGACAATCCCATTGCATGCAAAAAATAGGGAACCCTCTCATGCACAAGCGACCTATATAAACGTAGACACTGTGGGATTCAAGCATTGCATCTTCACATCCCGACTTGATTTAGTTTGAGCGAGTCGAGGACACGGGCCAGATACCTAGCCTCCAAATCAGCTTACGACGTGCGTTTAGACTTAATTCACTATTTGTATCTGTAATTTGTGTTCTAATGAAAATAAAGAGAAGGTTAGCGTTTTCCACATTCGTATATATATTGTTGAACTAACCAAATACTTACAATCTTATATTTAGTGGCATTGAATAGAAGTTCATGCAAAACACGACGTTAGAATTTCTATATCTTCATTCAAGCTTGAAGGGAAGAAAATTGATTTAACGCCTCTGGCCTATGGAGTTTTCTGGATAAGTTTTAGATATCTACATACTCGTTTAGGAACAATATTTCGCCATAGTTGAAACTCGGGCTTTGCTAGAGTGGTGTCGTAGTGCCAATATTGTTTCTATATTTTCAGCTATTTATTTTAAGTCCATGCAAGACTGAATATTCTGATTCTCAGATTTTCCTTCAAGCTTCAATCATAAAGATCCAACTGTTGAAACTGCAACGTTGTACCATATGTCTGTGTATTCGTTTAGACGCAGGAAGTCGTTTGTCTTGGTCTCGATGTTTTAATTCACCCAATTAGAATTTTTAAATTCAGATCAAACTTCATGCAAAAGAGATACCATCTAAAATGCAGCTCACCTAGACAGAATCTTAAAACTAGTGTCAACTAATCCCCATTTTAGCATGTATCTAGGCCGGGGCTCATCATTCGTGACATTCAACGGAGTTCTATGCTCACAAGTCGATCTATCCCTCTGGGTAAATTGTGAACATTTGTGGTGTTAGACTCAATCAAAGTAGAGTTGAGTTCTATTATTTAGTATACAGTTTTCACAAAAGACTAAAGTAACGTAGAGAATATGAAGACTTGTCGATCTTCAATTCCAACACAGCATGTTGCTGTTCATAATTTACAGCTGCGTTTTCCAGAGGTTTGGGCCTGGCAGTATTTCTTTATTTATTATATACTACGTATACTATGCATTACATAGGATTGATCAGTATCAATTACATCTATACACCCGTTCTAATTATAAGTTCTGTAAAAATTGCTTCCCTGTTGCTTATCGTCTGTAGTTAAGTACAACTCTGCCATAGTTCTACCTATTTCTTCCTTTGTGGTTCTTTTCCCATCACCTACATCTCATTGCCTGGGAGTTCCATACCAAGGCTATATAACTTTTGGCATCCCTTGATTTTCTAAATGCATGGTTCAACCATCTATATTTTTTGCTATTGTTTCAGTGTTTATGTATTTCTGATTAGTTTTTCTCCACAACTAAACACTATACACTCTGGCCAACATATCCTTCATATACCTGGTGGGCCATGTAACTCGGTCCCCCTGCACATTCACAATAGGCAACGCGGTTGTATACATAACTATCCTGATCCGCTGCAAATTTTAAAATAATACTACACATTCACGTTACAAGTGAAGTGCCGAGTTATGTGGCCCACCCGGTATATCTCAAGCATCGATTCACAAATACTTGCAGCTTTCTTTTTATTCGAGTTGTAATTTACCATTGTTAGATCCGTTTGAGAATTCTTACCCCTACTGGCTTCTAAAAGCACACGATTTAGGCGTAATTCGTTGCGTCGAACTTCGAGATATATTTGAGCACATAAGTTGCGCATGGTGTGTGTTCCGTAAATACAGCTGTTTGGTGAAGTCCCCTACCATGCCGATTAGGGGCATTATGACGATTGTCGCAATACGCAGTCTAGGCATCTGAAATTCCGAATACCGTCTCATTTTTTAGTTTTGTGGAATTCCACATCGATCGACGGGCGGACATATTCAAAGGAACCTTGTCTCATCCCCTTATGTCCTGTATAGCAGCCGTTTCATCGACGCCCTATACATCAATCTATCGTTTCGTAACCCTCCTGATCCGGACGAAGCTCTGGAGAAGATCCCTTACATCGCGTCTAGAATTGACGCCAGTTTGATCCGTGGAGCTGTTCAATTTTCTTCCGTTTTCGAGTCACGAGCCCTATTTGCAAGCCCGCAAATCTCGATCAACTTTGCTGCATAGCGATCCAGTAGGCGCGGCTAAGAACTTGCGCTAGGTCTGTGGCTTATATTTCGTTTAGCACTTTGCCGTTTATTGAACTACATTTCAGTCAAGTTGAGTGTATGTTTCTTATCTAATAATGTTTGTGTAATTTACAGCTAATTTAAAATGTACTAGAATAAGACTTTGTACGTGTAAATTATCAACAATTTTGTGTGTGTTTATAAGCAAGTGTGCTTGCGGTTGTGAAGTAAGTTTTGGAACATATCCCCATTCGTAGTGCAGTAACGCCTTCAGCGTTCTCCCTTGTGGGGTTTCTTCTCACGCGAACACATGCAAAGGCTTTGCTTATCACGACAAGCCAGTAAACAATGATCTGAAGTCCTTTGTTGTGGCCACAACTTCAATGTAATGTTATGAATATTATCTTACGGAGTTTTTAAATTTACTGTACGATTTCGTTTTGTAAAGCGCAATGCAGATTGGTGATTTTCTGTATAACGTATATTCTCAGGTATTCGTTTAGAGGCAATATCATGTCTTGATTTTTGTATAACAACAAATGTTGATCAAGGTGTCTGCGGATAAACCTAGTGTCACGTTCTAAAGCATTTATTAAGCATTTATTCTAGCATCTAGCTACCTCAAAGCTATGCGTTTGCCATCAGTTATAAGGTCCAAGGAAGTTACCTTGAGTGGACGTTCCTGTTACCCATGTTTTAAGTGTGGGATTATTGAGTTCTAACTACCACGCTGGTTACATTTCCTTCCTCTGGGCTAATGTAAAGGATCTGACTGACGCTCATATTTATAAGATTTGAAGTTTATTGTACTACAAAGTACTTTACTTATACATTGGCGACTTTTACAATTACACATACTCTAGTTGCCCCATTATAGTATTTACAGCTGGAATTTGGTTTGATATAGACGAAGGTCAGTAATTTCTAATTCTGAGTTTTTTGTTAAAAATAACTACATTGAAGAACTTTTATAAACTACTTGGCAACGTAAAAATATTTACACATTTTATCGAAGCGTTATTATTATTTTACAGTCGGTGTCATGTTTACTTATTTACTAGGTCAAAAATCTCATAACACAATCAATGTTCAATTCAAGTTTCAATGCTGCATTCTCGAATGATAAAGCTGAAAGGTATTGTCATTCGATTTCAGTATACAGTTCATGGGAAAATATTTTAGACAAAAGGTACATAATTTTTCGCCAATTCCCTTAGTGTCATTGGAAAACTATTTTTATCTCATCGTGGTGGTCCTTTCTTAGTAGGCTGTGTTTTTAAAATGCGCTTTTTACATTTGCTCCGGCTATTTGCTTTTCTATTGTAGCTTTTAATAACCACGATATTTTTGTTGACTCATTTAGCAGTACAATAAGAGAATAACAGTTAAATTCTAATTTTAAATACAGACTGACTTCTTCTCTTTGAGACGGAGTTTAGACATTGAAAATCTAAAGTTGCCCAAATCTGATTGAGAAATTGTGTAGTGGGTTGCGGTATTTTATTCATGTTACCACTTGACGCCGCTGAGGATCGAACTCGATCTTTCTGGTTAGCGTTACACTACTTCAGAACTGTACCCACTATCGTTTTAATTCTAATTATTAATTACCAAAATGTATCCAAATGAATTACTATGGCCAAACACGAAAAATAAGAGACCAAAACACTACGCTACGCCACTGGGACTGCGTTTTACAGTATTTTGTAACCTGTGGCCTGGCCCAGCTTCGAAAACGTCCACGCACTTTTGTGTTTACAAGGAAATTCAAATTTCAAGTAGGTTCAGGAACTCTCGTTATTAATTTGGTTTGATCGTTGAACTCGAACGTGGGAAGCCATCGAATCTTATAAATCAGTCTGGGCAGCAATCAAATTAGTTGGACACCAACGAGCCGACCGAAATTGACAGAAATCCGATTCGATCGCCGTAACTCAAGTCCAAGCAGGTAACAAAAGGAAGCCAGAAGTCGTTCTTTGTCCCCAACGGGGACTCCTGCGGTGAGACAAGGACGGGGTACGTAAAGTGGTTTTTTCGTAAGCCTAAAGCCGCCTCTGCCTACGCGCACTCTGCACGGCCAAGCTGCCTATTTTGATGATTATCAGGTTATTACGACAATTAGCATACTTAATCAAGGTTGACTTTATTTGGAAATCTGCATTATTAATGCTCGAATCGAAGCGATTAGCAAGAATGGCGTTTTTCTAGAAAAGCCGTCGATACTTGGGCATTCAGGTTGCGTTTGCTTAGTGAGTGGATGGACTTCGGTTTATTTGAGAGATGTGGAAATGACCACAATTTAATAATAGCAATGCTGAAGGCAAGCTCGGAAATGATTAGTCCAGGACTGAATCAGAGGACAAACGAGTGTAAAATTACTCGGGCCATGATTAGTCCGAGGAAACAGAAATAACATGCAAAATATTTCCAGTATTACTTAAGGATCTTTTCCTCATTCTTTGTAAACAGATTTGCGACTTCTGTTGAAAATACGGTAAATATGGAGCTCTTAGTAACTGTGCAGACGATTATCAGCATACTTTCTAGGTTATTCGTATCTAGAATTTAGCAGCTGACGTATAGAACACAGTAAATACTACTCTTAAATTTGTGTGAAATCAGCAATTCTAGTGAAGCATTATATCGTGCTGCTACAGATTAACTAACAAACGTCTTCCGGGATTGGACCGTGTCATTATTGAGGTCAAAGAACTCAACGTTTCGCCCACTTTCGTAAAGAGCTTCATCAGGAGGAAAAGCAAAAGAGCACGGTAACTCAACGTGTAAACCACGGCAGAGGCGAAACTCTTTTGCAAGGGAAGGGATAGAAGAGCACGGTAAATCTTCTTGAAGAGTTTCCCCTCTGGCGTGGTTTACACGTTAAGTTATCGTGCCCTTTGGCTTTGCCTCCTGATGAAGCCCTTTACGAAAGTGGGAGAAACGTTGAGTTCTTCGACCTCAGTAATGACACGGTCCGATCCCGGAAGTCGTTTGTTACTTAATGACAATGGCCGTGAAAGCCTCCGAAATCGAGCTACAGATTGTTTAGTCAACTAATACATTATTCATAACACGACCAAATTTAATCGTTGAAAGTACAAAACAAGTCTTGGACTGAACAAAAACTCTGCCGGAAAGTTCCACGATAGTTAGAAATCAATTTATAATATTTTGGGTTTGCTTATTGCGATGATGCATTTCCCATCCTTTAGTTTTATGTTATATCATGTCAGTTTCCGTAAATTTTAAATGCAGAACTTCGTCCTAGAATGAATGGTCTAATTCCCAACAACGATAACTAGGTCACATCTATAGTATAATACTACCTATTCTCTGAAGTCTCTGACGTAAAATGCTCAACCGAATCGATGAACGGGAATCTGACCAAGTTCCTTCAGCATGCTTACAGTAATCAGACTGGGCACGCAATGAATGACTACGCAATGCCGGCGTCTATTTCCTTAGATACCCTGTAGGCTCGAGAATAAAATACAACACAATTATCCCCAGTGTAGACGGCTCAGGTTTCGGAATTCGGGTTTATTGCTTTATTTCTTCCAGTTGTGTGAATCCTTTATCAGACTCCTTGACCAGCGGGTGGCCGCTTTGGGTGAGTCTAACACTTGGCTCTATTGCCAACGAAAAAATTTCCACAGCTGTGCGCTTGAAATTCAGATATTGCGTCTTGCAGATGGCGTAGTTTTCGCCGGGTTATTGTACAGCCGAAGGAGTTTATCGCACCCGTTGTGCTATCTCAGATTCCCTGTTGATTGGATTTACTGTCCTGCCTTCGGACAGTGTATTTTGTTTAGCCGGACCTTTTTGAAATTGCAGGTGCACGTGCGGGTATATTATTTTCTTCTTGACGCTGCATATTGCTTGGACATTCACCTTTATTAGCTTTTTTTCTACTGCATTAGCTGTACTCAGCACAATCTGCAACGAGGAATAAATTGGGCGCTAGTGATGGTAGGTTTCTTCTGGTTCTGAGAAAATCTTCCTACTGCAAATCGTGGCTGCACATGACATCTTAGAACTGATATTTTTCACAATGTAAATCGAGGATGGCACAAAAATAAATTGTAATGCTCCTGGTAATGCGACATAATAACCAGTAGAAGCTGCAGTAGCTATTTCAAAGTCATTTTCTTCCTGGAATCTCCGTCGGAACAGATAGCTGTATACAAAAATATATTGCACCTTTCTTTTTTAATATTACTACACCAATGACAACCACTATTTTTCAATAAAAATAGGTTTAAAAGTAAACAATGTTGGTTGGAAATTACTATTCATATCAATAATAAAAAAGTTATAAATGGTTTAGCGAAAGTTGATTTTAAGTAAGTAAATAAAATAAGTTTAATGTATACGTTACAGGCAATTTGTATAATTTCAGTCATTATATATAGTGATTAGACGGTTGCATAATTGGAGGTTATGTTAAATAAACCGACATCGTTGATTCTCATTTTTAGGCTGTGTCGTTCTAGCTTTTTATGTTAATTGCAGCCTTTGATTGTGTGTTGTATGCATCCCTAAATGAGTTGGCCTGTCTCCGGTGATGTTCACCGGTAGATGCCTGAACCCGGTGATTAGCTCGCCTGCCATAAATACCTACAAAATGTGCTAGGGTGATGCTGATGAGTTAGCGTACACCCGAATTAAACCGATTGGCTAATGAGTGGTAATGTTTACTTTAAAAGATACTTCATAAAATGTCTATTTATAATGCCTACATTAAAAAACATAACAATAATAGTATAAATCCAAAAGGTTGCAAATAAAGTAAAGCATCATTTCCGGATGTGTTTTTAAACGAAATATTATTTCCCTCAAAAAACTTGTTATACAGGTTGCTAAAAAGGGGTAACAAATAAACTTTAAGGGGTGATAGTGCTCATCAAAATAATTCCTTAACTGATTTTTCTAATTCCCCAATTAATTCCCCAAATTCCCCCATTAATTCCCCGAATTCCCCAACTGGTTCCCCTAATTGCCCAACTAGTTCCACTAATTTCCTATTAATTCCTGGAGTTTGAATACCAAAATTACCTCGCGGACTACCCCTCGGTAAACGAGTACAATACTTAAAAAAGTGATGTACTCATAAGAAGTGATGTGAAATTACCGGTAATGAAACAATTAGTAATATTACCGGTAAAATAAGGGTAACGTTACCCATACCCATACAACTCCATAAAATTAATTTATTAAAACATCTATTGCTGTTAACTCCTAATGAGCGCTTAAATTTTTACTTTTATTAATAGTTTCTAAAATGCTGAACGCTGTGACTTATTTTTATTAAATTGCAACAGCTTGTAAGATGCGAGGCTATGACACATAATAAGGGGAAGTACCGGATATTCGACGCTCTTCACACCAGTATTATTGCAACAAACTGCTAACTTTACGCATTATTAATTATATTACCGATAATAATCCTGTGGTAATATTTTCAAAAATTATTTTGGGTAATTTTGCGTAATATTACTTAAATTACCGGTAATATACTTACATCACTACACAAAAGTCAATATCTACAACTGTGAATTGTGAATACTTGTGACTAGTGATATATAAAGCTGATAATTATATGCACTCAAAAGTACGAAAATATGCGCATATATATGCATACATTTTGTTCAGTATATGCACCCAAAGTTATAATATATGCACATAATATGCTCTAATTTTTTTGAAAATAAGTAGGAGTATTCTAAATAATCTAAAAATTTCAATTATTTTGTATGAGTATATTTATTTCTCTAATTTTTATTCAAAGACGTCATTCAACTGCCAACACCAACTTCACGTTTTCAGCAACATAAAAATGAGATTTTCCCTAACCCCACCAGACTGTTATCCACCCAACACTCTTGAAATGGATTTTGTGTTGGCCAATTCCTTATACACTGCTTCTATGGAAAAAATAGGGGTTGCTGGCAGTCTATGTTTATATAGTCAAAGATTTTAACAGGGACTTCCCCTTTCCTCTGTAAGGTATACAGGGTGATTTTAAAATCTTTCGCCAAACTTCGGGGTATTGTTCTACACACCAAGGCAAGTAAAAAAGTCCATATAAACATGTGTCCGACAATCGCGCGTTTCCGAGTTACGAGCAATTTTTGAACTTGGGAAATATTCCAGTCAAATGGTGCTCAAAAAGAGCGAATAAAGAAAAGTTTTGGTGGAGTTCTGATATTTGGTTCCTGTATGTTTTTTGGCGCTCAATACGAGTTAATAGCAATTGGAGTTTTAATTTTAATAAATTATTTTTGGTTTTGTATGGGTATGGGTAATATTACCACCGGTAATATTAATAATTATTAATTACCGGTAATTTCACATCACTATATGATTACACTCTGACTATACTGCATTCATCTGAGGTAACGAGGTCTGGACATATAGTATATCAGCCATTTTTGTTTTCCATTTAACTTAGAAACCTGTATGTTCTTACAGCTATAATTTTGCTCTTCGTGCTAAATCATTTATTTTAGCAACTAGCGACCTATTAATTGGCTGATCAATTATTAAATGTGTATATCTTATTACGTCCACATTTGTTATGGTAGTTCTATATAGAGTACTGCATCTGCAGGCAGCACTTTGTTGAATATGGCGACATACTGTATTTAACAATATATCATGAACCCTTTCTCATAACACGAAACAAACTTTTACTACTCAACAAAATATTATGGTAACTTACGAAGCTGCCTTTCAAAACACATGCATAATTTTGACGTCATTTAATTGCAAGCTAATTAACGAAGTTCCCATAGAATTCAGAGAGTGTAGCAAACCTGAAATTTCAGTTCAATGAATGTCACTCTTATTGCTCTTTTATATATGGGCTTTTAATGTGATACAGCTATTTATAACAGAACCATTAAACGCATTGTTGCATATATTTTGTTAGGGTGTTAGTATTCAGTAGTTATGGATGAGTCATTGCATTTATTCCACATGTTGTGCATAAAATGCAATTTGAATTTGTATGTGCAGAAATAGCGTGATGAGGAATACAGTTTATACACTATATGATTCCATTTTAAGAGTATTTTACGTCAGTGGGATTTCAAATCATCATAAAATACAAATAGAAAAAATAAATCAACAAAACTGCACATTGTGTTTGTCAAGGTTTATGGTTATACCATAATGGATTTTTCCTTACATTTTTCATATGATGAGATTATAGCAATAACAACCCACTTCCATATTGAAAGTGAAAATTCACGATCAAGTGCTTATCTATCACATGAGTATCATTTTAGAAAAAAGCCAATAGAAAAGGTACAAAGTCGTTGATATCTCCATATAATATTGCGAATAGATACAAAACGGAAATCAATCCAAACTGCCGTAAATAAAATCAAACCAAACTAAGTTTCGAGAATTGTCAAGCGGCAGTGCGGTCGCAAGAGAGCAAAATTTCATTCCGAATGTTGCGGCTATCGATTGCGTCTGGGAGAACCTCGGAAGGTCTGGCAAACGACCAGCTTTCAGGAATTCCGCACTTAAAGCTGATGTATCGGAAATCCACCGCGCCTCATGCGTAAAAACCGCATCCTGAGTCATCCTTGCAATTACCGATTGCCATGGTTGTCTGGAGTACCGTTTATCGTGAATTAGTAAGTGTTTACCGGAAACGAATCGATCAGCTGAGGATTGTGTAATATCATGCCCAGTTACTCCACATTGGCTTGCAAGCTTCCAAGAACGCCAGACTTTTCCAAGAAAATAGACTCACCATTTCGTCCAGGCTCTTCAGGTCGTTGGTAACAATTTGTGGTAAGGGTCCGTACATCAGCACAGGTTGCTCGTCCTCCATCTCGCTGTCGCTTTCGTCGTTTAGGTCGCCATCTTGGCTTTCGGAGCCTTCGGAGGTGTCCACGCTCTTTCCCAGACGCCTCTGGTCGGCTGCTATTTCCCTGTCTATTTGGCGTTCCATCTGGATCAACATTGGGGCTAACATTCCAAATCTGAAAGGGAGAACCTTCTAGAGGAATGTTCGAAACGCTTAGAACTATTGAAGAAACACTTGAAAAGTGGCAATCTATTAATTGAAGATCAACAGCACTTACTTGGCACCTCTTCTAGCTACTTCTAGAAGGCACAATATCACATGCTTTTCGTTCTTTCTCAGAATTAGGTCGTCGGTTTCGAAGAGAAGGCATTCTATAATCTTCAAGGATTGTCGGCACCAGTGGATGAAGTTGCTTACGTTATCTCTGCAACAAAATACAGTTACAACTATGTATACGTAAGCTTGCAAATTGAAATAGAAGATTGGTTTGAATATGTTTAGAAAAAATGTGAAATGCTGACACTGCTACAGAAAGTACATTTAAAACAGAATAGAAGCACAATAGGTTAAAATGATATGAATAGGAACAGTCTACATTCTCAGGCGACAGTTCTGCTGTGTTTTTATGGACCACTTCCATATCTCCACTCTACCAATCCTCCTGTGCCAAGATTTTAGTTTCCGTTTGCAATTTCTTTAGTTACATTATGGATTTTTCAGGATAAAGATGTAAAACTGTTCTTTGATCTTTTGTTGTCTTATCTTCTTCCAGTCTTTATTATACCTGCCGTAGGCACTATTATTCCCTTTAAATTATTATTCTCGGAATACCATCTCACCAAGAAGCTGTAATCTTCACTATTATTTGCTCAAGGCACTATTACCCTTTTCAAATCCTTCTCAAAATACCATGCCACCAAAGGGTTTTTAAATCAAGCTTTAATCTTCACCTCTACCTGCGGGATTATTATCTTCTCGGAATACCACGTTCCGGAGGGGACGTAAGCTTTCTTAATCATGCTTTTTAAAGTTTATTTCTACTTGCTGAGGCACTAATACTCTTTAAATTCTTCTCGGATAGCCATGTTCCCGATGGGACGTAGGCATTTTAATCAAGCTTGAATTTCAGTTCTACTTGATGAACCCACTATTATTCCCTTAACGATTCTTCTCCGCGGATGTCATGTCCCCGTCGGGATATAGATTTTCGTAATCAAGGTTTAATCCTCACTTCTACTTGCTGAAGGAAGACACTATTATCCGTTTTAAATTCTTGGCGGAATACTATGTCACCGATCGGACGTCGGTTTTCTTAATCTAGCTTTAATCTTCACTTCTATTTGCTGACGGCACTATTTTCTCTATAGATGTTTCTCGGAATACCATGAGTCCCCCAAGGAACGTACGATTTTTAAAATAGAACTTTAATGTTCAAGTCTACTGACACACGATTATTTCCTTTAAAATATTATCTGAACACGGTATCCCTGCGGGGAAGTAAACTTTATAAAATCAAGCTTTAATTTTAACTTCTAAGTGCTGAAGGCACTATTACTCCCTTTTAAATACTTCTCGGATAGCCATGTTCCCGAGGGGACGTAGGCTTGTTAATCAAGCTTTAATTCTCACTTCTACTTGCTGAAGGAAGACACTATTACTCTTTTTAAATTCTTCTCGGAATACTATGTCACCGATGGGACGTCGGCTTTATTAATTAAGCTTTAATTTTCACTTTTAGTTGCTGACGGCACTATTATGTTCTTTACATTCTTCTCGGAATACCATGTCCCCCAGGGGACGTAAGATTTTTTAAATCGAGCTTTAATTATCAGGTCTGCTGAAACATATTCTTTAAATTTTTATCGAAATAGCGTATCCGCTGTATCCGCTCGAGGAAGTAGACTTATTTTAATCAAGCTTCAGTTTTAACTTCTACATGCTGAAGGCACTATTACTCCCTTTAAATACTTTAAATACCATACCAAGGGACATAAGCTTATTCCCTTTAAATGCTTCTCTAAATATCACATCCTGTAGGATACATGGGTTTTTAAATCAGGATTTAATTTTTACGTCTACTCGTTGAAGGTAATATTATAGCTTTTATATTCTACTCGAACTACCACATTCCCGAGGGAACGTAGGCTTTCTGCATAAAGCTTGAATCTAAACTGCTACTAGCTGTAGGCACGATTATGCCCTTTAAATTGCTATCGAAATACTGTATCTCCGCGGGGAAGTAAACTTTTTAATCAAACTTCATTCTTAACGTTTACCTGTTGAAGGCACTATTATTTCTCTTTAAATTCTTCGCGGAACAAAATAATCCTGAGGAGACGTACGCGTTTTAGATCAAACTTGAATCTTCAAGTGAACTTGCTGAAGGCACTATTATTCCCTTTATAGTCTTTCGGAATGCATGACCGGAGGAGACGCATGCTTTTTAAATCAAACCTTAATCTTCACGTCTACTTGCTGAAGGCGCTATTATTACGAACGAAGAAATCTTTAAGATTTAATCTTCACTTCTACTTTCTCGAATATCATGTCCCCGATGGGATGTAGAATGTGTAAATCGAGCTTTAATGTTCATGTATACTTGCTGAAAGCATTATTATTCCTTTTAAATTCTGCTCTGAAAAACATGTCCCAGAGGGGACGCAGACTTTTTTAAGCTTTAATCTTCCCTTCGACTTGTTCGAAATATTATGTCCCCCAGGGAATATATGCCTTAATCAAGCTTCAATCTTCCACTTGCTGACGGCACTATATTCTTCCCTCTAAATTCTTCTCGAAACAATATATTCCCGAGTGAACGTAGGTTTGTATAATAAATTTTGAATCTTCACTTCTGCTAGCTGCAGGCACGATTATTCCCTTTAAATTAATCTCGAAATAGAGTCTCCTCACAAAGAAGTAGATATTTTTAACCAAGCTTTAACTTTCACTTCTACGTGCTGAAGGTACTATTACGCCCTTTGAACGCTTCATTAAATGCCGCATCTTGGAGGATACATGGATTTTTAAATTAGGATTTAAGTTTCACGACAACTCGCTGAAAGCACCATTATTCCCTTTATATTCTACTCTAACTACCACATGGGGACGTAGGTTTTTTTCATAAAACTTGAATCTTCCCTTCTTCTAGCTGCAGGCATGATTATGCCCTTTAAATCCTTCTCTTGAGAGGTTGTGGCCAGTCGACATCCGGACATTGGTAAAATTGAACGCTCTCTGATCATCATGCTAACACCCTTGGTGGTCGTTACCCCTGGAAAGGGTATTATTCCGACTAATTCAATGGAATAGGTTAGCCACCTTCCAGGGCCACGGCCGAAGAAGACTTATAAAACCGCACTTCGTGCAGTAATAACTGGCTGTCAGCCTATATAAGAGGACGAAGAAGAAGAAATTCTTCTCGAAATACTATATCTCCACGGGAAGTAGACTTTTTACTCAAGCTTATTTTTTACGTCTACATGTTGAAGGCACCAGTATTGCTTTTAAACTATTCTTGGAATAAAATGGTCCCGAAGGGACGTTGGCTTTAGATCAAGCTTTAATATTCACGGATACTTGCTGAAAGCACTACTATTCCTTTCAAATTCTTTGCGGAACAAAATGACCCCGAGGAGACGTAGGCGTTTTAGATCAAGCTTCAATCTTCAAGTGAACTTGCGGAAGGCACTATTATTCTCTTTATATTCTCCTAGGAATACTACCATGAACTCTAGGGGATTCTTAAATCAAGAATTAATCTTCATGTCTACTTGCTAAAGGGGCTACTATTTCCATTAAAATTTTCGGTGAATAACAAGCCCTGGACGAAGACCTTTTTAAGCTTTAATCTTCACTTCTACCTGCTCGAAATATCATGTCCCCGAAGTGATGTAGGACGTGTAAATCAAGCTTTCATGTTGACGTCTACCTGCTGAAAGCATTATTATTCCCTTTAAATTCTGAACAACATGTGCCGAGGGGATGCAGGATTTTTTAAGCTTGAATCTTCACTTCGACTTGTTCGAAATATCATGTCCCCAAGGGGATATAGGCGTTTTTCCTTAAGCTTCAATTTTTACTTCTACTTGCCGAAGGCACTACTATTCATTTTAAATTCTCCTCGAAATAACATATTCCCGAGTTAACGTAGGTTTTTTTAATAAAGCTTGAATCTTCACTTTTACAAGCTGCAGGCACGATTATTCCCTTTAAATTCTTCTCAAAATACCGTCTCCCCAAAGGGAAGTAGACATTTAAATCAAGCTTTAACTTTCACTTCTACGTGCTGAAGGCAGTATTATTCCCTTAAAATCCTTCTCCAAATAATTAACATATCCTGGAGAATACATGGGCTTTTTACATTACGATTTAATTTTCACGTCAACTCTCTGTAGGCACTATTATTCCCTTTATATTTTAGTCCAAATACCACATTCGCGATGGGACGTAGACTTTCTTCAAAAGCTAGAACCGGCTCCCCGCAGGGAAGCAGGCATTTTGAATCAAGCTTTAACTTTCACTTCAACGTGCTGAATGAAGGCACTATTATGCCCTTTAAATGTTTCTCTAAATATCACATTCTGCAGGATAAATGGGTTTTTAAATCCGGATTTAATTTTCACGTCAACTTGCTGACGGCACTATTATTGCCTTTATATTCTACTAGAACTACCACATTTCCGATGAAACGTATGCTTTCTGCATAACGCTTGAATCTTCACTGCTACTAACTGCAGGCCCTTTAAATTCTTCTCTAAATACTGTATCTCCGCGGGAAGTAGACTTTTTTAATCAAGCTTTATTCGTTACTTGTTGAAGACACTAGTATATCTTTTAAATTACTCTTGTAATAAAACGACCCCGAGGAGATGTTGGATTTTTAGATCAAGCTTTAATATTCACGTATACTTGCTGAAGGAACTATTACTGCTTTCAAATTCTTCACAGAACCACATGACCCCGAGGAGACGTAGGCATTATAGATCAAGCTTAAATCTTCACGTCAACTTGCTGAAGGCACGAACTATTATTCCCTTTATATTCTTCTCAGAATACCATGAACCCGAAGGGACGCATGATTTTTAATCAAGCCTTAATCTTCACGTCTACTTTGTTAAGTCATTTTGCTGTCGCAGATGCTTAATTGCATTTCAAGCCTTTACTCACGTCATTTTGGTATTTTAAATAGCCACCTAGGCTTTAGGGCAGCGTGCCCGTATGCTAAGCCCTTTTAGTTCTTTATTTGGCTCCATCGCCTAATTTCAGAATCACGATTTCGCACATATTTAGCCCCAGAAGCAGTATTTTTCGTCGGTTGGAGCTCCCCTCTGATGGCGTTTTTCCGAATTCCGAATCTTCTAGAAAGCACGCGGTTGTGGCGTGATACCATCGTGGCCCGCATTGGCTTGTTTCATTTTATCGCCTTGCGATTGGCTGCCAAGGTTTAGTCACGTGGGGACGCGATCAAGGTGACCTTTGCCAACGCTTCCCTCTGGGCATTCAGCCGAGAGCCGTCGATCAAACAAGAGGTCGGATAGTGTGTTCGTTCGTACGGCGCTTCCGCCCTTGGCGGGGGCGTCAGCCTTTTTCCCGTCAAGTGCTGCTTCAGCAATTATATGACAAACTGTTTCGCCTTAAGGGCAGTTGTCCGCAACCCGTTGCAGAGAACGCTCGTGTGGTGGTTGTGAGTCGGAGTTTTCGAATTGTCTTCGGCGTAGCGTGGGTGTTTTTGAGCCCAGTTCCTGCTTCCGTAAGTAAGGGGTCGTGCCCCCTTCATCTCGACCTACGAGGATTTGTTCCGCAGAACGAAAGTGGCCCATTTTTTTTCGTCGTCCCGTTGTACGTGTCATTGACGCGTCTCCCGTCGCCATTAAGGCGGTTGTGCATTCACCCCTATAGCCGTTGTAACATCGAAGGTACCTGCCACCTACGACTGCAGCCTGTCGCAACTCAACTGTACCAGGCTCCCTCGCCGCCTACGCATTAAGGTATGTGTCTTTAACCTGATTACCGCTGTGAACGCGAGTGCTAATTTAAATCTTCGCTGCCCGCTGCATAAGGCGACGCGCATATTTGTACTCATTACTACTTATTACTGCTCTTGTGCATTCATTCAGACTTGCAGACTGTTCATGCCGCGAGTGCTAATTTAAATCTTCGCTGTCCGCCGCATAAGGCGACGCGCATATTTGTACTCATTACTACTTGTTACTGCTCGTTACTGCTCATTACTGTTCATTACTGTTCACTACTGTTCAACATCTGTCGTTAAGTTTAGAGCGCGCGTGCCAGCTGGTGCCCTTAATTATAGGTTAAGTATAGATATAGGGCGACGCACTCTGCTGCCCCATTGTAACCCAAAGTTCAATATATGATTGGTTAGTTAAGGGAACTATTGTTTTGTTTCGACTTGTGCATGTTCTGTTACAGATAGACGCCCCCTTCATTGTACTGAATATTGTACGACGGAACGAGGAAGGTTTGAGCGTGCAGGTGGGTGAGACAGCTGCGTAGTCGCGGTTGGATTGACACCTAATTACAATCCTTGCATAAGGCAATCCCGAAATTGTTATTTGACCTTGCAACTCTTGAGTAACCCTATTGGCGGAGTATTTTGCATGCTTCGCTCCCGTCTAACCGTCCAGGCCCGGTTAGCCGGGTTAAGACAGGCTTGGTGGCGCCCTCATGATTTCGACATACCCTGTATATATTATGCCACCACACGCTTGCCCAGAACGTATCGTGTGACTCACGCCCGACTCCCTGAGCGTCCCAGCCGTGGCCTTTTAGCCTATTTCGAACCGATTTCTGGGCAAGTGTGCCAGTTTTTCAGGACTGATTCCGTGGTGCGATGCTCACCTTGGGTGGGTGTCGTAAAGTTCTTTTAATACCGTAACAACTTGCTCAAGGTGCTATTATTTCCATTAAAGTTTTCTGTGAATTACATGCCCCGAACGAAGACCTTTTTCAGCTTTAATCTTAACTTCAACTTGCTCGGAATAACATATCGCCCAGAAGATGTAGAATTTGTAAATTAAGCTTTAATCTTCACGTCTACTTGCTGAAAGCACTATTATTCCCTTTAAATTCTTCTCTGAACAATATGTCCCCGAGGGTACGAAGGCTTGTTTTAATATTTAATCTTCACTTCTACTTGATCGCAATACCATGTCCCCAAGGAGATATTTTAGGCGTTTTTAATCAAGCTTCAAAGTTCACTTCTACTTGCTGAAAGCACTATTGTTCCCTTTCAATTCTTCTCGAAATAACTAACATATTCCTGAGTGAACGTAGGCTTTTTTAATAACGCTTGAATCTTCACTTCTACTAGCTGCAGGCACGATTATTCCCTTTAAATTCTTCTTGAAATACCGTCTCCCCGCGGGGAAGTACACATTTTTAACCAAATTTTAACTTTCACTTGTACGTGCTGAAGCCACTATTATTCCCTTTAAATGCTTCTCTAAATATCACAGTCTGCAGGATACATGGGTTTTAACGTCAAGTCGCTGAAGGCACTATTATTGCCTTGATATTCTACTCGAGCTACCACATTCCCGAGGAGACGTAGGCTTTCTTAATATAGCTAGAATATTGATTTCTACTAGCTGCAGGCAAACTTATGCTCTTTAAATTCTTCTCGAAATACCGTATCTCCGCGGGGAAGTAGACTTTTTTAATCCAGCTTTATTATTTACTTGTTGAAGGTGCTAATATACCTTTTAAATTACTCTTGGAATAAAATGACCCCGAGGAGATGTTGGATTTTTAGATCAAGCTTTAATATTCACGTACACTTACTGAAGGAACTATTACTCCTTTTAAATTCTTCACGGAACAAACTGAGCCCGAAGAGACGTAGGCGTATTAGATCAAGCTTAAATCATCACTTCTGGCACTATTATTCCCTTTATATTCTTCTCGAAATACCATGAACCCGAGGGGACGCATGATTTTTAAATCAAGCCTTAATCTTTACGTCTTCTTGCTGAAGGCGCTATTATTTCCATTAAATTTTTCTGTGAATAACACGTCCAAACGAAGACTTAAGTTTGAACCTTCACTTCTACTTGCTCGAAATAACATGTCACCGAGGGGATATAGGATTTGTAAATAAAGCTTTAATTTTCACGTCTACTTGCTGAGAGCACTATTACTACCTTTAAATTCTTCTCTGAACAACATGTCCACCAGGGGACGAAGGCTTTTTTAATCTTTAATCTCAGTTTTACTTGTTTGAAATAATATGTCCCCAAGGGCGTTTCTAAGCAAGCTTCAATCTTCACTCCTCCTTACTGAGGGTACTATTATTCCCTTTAATTTTGTTTTTCTATGTATAATATGTCCCGGACGAACCCCTTTTTAAGCTTTAATCTTCACTTCTACTTGCTTGAAATACCATGTCCCCGAGGGCATGTAGGATTTGTAAATCAAGCTTTAATGGTTATGTCTACTTGCTGAAAGCATTATTATTCCCTTTAAATTCTGCTCTGAACAACATCTCTCCGACGGGCGAAGAATTTCTTAAGCTTCAATCTGCACTTCTAGTTGTTGGAAATACCATGTCCCCAAGGGGGCATAGGCGCTTTTAATGAAGCTTTAATCTTCACTTCTACTTGCTGAATGCACTATTATTCCTTTTATATTCTTCTCGGAATACAATGTCCCCTATGGGAGGCAGGCTTTTTAAATTAAGCTTTTAATATTCACGTTAACTTGCTGAAGGCACTATTATTTCCTTTATATTAATCTCGGAATACCATGCCTCCAAACAGCAAAGGATTTTTCAAGATTTAATCTTCACTTCTACTTATTCGAAATACCATGTCCTCAAGGAGATGTAGGCGTTTTTAAATCAAGATATAATATCTACGTCTACTTGCTGATGTGCCATCTGAATTTAAAAGCAATAATAGTGCCTATTATTGCTTTTAAATTCTTCTTAAAAAACAAAATGACCCATAGAGGACGTAGAATTTTAAATCAAGCTTTAATCGTTACTTGTTGAAGACACTATATTTTAAATTACTCTTGGAATAAAGCGACCCCGAAGAGATGTTGGATTTTTAGATCAAGCTTTAATATTCACGTATACTTGCTGAAGGAACTATTACTGCTTTCAAATTCTTCACAGAACCACATGACCCCGAGGAGACGTAGGCATTATAGATCAAGCTTAAATCGTCACTTCTGCTTGCTGAAGGCACTATTATTCCCTTTATATTCTTCTCGAAATACCATGAACCCGAGGGGACGCATAATTTTTAAATCAAGCCTTAATCTTTACGTCTTCTTGCTGAAGGCGCTATTATTTCCATTAAATTTTTCTGTGAATAACACGTCGAAACGAAGACTTAAGCTTCAATCTTCACTTCTACTTGCTCGAAATAACATGTCACCGAGGGGATATAGGATTTGTAAATAAAGCTTTAATTTTCACGTTAACTTGCTGAAGGCACTATTATTTCCTTTATATTAATCTCGGAATACCATGCCTCCAAACAACAAAGGATTTTTCAAGATTTAATCTTCACTTCTACTTATTCGAAATACCATGTCCTCAAGGGGATGTAGACGTTTTTAAATCAAGATATAATATCTACGTCTACTTGCTGATGGCACTATTATTGCTTTTAAATTCTTCTTAAAACAAAATGACCCAGAGGGGACGTAGAATTTTAAATCAAGCTTTAATCTTCGTCAATTTGCTGAATTCTCTTTATACTGTTCTAAGATACCATGTTCCCCAGGCGACGAATGCTTTTTTAAGATATAATATTCACTTTTATTCCCTTTAAATTCTTCTACGAATAAAATGACCCCGAGCGGACCTAGGATTCTTAAATTAAGGTTTAATCTTCAGTCTTCACTTTTACTTGCTGAGAGCACTATTCTTATTTTAAAGTTTTTCACGGAATATGACGTGCCCGAGAGGTCAACTTTCTTAATGAAGCTTTAACCTTCACTTCCATTTGCTGAAGGTACCATTAACATATGTCAATTCTTCTTAGAATACCATGTCACCGACGGAATACCATTTTTAAATCAAGCTTCTTTAATAAATATTTGATACAGTCTAGTATCGACTAATACTCTTTACTGTTTGTATGTGCTCTGAACTTTCCCTTTGTGTTTTATATGCAGAAGCTCTAATTATATCCAGTCAACGTTCGTGTCTAATTATGGTTCAGCCACATTCCCTTAAGTGTTTGCATTATAATCTACTTAGTAGACGTTATAACCGTTGTTTATTATGTTTGTACAAGATGAGCTTATCTTCTACTATATATTTTAAACAATAATATCATTTAGGTATTCTGTTTATTCTTTATTGAGTCTTTTAAATACTAATTCAGCAAAGTCAATTAGTGTCATCCTCCCATATCTGCAGTTTCACATACTATTCTAACTAAATCGTTGGGAATTTTTACCCATTTTTACATAAGTTGATTATGTTGCATTGTTGCTCAATACATTGTATGTTGTGATCTCAGAATATTCTTAGAAATTTTCACTTTCTAGCCCATTGTCTAATTTGTATTGGTATTTTGCCTGGTTTTTTCTTTCTATTTCATTGCTGGAGAAATTCCATGTAGTTTTGTTTATATATTTTTTGTTCTTCACATTCTCTGCATTTTAATCAATATTTTTATTGTTGTGTCTTGTTATGTTGCTACGTACCTTTTGATATTTTACTTTATTTGTTCAGTTTAAAATATGATGCTGGCTTTGAGTTACAGCTCTTGGTTATTTTTCTTTTAAGTTCATATAATTACAACGTATCCTCTAAGAACTGCTGTCTGCTAAAAGGTCAATAGTAATAATATACATATTAAATAATTGAGCAATAATGTAAGTCTTCTTTAACGTGAAAATTGTTCGTTACGACATTTTGCAACTTCACCTTTACTGGTGAATTAGTTGGGCATGGTTTAATTAGAATTATTATCTCAATACTCTTAAGTTCGTCTCGCTGTTATGATTTTTGCGTAGTTTCAAGGGTAAAGTAAACATTTACGATGCCTTTTAACTTTGTCTCGTTCTTTTCTGGCAGTATCAGTACCAGTAAAAATGTGCGAAATTAGGTCAAGCAATGATAACAACTGGAATTTACGATCGTTACATCTCTAAATATTATTCATTAATAAACATTTTTATCTACCCTAATCTCGTATGTTTTGGCATAAACTTCTGTGTCACCTTGATGCATCCTAAAATAGCTATGATAAGGAGATACATTTTCACAGGGTCCACATCCAATTTGTTTTACATCCGTCGAGTGTATACTTTCATAGCTATCATGTATCAGCGTTTTGCATTTCTAGAGTGGCCGTTCCATAGTCAATGTGACCACACTGTCGGAAGTCTTTTTGCAGCTAATAAACCCAATGTACAGAAGTTGATGGTTATCATTTTTTGAATTAGCCCCCTTTGTATCATTATAGATAGAACTTGTCTTAGTGTGTCCTTTTTGGAATTATGTACAGCTGAGAAAATTGAACAACTATATCGGTTTCTGGGCGGTAAATTCTTCTATAGTTTCAATGGACATCACCATTTTCTTTGTCCAGCAACGCTTGCTATTATCTGATTGTCTACTTTATCAAGTTTTTGCCATGGTCATTCTATCATCTTTCAGTCATTTTCCATATTGATTCTCGGTCAGTTTACCTGCTATCGTTCTACCTGTATTCTCTAGTATACCTATTTCTTGAAACAATTACTTTTGTAGTACTGTTCTTGTTTCTTCCATGCTCTGTGTGTCATTGTATTATTAAAACCGAGTGTGCACATAATCAAATAGTTAAAACTCCCCATCAGGATAACTATAGTCATTTATTAAATTTCGAAAAAAGCAATCCTTCCACCGGTAAAAGTTATTGCCTAGTAATTCAATCTTCCATTCGAACGGGCCAGCTCAACCGAGCGAACCTCAACACGAATTCGATACCTTCGACACATCAGTGGACATAATCAGCAAATGGTTCGATGAACTCCGGCGCTTCCTTGAAGCGCCTAGATTACCATAGACACTTGATTCGGAAAGCGATTTGATGAGCCTCCTCGAGTGGAAGAGCCTGAAATGTGCGATCCTGCTTACCTAGCAAAAAAGGTCCCGGCTTTGGCGGTGGAGAAGAATTTCACGTCGGAGATCTCGACGAGCTGCTGGGCCTGGGCGAGGGATCCGGTCACGGATCGGGTCATGATTTTTCGGGCCTGTTTCCTCTGCACATATTCGACGGCTTGCGCCTTCACTGCGTTGGCGTGCTGTAAATAAAAACGACCTGTAGAGCGGTAGCTGCGTAAATGCGAACCGGTAAAGTTCACGAATTAAAAATGCTAATACGCTAAGCTGAAGAAACATGCTGGTATTTGTTATTACTTCACACTATTGATGAAATCTTTGCTCAGTCACTTATTTTGCCAATTGGCATCATGGGTTCCTGTTTTTAGGTTAAGACAAGAGTCAAGGTTCTCAAACTTTTTCATTTGAAGTAAAGTGAGCTAAACGTCTGTAATTTGGACATCTGGGTATTTAAAATTTTTTGTTCACACACAGGATCGTGATCTTAACTTTATAAACACAATATAACATTATGCATTCTCATGCTGTCGCTATCTATCGGAGGAAGGTGAACTGACGTTTCATTTTACTGTGAGGAGAGCGCTTTGTATGCGTATTAAACGATACGTAAAGTGATCTGTTACTGATAAGAGGGCTTTTTGGATTTCGCGCTTTCCGTTAAGCGAATTGGTAATCGCCGACTCATTTTTAAACCGATTTCCTCCATCTAGGCTTCGCGCAATAATTAGTTCCCGTGGCTTTTGTGAATTTTCTGTAGCCAAAGTCGTCGCACATACGGCGCGATTATGTGTATTACATATGATAAGTACCATACCACGTTGAACCTTGTTCTATTATATGTATGTTTAAATAGCAATTTTAATGAAACAGTTCGGTGGTCGCTTTGGCATGTTCAACCTAATAAAAGACATTTTACAGCTAGGGTGACCACCTTTCAATTTATATAAACACCTGAGATCCTTCGTGAGTAAAAAATGGTTTTCTTCAATGAAAAATACAGAATGTTTATAGAAAACAAAAAGCAAGCAAATAAAACGTTTTCATTCCTTACTATTAATGGTTAGCAAATATAATACAGGGTTATTTGAAAACGTTTTAGCTCGTTTTAGTTTTTTTCTTAAAGCAATAGTTTTTTACAAAACAAATACATTATGGGTTGCCAATTTCAACACCATAAAGCTATATACATTTTTAAAAAAATCTTCTATGGGTAGAAAATATCTGCCTGTCTGAATGCGTAATGTCATAGGTGCAGTTACAAGAGCCAATTTTCTTTTTTTTTACTGAACTGTCGAAGAAACTGGTGTTTTTTTTATTTTAGATTATTATTCAATTTTCACTTCTACTAATACTTTTTTTGTCACAAATACTGCGGAAATATCAATAACGTTTTTTGTAGTTAAAATCCAATTTCAACTCCCCCCCCCCCCCCTAATATCTCCCTAAAGGTTGAAAATTGAACCTATGTTTAAATGAACTTGTTTTGTCAATTTGTGACGTAAAATCCGCCCTTAAAATAATGCCAAACATTTCAGTTACACCATATACATACAGGGTCTCGAAGAGATGTGGGGTGGAAGATATTTCAAAAACTATGAGAGTTATATGAAAATCGCTTGTTTAAAAGTTGTAGGTACTAAAATGGTGCAAATTAATGTGCGTACGTCTAGGGATACACGGGTTAGTTCCAAGGAGTACGCCTGGTTGTTTATACAAAAGGGCGAACTTCATTTGTTGTTTTCAAAAAAATATATCATTTATATTATAGAAAATTAAATGTGGATGACCAATTCTTTTTCCACAATGCGAAGTAATCTGTCGTATCCACAAACGAAGAAATATTTCTGGTGATATGACATACAAAGAAAAATATAACCGATAAAGCAGTGAGGCTTTTGTAATTTCTAATTAAGTTGCGGACTTATGGGAGTGTGGCTTTGCCAAATATATTGCTACACATAAGCCGCAATCCTTTACACTGTATTGGGTGGGTATTAAGTGCCAGTTTACTTCGTGACAACCAAATTTTGAAAAAAATGGCTGATAACTTGACAAGTGTCATTAAATTTAGTGTTATTATCCATATATTTCTAATTTGATTTACCAAAAAATATATACATACTATTAATTTCCTAAATTGTTAGTTTTTATAATAATGGTGAGGCACTAACACCCCATGAAGGAGCTTGGCTTGCAAGGCGGAAGGTCAGAGCTTCCGTATCCTCGCTCTCACACCCGGCTGTCGCGTGTCAAATTCATGACACGTGGTGTTGTGGTGAGCATCACGCATTAGACAACCGCATTATTACCCCTTATTCTTTCGCACGCAGGTACCCAATTATTTAAAGCGACTGGGTAGGCCGCCCGCCAGGCATCGATCTGGGATTTGAACTCCAGACTTCCGCGCCGCAGTCCAATGCTCTAACCACCGAGCCACGCTGGCGCTTAAATTGTTAGTTTGAGGTGTAGATTTATCTATTTTATGCATAATTTTCTATTGTGTTTTTTGTTTAAATACAAGTATTGTTACAATTTTTGTGATTTAAATTACTAAAAATATAAATAGTATATGCATGCTTTGTATTTTTTTGTCATTTTTGTAAAATACTCCCGCAATCATTAATGAAGATCTTTTATTTTGTAATAATAACGCTTATGCTAATATTATGCACACAATAGTCTTCAGGGGTACTTGAAAAACAGCTAACATGCTAAGGGGTGTGTCAAGAAAAAGGGTTCAGAACCGCTGATCTAAAGTTAACGGTTTTGGAAGTAACGATTTTATTCAAAAAAGACTCAACGTTACCTAAAAATTATGTTTTTTGTGAATTACTTTACGAGTAAGAAATAGTGCTTTTTGACATTAATGCTGTATAGAGTGCTCAAAATTTTCAAATTTAAATTTTTTTTATTTTTACCTTTTAATTTTTAAAACCCCTTTTAATGTGTTTTCTTCTGATATCTCATATTGCTAAAATCTACGGTTTAGTCTATTATATGCAAGTTAAAACATAAAAAACAGTTTTAGCCTCTCTTGAGTTGCCTTTTTAAAAGAGTAATAAAAAATCTGTAAAAAGCTTTACCCCAATCTTCCCTCGTGGACATTGTGACACTAAATAATTTTAAAAATAAAATTAAGTTAGGAGTAAAAATATCTTCGCGTTTCTAATAAATTAAATATATTTTCAAATTTAAAAAAAACGTTACCGGTGGTCGAGTTCGAAGGGCTGGCGGACCGCATATGCATTCCAACGTTTTGTGGGATATTGCAAGAAAAAGGCTATTTCTACCTGAGCTACGGAGCACCGACTCTTCGAATTCCTACGTTGCAGCTGTATTAAGTAACGCACTAATTTTTTGCTTTTTTTTGTATCGTACAACATTTATTCTGTATCTATTTGGGCCTATTTTTTTGTAAGAATAAAGCTTGAGTTATGTTCAAATTATTACTTGTACAGCTAAGTTAAATCAAAAATGGTCTTAAAGTTTAAATATTAAAAACCAATGAAATGAGGAGAATAACTCTAGTTACCTACGTTTGACGGAAAGTCATTGACGTGACATTCGTTTTATTAAAATTTAAGAAAGCAATTGAAAAATACAACTAGAAATTTATTATCAACTCCATTCAAAGCAACACTGCGGTTATATACTTAACAAACTCGCCGTTTTAAATCATTTAAATAAGCGACAATTAATTTGTTTACCTATTAATCAACATAAAGATTTAATGAATTAATATCATATTTCCATCGACACCTTCATCGATCACCTTATGCCGTAATAACCACAATCGTAATCGGAAACCTTGATTTACCATGGAGTGCACCAGCAATTATTCTAGTGAATTTCAGCACGAACGTAAATTAAGGCCCTCTTATAAACCAACGCCCACACCACTCCGATTTTGGTAGTGGCGCATTTTTGGGTTTTGAGTTTGAACGAGTCCATCGCGTTCTGCACCCAGATGAATCGTGGGTGGGGCACTGCCTGCATCGTTCTGCGAGCCAATTTGCATGTCACTTAAGTCGAGTTAAGAAATATTGCCGCGACCAAATTGAAATGTGCCATATTTCAGGGAACGAGCGTGCTTACATCACATAATTGCAGTAATTTGACTAATTCGGATAAACTGTCTTGCTTTGCGACATGCCATTGTGCTCAAACCGTAATTGTCCGGCGTTTTATTTGAAGCGTGCGACGCGTCGCGCTTTCCCAAGGCGCGATTGTACGGGTCTTTGTGGCTTTTCCGACTTTTGTGTTTGCTCAAGATTATCTCGGGGAGGTTTCGACACGCAACTTACATCCTGTACAGCAGGGGTCGGCAACCTGCGGCCCGCGGGCCGCATGCGGCCCTTTGCAACTTTTTGCGCGGCCCGCCAAAGCACCAATATAACTTTAGGAAAAATCAACAAATTTAGAGAGTAAGCGTGCCGAAATGTGGCCGGTGACAAAAATGCGCGACAAACAGAAGCATAGTGGGAAACCTATTTTACTGCGCAAGTGTAATCCCCACTCCCCAGCGAATACGACGTCTCGCTTGGCAAGTGTAGCATTCTTTCTAGTGATGGGCATAATCGGATGATTTCAATAATCGGAATGTTCCATTTCGGAATGTTTATAAAATCGGAATATCATCCGATTATTTTACATTCCGTAAATGCAAGCAAGGGAAAACGAGCGAAATAACAACAAGCGGAAGGAAGATGAAGTGCGTGCAAATTTACGATGAGAGCACTCGCCGTCGCGCCGTAAGCCCTTATCTGCGTTGGCATCTATTGTTTGGGTTTGTAGGGCGGTCAGTAATAGCTATTTACGTTATTAGACCGGTAGCAACATTTTTAAGGCCGCGCCAATACTTTACAGGTCGAACCGTAGGGCGAGACCTGTATGTTTGGCAAGGCCATAAGAATTCTACCGGTCGTGTATCGTATAAGATTTTTTAGGATACTGCATTGGTAACTAGCGTTTACATTGTTACAAACGAGTCCGGTAGATAAAATTTACCGGCCTAGACCAGTAGTAGTTCTATTACTACTGGTCTAGGCCGGTAAATTTTATCTACCGGACTCGTTTGTAACTATTACTACTGGTCTAGGCCGGTAAATTTTATCTACCGGACTCGTTTGTAACTATGTAGACGCTAGTTAGCAATGCAGTATCCTAAAAAACAATTTATGAGTTTGAGTCGCACAGTGGGATATGAGGAAATAAAATATTTTTTCAAATTATTACAGTAGTTACGTTAATAGACTTTCGGAAAATGGTAGTGATATTTTAAAGTAAATAGCACATAAAGTACATAATAGATAGTATAAAACAATATTTGAATTTGAAGTCTGTAGGTGTACTATCTAATAATTAATCTACGAAATACCACTGCCATTAGTGCCATTCACGTATCATACACGTGCGCACACGGCGCGACCCGTCGACATTCGCCAACCAGCATATAGCAGTCAAGTGAGTCAATACAACATTCCGTATTCCGTTCAGTTCAAATTGGCATTTCGTTTTCTCATTTTGTGTACCGAATAGTAAAATAATCGAATTCCGAAAGTTCCGAATTTTGTGCACCGAACAGTAAAATAATCGAATTCCGAAAAGTACCGAAATAATAGGAACCTTCCGATCTTTTGAACAATCGGAAACTTTACGATTATTTATTCCGGATAGGCCCATCACTAATTCTTTCATTTCGCCAGTTTGCTACTGTATGTTCATATGTGCGTTCATGTTGACAGCCGTATGACGTTTCACTACAATATTTTATATTTTTTATATTTATATATTTTATATTTACATATTTATACATATTTAATTGGAATTGTATTTTCTTTTTTTTTTCCTTTTAAGAATTGTAAAATTTTTGTTCTCTAACATTATTGTTATTATAGCATGTCAATAAAAAATAAATTTTTTCTATATTTATTTTTAATAATATTTATACTCGTATATGATATAAAAGCACTATTTAAGTTACATTTGAATGTGCGGCCCGCCTAAAAAAATTTATTTTGAAAATGGCCCGCCGCCCGAAAAAGGTTGCCGACCCCTGCTGTACAGCAAAGGCATACTATAAATTGAATCATGAGTTTGTACAGTAACATATTGAAAGAAGTGTAAGGAATTGTTGATGTCCAAAGTGCGTAACATAGCAGCCAGCAGAGATCAAACCTCATGAACTACTCTTACCATATTATGACAGGCGAATATGCTATAAAAAATATGATGAAAAATAGCAACTTTGAAAGTTAGCCCACATTCCCATTGCAAATCTAACATCAATCTCCTATGCTATTCTCTTGTTCTTATCCATATCCAATTTTTTTTAATATCCATCGTTCATCCAATCTCTTCATTGACTAATCTATCCATTTTCATCTCATCCTTAACTCCATCTCAGTCGCACTGATCATTTTCTTGTTTTATATTTAGGATCCAATTTTCGAAACGATCTATCTGTCTCATAGTAACGAATTTAGCTGTTTTATGCCAGCCAGTTTTGTCCCAGTTTATTTCACATTTCTTCTTCTACGCATTTTTCCATTGTCGACAAGTATTGCGTTTACTCTTCTTCGAATGATCTGATCATAATCTTCTTCATCTTATACTATAGCCATCTAATAACCTGGAAAACCAAATAAAGTTGACGATGACGAGGCCCTACAAGAGTGCTTTTGATGTTCCAAGACTGTTCTTCATTTTTGGTCCTTACTGTCTTTGGTCTAAATAAGCTACTACGTTGATGACTCACATTTCTTCGTTTGCTTTCCCTAGTTCCCTTCAGGGAATTGGAACAGAGTCATATGTCTTTTTAATGTCTGTGAAAGCCACATAGACATCCACGTTTTCCGCCTGTGTTTTCTTTATCAGCTGTTGTACGAATGTGGTCTATTCAGTATGTTCCTCCGACGAATTCTGCCTGGACCTGGACGTCTCCGATTATGTTATTTATCTTGTTTCTGATTCTTCTTTGGTACACTCGACCAATTGTAAAATAATTCCTGTACTGTTCTCATTTACCAGACTTCTGAAATTCTTGTAAAACTTGGCATACTGAACATTTCTCTATATCCACTCTTAGGGTATATTATTAACTCCATTCTAGTGAAAACATATCTGTTATGATTTGCCTTCGTCGCCTAACCACGTCCTTAATATTTACTTCATTTTGTTTTCGATTCAAATGTTTTATAGTAGTACCTTTCAGGATTCATAAGTGTAAATAAGATGACTATACCATACCAGTTGATGAAGTTCTGATTGCTGCTGGTCTTTGTTCTAATTCTCTTATGCGTGATCCTACCTGTTCTGATCCTTCCCATCATTTTGTCTTGATACATCCCCAGATTATATTTATATAATGTTGAATTACCTCGTATCTCTTGTGATTGCGCGGCTCAAGCCATATAGTGAGTATAGTGGTTTTAGATACATCCCGATCCTCTAAAAATGTTTAAAATAGCTTTCTTACCGTTTCCTGTAATCGATTTGCCACTTAAATCTTGAAAGATTCCACTTTGTAACGGCCCACATTGGTTTTATACCGTTACGCTGTGGCTCTTTTACACGTCTTCGCAAGTCGCTTGGTGGATTCTTCTTTCAAATATAAAGAAGCTGTTGCTAGGATGCATATTTCTTCAAACGCCTGTGTGTGGCGCATGTTGCATATTTTTATAATGCTTAATGTTTAAAAACTTTTCCAAATGAATTTAATGACAGAGGCCTATTCTGATTTTATGGGAATTTTCTTTTTTATTTAGAAAGTGGATCATTGCCGAAAGGGGTTTAATATGGATAGACCCGTAGACCGTCGCCATCCCTGGTTGGGAGCAAATGTTATAGCGTATTTACGCTAATCTAGGTGCGAATCCTCCTTTTTTCTGGGCGGCATGCAGATTTGCCGTCGTTACTCGCATTTTTCTACAGCCGTTTTCCACCTGCAGGTATTAATTACAATCTTTTGTTTCACGTGGCGTGGAGAATTGCACGTGATTTTATTTGAATCAACCAGGTAAGTATCCTAATTTTTCGTTTTCCTTTCGAATTTTCCCATGTTTAATAATACAGAGTCCATTAAAACCTTTTTTCTGTTTAGTAAATGACGGTGATTGTTTAATGTCTTTTCAACTACAGTAATATTTTTGTCATACAAAAATCGCGCTTAAATAAACCTATGAGATGCATTATTCTTTCTATCTACGAGTAGTCATTCATTTCCTTCAATTGATATACTACTAACAAACATCTATGCAATCACCCCAAGAAATTCTTTGTTAAGGAGTCTACAACTCCAACCAAAACCCACAAACATCTATAATCACATCTGGTGGCGTACTTCAAATTTATATCAAGTGCATGCAAGTGACAGTCGGAAAAAAGTTTATACAAAAAATTATAGGATGTAACGGCACACATTTCTCTACAGTCTACACATGTTGGGGGAAATGTGAGACACGCGGGCTGAAATTTACAGTTGCCACTTGCTTATTGTTGATTTCAGTGACTGCTTGTAAATAACATCGATATTTTGTTGCTATTTTATACTTCATAATTTTTAAAATACCGTTTGTAATCACCTTCTTGTGAAGTCCAATTGACACGCTTTAGATAAAAGTAACGTTAGCAGTAATGTGAAACCAACATATAGGAAGTTTATAATTTATATTTCGTTATAGTTATTGTATTCTACTGATTGCATTTGCAGTATTTTTGCGACTTACCAGTGCAGCTCAAAATGTTGTACAGGTTTTTAGGTAATTAGTGTTAAATGTCAAAACTTGCGCTTTCTCGGTTATGTGTTACAACTTCTAATGTTAAAGGGCGGAAAAGTAAAAAACAAACATTTTGATGAAACTAATAAGACTTCCATCAAGAGTTCACATCTTGTCATTACGGGAACTGGTAATCCTGAGGTACCGCAGCTGGGTCTGCTCTCTCCCTCTCTCTTGTCTGACGAAAGACCCCTTCCCTGTTATCTTTATTATTTGGTCTTCCTTCACAGACTTGTTCTCTTCCGATCCAAGCGTGGCATTTCAACACCAAAATCCCGTTAAAATATTGAACCGGTTAATAGTAAAAATGCTCTCAGTGCCCAGAAGCCGCGGAACCATCGGTCCAGGCAACGGTCAAGTTTGTGAAAGAATGGAGGGTGCTAACAATCCCTGTGTAGGAAGAGATGCAGGAAAAAACGATTTGGCGATAGCTACATACAAGATCAGATCAATGCATAAACACGAAAAAGTAAATAAACTAGAAGAGATGAAGGCAATAAAGTGGGACGTTATGGGTCTCGAGGAAGTCAAATGAAGGGTTTATGTCTGTATAAATTGACCAGAAAATTCACAATATTACAAGGGGCAAAAATTTGAAGACGACAATATAATAGAGGAACATCCACATAAATGATAAAAAGAAATTCCCAGTAGAATTGCCTAGGAAAATATACAATTAACAAAAAAGAATCACTTAAGAAGCATTCAATTCTACGCAGAACTAATGGAGATGATGGAATAGAGACATTTTATGAAGAAGATAGAGACCTTTTATGAAGAAATAACAGTAACAATGCGAGTAGATACAGATCCTTGTCAATATAGCCTCACCATTGGAAACTTCAATGTCAAATTAGGCAATACATAGAGAAAAGTTACGAGAAAGCGAAAATAAACTTGGGCAAGCCCTAGTGCAGCTGAAAAGATCGAAACAGATTATATATTAGCAACACATGAGTATACAGTTAAATCTGTCACAGTACTAAACAAGATAGACACAGAAAGTAAGCACAAAGTAATTAGAATGGAGTAGAATCAATGTAAAGAACGAAACACTCAAGTTATTCAAGATACACACAGGGGTTAAAAAAATAGATATTATTTCAACATGAAGTACAATAACAAATAAGTAAGAAATAAAGAAAATAGTAACGATGAAAACAAATCAAAAAGTTGCAAAAAAAGGAGAAGAAAAAAACAAAAGTTCTATTTCAAGAAAGAAAACAACTACTTAAACAATAGAACAAGACAGAAAGACAAAAATCAACTAGAAAAATGATAAAGTAATCGAACAAAAGAAAAATATGAAAAAGGTAACAAGGCGAAACTGGAGAAGAGAAAACGCTAGACCAGGAAGTGTAAAACGTAACAAGGCCTATATCAGACACTGGAAAATAAGTGACTAAATGCAATAGAGAGAATAGAATAAAATTGCTCGCCTATCTTCTTCAAACAACGCTTGATGAAAATACTAAGACATATAATAGTTAAGTAACTAAGAATTATGGGTCTTCCTGCTGAATTATTCATTCAGGTACATTCACTATACCTTAAAATATAATTAACCACATCGACCTTCGGGTTGATAGCTACGTCATTGCCATATACAATACTATTGAGTCCCAAATCTTGTCGATTTAAGAAGCCCTAGCTTTATAATATATCTTCTTACAACGATTGCAACCAAGTGCTGAGAAAAAATGCAAACGGAAATGTGTGGCTTTTGACAGATGTTCATAATGCAAACTACGGCGCAGGCAAATGCAGCAACCAAATTGTGCTGATCAAGTATGAAGACGCTTATGTATAAAGATAAATGTCAATTCTTCTTAAAAACAGACACTATGAAACTTTAAAGACTCAGGTGTTTTTCTTATTCTTCTCGATTCATGTTTGACCTTTCCACCTCTTCTTAAGCCTTCCTAAGTTTCTTCTTCCCCTTGGCCTATATTTGAAATATATTTTTGGAGGGATTCAGTAATATAGAATACTAGATATAACAGATAGGATCCACCGGGGACATTTGGTAGGGGTTCATAATGGATGCTGCAGCGAAAGTAAAAACAAAAATCAGATTTTTGTGCTTATAAAATGTCAAGAGGGGGATATATTAAGAAAAATTTTAATTCTTTCCTAAAAATAGATTGAAGACACTATGGAATTTTAAAGATTCAGTAGTTCTTCTTCCTCTCCATTCCTGTTAGATACAGTATCCGTTACGATAATCGTATTATTCCATCGGCCTTTCCATCTCTTCTCGAGCCTTCCCAAGTTTCTTCTTCTCCTTGGCCTACATTTGAACTACCTTTTGGGAGAGCATAATGGATATAACTAGTATCCATCAGTAGCTTTTTACAGAGGTTCATAATGCAAACTACGGCGCAAGCAAATGCAGCAACCAAATTGTGCTGATCAAGTATGAAGACGCTTATGTGTAAAGATAAATGTCAATTTTTCTTAAAAACAGACACTATGAAACTTTAAAGACTCAGGTGTTTTTCTTATTCTTCTTCTTCTCAATTCATGTTTGACCTTTCCACCTCTTCTTAAGCCTTCCTAAGTTTCTTCTTCCCCTTGGCCTATATTTGAAATATATTTTTGGAGGGATTCAGTAATATAGAATACTAGATATAACAGATAGGATCCACCTGGGACATTTGGTAGGGGTTCATAATGGATGCTGCAGCGAAAGTAAAAACAACAATCAGATTTTTGTGCTTATAAAATGTCAAGAGGGGGATATATTAAGAAACATTTTAATTCCTTCCTAAAAATAGAATGAAGACACTATGGAATTTTAAAGATTCAGTAGTTCTTCTTCCTCTCCATTCCTGTTAGATACAGTATCCGTTACGATAATCGTATTATTCCATCGGCCTTTCCATCTCTTCTCGAGCCTTCCCAAGTTTCTTCTTCTCCTTGGCCTACATTTGAAATACGTTTTAGGAGAGCATAATGGATATAACTAGTATCCATCGGTAGCTTTTTACAGAGGTTCATAATGCAAACTACGGCGCAAGAAAATGCAGCAACCAAATTGTGCTGATCAAGTATGAAGACGGTTGTGTAAAGATAAATGTCAATTCTTAAAAATAGACACTATGAAACCTTAAAGATTCAGATGTTTGACCTTTCCACCTCTTCTAAAGCCTTCCTAAGTTTCTTCTTCGCCTTGGCCTATATTTGAAATATATTTTTGGAGGGATTCAGTAATATTGAAAACTAGATATAACAGATAGGATCCATGCAGCAACCAATTGTACTGATCAAGTATGACGACGGTTATGTGTAAAGATAAATGTGAATTCTTCTTAAAAATACAATGAAGACACTAGGATTTTTAAAGATGCAGGTCTTCTTCTACTTCTCTATTAATGTTTTGGATTCTGTATCTGTTACGATAATCATATTATTCTATTGGATATTCCACCCCTTCTTAAGCCCTCCCAAGTTTTTCTTGGCCTTGGTCCATATTTTAGATATATTTGGAGAGCTTCAGTAATATAGAATAATAGATATAACAGTTAGGATTCATCGGTGACATTTGCTAGAGGCTCATAATGTAAGATAAAACGTAAACATTGTGATAATACAATTTGAAGAGAAGAATACATAAAGATAAATGTTACATCTTCCTTAAAATAGAATAAAGACACTACGGACTTCTAAAAATGCAGTTCTTATTCTGCTTTCCCATTCCTGTTGTGAATTCTATTGGCCTTTCCACCTCTTCTTAGGCCTTCCCAAGTTTCTTCTTTCCCTTGGCTTATATTTGATCGAGGTTCATAATGCAGTCTAAAGTGTGAGCAAAAAGGGGGGTGATAGCTGATATATAAAGATAAATTTTAAATCTTCTTTAAAATAGAATAGACACCACGGAATTCTAGAAATTCAGTTCTTATTCTTCTACTACATTCCTGTTTTGAATTCTATTAGCCCTTCCACCTCTTCTTAGGCCTTCCCAAGTATCTTCTTCCCCTTGGCTTATATTTGATAGAGGTTCATAATGCAGTCTAAAGTGTGAGCAAAAAGAGGGGTGATATCTGATATATAAAGATAAATGTTAAATCGTCTTTAAAATAGAATAAAGACACCACGGAATTCTAGAAATTCAGTTCTCATTCTTCTTCTCCATTCCTGTTTTGAATTCTATTGGCCTTTCCACCTCTTCTTATGCCTTCCCAAGTTTCTTCTTTCCCGTAGCTTATATTTGATAGAGGTTCATAATGCAGTCTAAAGCGTGAGAAAAAAAGGGGTTGATATCTGATATATAAAGATAAATGTTAAATCGTCTTTAAAATAGAATAAAGACACCACGGAATTCTAGAAATTCAGTTCTCATTCTTCTTCTCCATTCCTGTTTTGAATTCTATTGGCCTTTTCACCTCTTCTTATGCCTTCCCAAGTTTCTTCTTTCCCTTTGCTTATATTTGATAGAGGTTCATAATGCAGTCTAAAGTGTGAGCAAAAAGGGGATGATGTCTAATATATAAAGATAAATGTTAAATCGCCTTTAAAATAGAATAAAGTCACCACGGAATTCTAGAAATTCACTTCTCATTCTTCTGCTCCATTCCTGTTTTGAATTATATTGGCCTTTCCACCTCTTCGTATGTCTTCCCAAGTTTCTTCTTTCCCGTAGGTTATATTTGATGGAGGTTCATAATGCAGTCTAAAGCGTGAGCAAAAAGGGGATGATGTCTAATATATAAAGATAAATGTTAAATCGCCTTTAAAATAGAATAAAGACACCACGGAATTCTAGAAATTCAGTTCTCATTCTTCTTCTCCATTCCTGTTTTGAATTCTATTGGCCTTTCCACCTCTTCTTATGCCTTCCCAAGTTTCTTCTTTCCCTTTGCTTATATTTGATAGAGGTTCATAATGCAGTCTAAAGTGTGAGCAAAAAGGGGATGATGTCTAATATATAAAGATAAATGTTAAATCGCCTTTAAAATAGAATAAAGTCATCACGGAATTCTAGAAATTCAGTTCTCATTCTTCTGCTCCATTCCTGTTTTGAATTATATTGGCCTTTCCACCTCTTCGTATGTCTTCCCAAGTTTCTTCTTTCCCGTGGGTTATATTTGATGGAGGTTCATAATGCAGTCTAAAGCGTGAGCAAAAAGGGGATGATGTCTAATATATAAAGATAAATGTTAAATCGCCTTTAAAATAGAATAAAGACACCACAGAATTCTAGAAATTCAGTTCTCATTTTTCTGCTCCATTCCTGTTTTGAATTCTATTGACCTTTCCACCTCTTCGTATGTCTTCCCAAGTTTCTTCTTTCCCGTGGGTTATATTTGATGGAGGTTCATAATGCAGTCTAAAGCCTGAGCAAAAAGGGGATGATATCTGATATATAAAGATAAATGTTAATCCTTCAACGTAATCGAATTCCAGAGATTCAGTAATATAGAATAATAGATATAACATCTACTAAGGTCAGTTAGTGACATTTGATAGAGCTTCATAATGAAAGCACACGCCACTGTCGATGATGAAGCCCGATTTCCGTAAACTGTAGTTATTAAGGCAGCGTGGCTAATTTGAATTTATCATTAGAGTCCGACTACGCTCCGCCAAATTGGGCCAATATTTATCGTTTATTTATGTTATTTACGTTTGGTGCAATTTATTTATAAAACTATTGCATAACCGGCGATGATTTCACAAAGGACTTTTGCATCTTGTCCCACATGTGGCATTTGTCTGCGAGCCGAAGATGAAGTGTGTGGAACTCGATCCGAACAAAATGAAACGAGCTGTCGACCTAATAATGAGAATCTTGACTCCTTTAATTGTCCTTTCGTTTATTTTGGCCGCGGGCCGTCTCCAGCCTTTGCGCCCAGCTTGGTCTTGCTGGGGACGTTTCGGTCTAAAAATAGCCCATTGTGCCAACAGCCACGGCTGGATGCCACTGCACCATGGCTAAACGGCTTGTAATTGCTTGCGAAATTTGATAACGTCGTGATTCATTTGCGTTCCTCCACTGCTACGTAAAAGGTTATCTCTGGACCATAAACCGTACGAAAATACCTGCGTGCAGCCGCTCATGTAACGCGCCCGAGACGTTCCAAGTGCCTTCGATTGTATTTAGATCAGACACGCCGTTTTTAGGGTGCAAAAAGGAGCGTGGATAATTTCGCCGGCGTGGCGATGAGTGGATCCCGCAGGAAGTGAGTGATGCAATTTCCTTTTTGCCGTAGTAAATGGTTGGTTGTTAACGCAAGAAAGTGCAAAGGAATTTTTAGTGATGCCGTAATCGTTCGTCATCCTATCACGGGTACGGTTTTCGGAAATTCGTCTTTTGTGGTTTCCAATTTCAGGACGGCGAGGTATTGCGAGAGTCAATTAATCTAGTACTTACGTACAACCCAGTTATGAATTGCGATTGCTATGACAATATGCATAGTTATGTCGAGTCCATTGTTTCTGTTTTGCAATTTACCTTGGCCCCACCCCCTAAAACGGTTCCGCTTCTCACAAATGCAAGCTGAATATCCGTAGCAATTGTTATTGGAAAGCTTCATGCAAAATGTTGTAGTATGTATTTACTTTTGCACCCTTTTACTTTGTGTTGGTAGATATTACAGTCTCTCATTTATTGCGGCCTAAATATTTCTACGAATCGAACCGAGACATGTGTGTGGATGGATGTGAAATTTGATACCGCAAAGGGTTGAATTCCAGTGCGGGAGCTCTGATAAGATTTTTACTGTTACTTGTTGCCATTCTCTTTATAGGATGAAAGAATAACGTCTGTAATGGGTATTATTGCTCGAGTAGCTTTGCAATATTACAATGGTTACTGTATTTGGTTTTATTATGCAGCTGAGTTGAACACTGTTTTATTGGATATTGCTGCATTTATTTTTAGAGAGTTTTGCTGTTAAGTCGTTGCTCAGTGATATTATTGGGTTGGTGCCCAATTGGTATCTCAACATAGTATACTATGTACCTGGGAATAGTGAACATCCGGCGAGATAGTCACTGGCCCTTGACCCGATAAGCAATTATTTCTGATCCACGAAGCGCACCTGGTTAACCTCGGATCCACCGCAGTTGCAATTTGCACTGACGCGAGTTGATACTCACTGATTCAGTTAGCATTGAGCTAAACGCTCCCCATGCGATAAGAATCAATATACATGTAGTATTACAGGTAGCTCATCGGCACTATCAGCATAGTACCTGACCGAGATACTCTACTACGTGGTAGCATCGCATCGGTGGGGCAGCTGTAAGTACCTACTACCATCCCGAACACGTACGGCTAATTTGGCTGTTTAGAGCTTATATATGCGAGTGTGTAAACACCCGCCACATGAAACGACTTGCTTTGCAGGGGTCGTATTTGTGATGCGAGGGGCAGTCCTGAATTTCAGCAAGTCGCCAGCCGGGAACCGATTTGAATACAGGACAAAATTAGCCCCGCATCAAAATAACTACGCCAACCAAAGGTAACTTAACTACGTGACTATGATATCGAGCAGGATCGTTTGACAAGCAACTAGACTAGTGTAATTGTAGTATTAAGTGGAATTGATATGTGGCAGTGCTCCCATACGCTCACAAAGTCGAAAAAAGCATTGTGTCAGATTTATTCTTCACATATCGTTCAGTGGTTTGCTGCATCATCAAAATCTCACCACAACGCCTTATCTTCAGTAGAATTTTGAAAGGTCTGCCCGGAGGTAGCAGTTTATCTGTCAAAATACGTATCTGAGGAAGATAAGAAATTGTGGTAAAGATTTAACTGTGGCCAGTCATATTTTTACATTAAATTTCCATGGTGCAAGATGCTTTGCATATTTTATATTAAACGTTGTATATTTGAATTTAAAATCAGGTGATATATAATCTTCTACAGCCTACGACTGATGGAACATCCACCATACAAATGTTGGGGTAGCTTTTATCAATAAAATGATATTGATAGAAATGCAAACTTATAGCAGTTAGAATTGCATAAAATGAACTTCTAGCATGGTGTCTCCAGTGAATTACTTTAGGCTGAAGTTTCAAAGCCGCAGCCTTTAACATTTCCACTGATGATCAATAAAAGTCACATTTTACAACAACACAGTCGGCACGACGCAATTTAACGGTTTATTGTTTAAACGGTGTCCGTACAAAAACTAACCTATCATCTATTGCTCAACAGTTTGGGACGTAGTTACGGAAACGAAATGAATCGTGAATCGCGAGCTCCAGGTGTTCGTCTAAGGTCAAACAGGTCCAGCCCGAGGATCTGTTTAATGACAGTATGCTAATGGCAGCCAAATAAAACAACTGCGGAGTGTTTAAATCTCGTATGCAAATACACCCGAAAGAGTCACCCAAACAAAGATTTTTTTGTTTGCTCGACCACAAGTAGTCGTCGCCTGTTTGGCGACTGCAGCAAAATTAAAAGCGAATTTGCTTTCCAGCAGCAAGAATTCGGTTCTGCGAACGCGACAAGTGTTTTGAGGTGAAAGATCCGGAAAAGGCTGTTCAACTTACGCAATTTGCTAAATGGCTTAGTGTTATGCCATCGTGCAATTTGCAACTATGGTGGAAATTGACGATAAGGATTCAAGCATCGAAGATGAATGCTGATTGGGATCAAAGTCGACTATTTTCTTCTTCATTATTGTTTCTCGCCACCTATCGAAAACAGCCATATCATTTTATGCACATTTACTGATTTATAATACTCATTTCTCTTCTGGTTTAGAAGCTTCCGTCTGTTCGGGCTTCCTACCATTTGTTTTATTGACCTTCCTTGATCTGGTTCGCCTTTGGCTTTATATTTTAATATTTTATGTGGGAATATACTTATAGGAAATTCTTTCAACACGTTCTCTTCATGAATTTATACTTTTCCTAGCACCTGGGAATGATCAAAAAGATTTCTAGTTAATTTAAATCAATTATAATAGATGCATCTTAAAAGCAAAAGAAGAATTTTCGATCGTCGAGTCTGCGTTTACCAGCTTCCATTTATTATTTCGACTGATCGAGCAGATAACATTCTTCAGAAACACCGGAGCTGTAGAGTTATTAATTATGCAAACATTTTCCATGATTACACATATTAAACATTCATTTGAAAGTCACTCTTGTTTACTTTTCATGGCTTACGAAAGCCAATGATGTCTACAATGAAGTTCCTTGTTGGAAACGTACGACATTATGATTTAAATTATTGCACCATAATCAACCACATTCTGGATTATCTGGAAATGATCAAACCTTCATCAACTTGACGCCACCCACATTTGCATATACATTACAAAACTGTCTTGAATAAGTGCATCTCCACGTGCTGGGTACAATAACCAATCCTTTTCTAATTTGCCATATTTCTATTATACCTTCGCAGAACTAAGTAGCCAAATCTTCCAAGTTGATTCTTGTTGTAGGTAACTGGCCCACGTGATTCTGTTATTACTCTGGAGGTTTTGGCCTACATTTTTATTACGGAAACTTTTATGACCAAGACTGACATTAAGTAAACAACTTGCGGTACGACGCCGTTCCATTTTCCAGGTAAAATATTGTAACTCGCTAACTAGAGTTGCACCCATCTTTATCTTCCTTCTCCATCGTTAATAGTGTCTAACAAGTACATGTTTAATATTATAAAATTTGATAGCTTCGATTTCCTTTAAAATCGATATTCGGTGTTGAGTGGCATAATGACAAGCATATAGTCTTTCAGGAACAAGAAGGGGAATTCCATAAGCGTCTCCTTTAGGACCACTGCTATTCAAATCATTCTTCTTCCTGCTTCTTATGAGGCATTTTTCTTGACCAATAATGGCCATAAATGATCTTACCATGTTTCTTCGGTCTTCCAGTACTTCATCCCACAGGTGGCTTATCCCTTATTGCTTTGGCTAATCGTTGCTGATGTATCCTGGCTACGTGTTCATTCCAGTGTCGTCTTTTGTGTGCACGTTGTTATTCAAATATTTATAGTGTGGGATGTGGTAAAAGAGAATGTGGCAACCATGCAAAAGAAAATAATTTAAGTATGACCAACAAACCTTACCCCGTCGAAAAAAAGCTTGCGATATATCAGAACAAGCCTCGATAGCACAACGATGAAAACGAAGGAGAGACGCTGAAACACGAGCAAGCGATGGCCTGGACTGGATACATTGATCGTAAAAGAGATTAAGTAACTGTACATAGGAAATAGTAAGGGTAGTCGAACCAGAGCCAAAACAAAATACTCCCGATCTGCTAAAATCGAACACTACAACTATCTGTAAAAGAGCAATAATTGGCTTCGGTAAATTAAAAGGCGCCGGAAATAAACTGCCACTCAGACCCAAGAAAATTAGATCTAGGCCGTTCGATTACAAGCGCCCTTTATTAACTCCAGCCGGTGTGACGTTCACGCCCTGCGGACGGAAGTTCAGAAAAGGGCTGGATACGAAGCTATCGGTCCTGATCATAATAAAGCCTTGCCGCGTGTGATTGACTTGAAAGGAACTGAGACAATGAGCGGTAATGTACGGGAAGTTAAAGAGACAGCAATGGGCAAATGAATGGCAATGAGCGAGGCAGCTTTAAGGGATGAAATAAGGTGATTGCACGACATTCCGACGAGTGTATTAATTTAAAACAACTAGAATGCGTTTGTGGGAAGATCAGTCGTAACCGTGAAGTCGGAACAAGCCTGAAATTCTTATACCCTGAAGTTGAAGACGATGAGAATGCGTTTGTGAAGGCTTCAGAACGTTTCAGTGTTAATTTTTGACTAGTATTACCTATGGGCCCGTGCGTGCTCGGGAGGCTTATTAGAGTCCGGATTGACTTGTAAGACTGCGAACTAATCGAGCTTATTGACAGCACTGTTAATCATGGCCAAAGTGGCGAATATCCCTTTCCAAAATTGCAGTCCCATTACAGCAGGGCGATCGAGCCGTGAAATACCGTTAGGGCTCAAGTACAGTTAAGAATTACAGTTAGGAAGTTTGCCGCTGGCCGCAACCCTTTAGCCAGGGTGATCAGCAAACTGTGAATTCTACGAAAGGAAAATTCCGTTGCTGTGATCGCCACATTACCTTTGAAGTGTTAAAGAAAATGATGCAAAGGATTATATTCCCAAAACTAATATATGTTTGTGAATGTAGCACCATACGAATTGAGGATCTCCAACAACCTGAATATATTGTGTTGAATTGACTGTTTATAATATTTTGGTCACACAATTAATATAAGCTAAAATTAGGGCAAATCCATATACACAATTCTCAGATTATATTTTTATACTGTGCTGAAACCTGCCTGTCAGTAAATTAAGACTAGTTAAAATGAAATGTAATAATTAATTACACAAATAAATGGTTGAATGCCCCTCTTTCTATTTTATTTAACTGCAATATTTATTAAGCTAGCTCTCGGCGAACACAAAACCGCTTATCTCAGGTTGAGTCTGAAATAAACTATATTCTCAAATTTTAGGTTATTTGTCTCAACGTAGCTCATTTGCTCGTTCTTAGCAGATAATTCACCACCTCGTAAATTGTCAGATACACACAAAATTGTTTCTGCGTACATTGTATTTGAACCTTTTAAAATCGTGAAATAATGTGAGAAAGCGTCAGGTAAATAGTTCAAATATTCCCGCTTGGCAACAATTAAAACATTGCCTTCATTATTATGATGACGTAGACCCTCGCCTTCGTTATTCTCAGGATGACGTAGAACCCACGCCGACCTTTCAACTGTTTATGATGCTTGGAACTCCGCAAATTTTGCAAAACCGGATGACGCCGTTCGATTTTTGAAAATTACGGCGTAGCAGGACCCTTGGAAAACCGCTATGCCTCTTCAGTAAGGTTCTCGAATTTACATAGCTTTCCGAACGGCAACTCTTAAAATTACAGATGGCGCTCCCGGTTTTCTGCCCCTGGCTCTGCTGGAGTCGCTCCCCTGGATGCAGATATTGAAAGCGACGTTCTTGCAGACCCCGCTGACGTCCTTGATCGCTCTGGATTCCGCTGCTAATTTTGGCCGTGATCGAAAATCGTAAAGTCCAGCTGATCGGCTCCCGATGTCCACTCGAGGATGAGATTGGAAAATTTAACTTTTACGTCGTGGAAACTGCTGCAATCGTTCCCACAGTTACGCTAACACTTGGGCAATAAATTGGGCTACTTTTTATAATTGGAAAGACACGTTTATTCTCATAAAACATTAGCTAAATATGAAGCACAAATTCGACAAGCTACATTAATTTTTTTTCAATTGTTCTTCCTTGTTAAACAAAACCGCATCAGGTTGCTAAGATACGGTGTTCTACTATTAATTGGAAATTAGTTTTAATAATCTTAACCACAAATGGAGTCAAGTTTGACTACATAAATTAAAAATCTAACATCTTAAATCTAAAAGATTGTCCTTTGCTTATAACTAGTATTGTTCTTTAGCGTTGCACTCACAAACGTTTTTAATTTCACGGCTCTACTGTTTGCACTTTGTTTTTATTAATTAATGCACTGGTTTTTGAGTTCCCCATTTTCACGTCGCTTGCTTCTCTTCTGTTGCCTAGATTCAGGATTGCTCTTTGCAAATTTTCTAGATTATCCTTGTCTTCATCTACCCTTCAGATTGCTTAAAATTTTCACTGTCCTTTGCTTTTGTTGATAACTACGCGCATTTATATGCACATAACAACCATTCGCGTCAATTACTTTCGTTTGGTCTGGCTTTACATGTGCACAAACCTATCATTTTAATTACATATATTACTTTATTCAAAAGCCAAATTCAAACCCTCTGAAATATGCTTTGCTTTTGCGTGCCTTTATCCGACTAATTACTGCTTCTCGCATCTCATTACCAATCCTAACTCCGTGCTTTATTGACTTGGTTAAACATTTTACACTGCAAACAGAGCCAAATTGTGGGCTTAATACCATTTCATAATGGACACGTGGAAGAGAAAAGGTAGGAAGTAAAACATAATGAAGAGGGTCTTAATTGAGATCGCGAAGAAGGAAAGACCCTGCGTAGTATAAAAAGTATGTCACAATAAGTCACTGAAGAAGACTACACTAATAAGAAGCATACATACAATGCATTATGTACAGAAAATGCAATATATTAGATCGGGCGGCTAACTTCAACGTCTTCATTTGTCCAACTCTGGGCATAGGCTTCTTCCATTTACCGATTTGCCTCGGTATTTCTCCGCGGGTCGTTTGAATCGACCTTAATCCTAGCATTGGCTACTTTCGCGGATTCAAAGCTTTGTTCCTATTCAAAAAATATCAAACAGAAGGAAATGCCAATACGAGGAAAATATTAAAACTACCATCAAGAAACCTGACATTTCTCACAAGGAAGCGAAAAGTGTAAAATCATCTGTTCAACGACAGGTTACTGACTAGACTTGGCCGACGCAAATTTACAGTCCACATGTAACAAACAGTTTAAAATCCACATGACTCATTAAGGTTTGCGTGCTAAAGATCGGCGGGAGTGCTATAATTGAACAAAGGCAAACCTTTGGTAAACAAAACGTCACTTACATGGTATATACAAAAAGCAAAATGAGTCAATAAGATAAAGTAAACAATAGCAACTGTAGTTTTTAAACGAGGTATTTATAGCACACCGTTAAAATCAAAATAAAAACAAATAAAACCTGTATTGTTAATAACTGCTTCAAAACTTGCTAATTGAATAACGCGTTGTGGCACTATGATCTCAGGGATTGCTTTTGAATGAGCTATCGTTAATTGTGTTTATGTGCTAACAATTAATTTATGTACGTTTAGGTCTTCTCCCGTTCTGCCAGCATTAGCAGGTGTTGTTGTGCCTATAATCCCATAAACGGAAACCCTTCAGGAAGTAAGAATCCCGCAGTGACACTTCCATAGAAGGGTGTCGTGCTCCACTTTGCTCAATAATTGACACCTATTATACAAGTGTTTGTGTCAATATGGAAACTAACCGTATGGATGTCATTGAACACGACAAACACAGTTTTCCTCAAAACGCTCTTGAGAACACTGGACTAGTAAGTAGTAAAGTACGCATTGTTCTGTGTCGAAATACGAAAACAAAGCTTTTAATCGCAGCTTATCCTTCGATTACGAAGAATGGGTAGTTTGTTTAATCGCTACAGGAAGACGATAACATCTTTTTGAAAACCCGCCGCGAGCTAGGCGCTGGTTGATAATAATTAGAACGCGCTTATGAACGAACGCCCACACTTTCTATCTGATATAATCGGCCTACCATAAGAAGTAATTAAAAATTCAATTTTATTGCCGCAACGGCTCGATTGAAATTTTGATCCTAATCCTGCCTGGCAAGGTTGCTTTCGAAGGAATGGAAAGGTTTGCAGATATGGACAATTGAACAAACTGAATGACATCAACAGGGAAAGCTTATGCTAAACATATTCATGATACACCTTTTCACTAATGAAAACTTTGGAAACTATAGTTCAGTGATGTTTTAGTTATCAGTCGATTACACATTTATCATAATACATACAAGTACTATTACACGTAGCCAGCGGCAAATAATGCAATACATTACATTAATGACATACTCATGAACTTCATGAAGAAAATTGCATCATCGATGCCTACTAAATACAAAGCATGGTATTGTACTTCTCAATACTATCTATTACATCATCCGCCATCAAAGAGGCTGGTTGAATGGCCAATTGAACTTCTGAGAAAAACATTTTCACTGGATACTGAACAGGAAAACAATGGAAAAGTTATAATATGATAAAGGTTAGTAAATAGAAATTCTATAAAGTAAACAAGAGCAGTAGGCAAGTGAAATTGGAAAATCAGCTGCACGTTGCATTTCCAATAAATTTATTAGATCAGCAAGGTACCTTAGGACGTAATTAGAAGAAACCGATTCAAAAGAAAAACAGGTGCATTCAAGATTCACACGTCTAGAAAGCGTTCGACCGCAAATGTGCGATGAATTTTCAAAAGGAAATGCGTGGGAAATTAGACAAAGCTATAAAAGTTTCTATAAAACTTTCACAAGATTCGCTTCAACCTTCAACGAACATTAATGAGCTTGTTTATTAGCTCTAATTTATTATTTTTCCAATTTTAGACAATGCGAATACGTTGTACAAGACGGCAAAAGCATGCATACTAATCATATCAAAGGCAGCATAGTAAATCGACAATGGTAAAAATTGTTTACATAAATTCTCTATAGGTGCATGTCCGTCCAACACTATTTTAGAAAATCATAAGATAAGGATTGAGGCATTCCATGGTAAAAAATTGAAATTAAAGATGGAACTAAAATTCAGGATCGCAATAATAGAAAGAACTTTCCGAGAAAAAGTTACGGCATAAAGGGTAAAGATTAAATATGGAAGTAAATATTAGAAAGAACTGCCAGGAAAATTTGAAGAAAGAGTGGCTGGCACAACTACAAAATTGTTAGAGAAACATTTGGAGGAAAATACAGCATGCTTTAACAGTTGAAATAAAGAACACTGAAAACCAAGTATCCTCTTTCTTAATCCTAACCCCTCAGAAGAGTACGGCGACTTCCCTTGTCACAATCTCTCCACCGGATCCAGTATGTATATCCTCTTGGTTATTTGTTCCAGTTAATTCACAAACTTGATCTGTCCACTTTGGAGGTGATCATTCCCTGGACTTTCTGCCTTCTACTTTTTCCTCTATGTTGATACATACGCCTAGCAATATGTCCAAAATACTGCAGCATAAGCTGGGGGATGGCGTGGATCTGTTTATCAACATCAAGCTCTTCTTTAATGAACGAGTTTGTTCTTCGCTCGGTCCAATTAATACGCAGCATTCGTCTATTATCAATATCTCAAGTGCACCGGGGCGGACTGGTCTACCGGGATACTGGGGCAATTCCCACTGGCGCGCTCCAATATTACGCCGCTTTTAATGTAGTATGGCCGTTGTAATATTATGTGATATACATTATTTCGCCATATGTGCGACGACCTGGGCTAAAGATAATTCTCAAAAGAGGCGGAAACTAATAATTGCGACACCTGGTCGGTAGAAATCGGTTTAAATTGAGTCTGCTATTTATCAAAACCGTTAGCAGAGAGTACAAATGGAGCAGATAACGCCGATAACATGGCATTTTATATTTAAAGGTGAGAAGAGATAGAAATTTGCAGTCGCACCCCCAGAGTTTAAAAAAATCTTATCCGGACCAAGATTCGAACTCGCGACCTCGGGCTCGACAGTCCACGAGTGTTCACACTACCCCAGTCTGACAGCGTAGTTGATGACCGCTTGACGTGTATTACTTGCATTAATATTCCACACAAAATTGCACAAAAATAATCCTGATAGGATATGTCGTTTCGAGTTAGCATGTTCATACAGCACATGGAATGACATACCTAACAAGTTCAAGAAATAGAAAAATAGAATCTATTTAATACATTAATTTATTACAGTAAGTAAGATAAGTTACGAATCCCGATAATTATCTACTTGTTGTTTGTGTGGCATTATAGATATTTTTGGGGTTTTTTAAAATTACAACGACCTTGAACTTCCAAAAAGGATTTTGCCAGCGGCACGCTGGAATGCCTCACTGGCCCTGGAAGTGCATTCGATTTCTTTCTATATCTTTTAATGTCCATGTTTCGGATGTGTCGAGTAGTATTGATGTATAGATTGAGATGTTACGGTCTTTCCAGATTACTTACCAATTGCGCTTCTAGCTATTTAGATGCGTCGCCTGCAACTTCTGGAATTGGAAATTACGGAACCAAAGCATACAATTTCATATCCAAAGAGTGATTGTATGTATATCTGGATGATTGTTGTTGCTCAATCCGCTATCATAATTTTTGTTTTTGACTGGGTGATACACAGTTGGAATTGTTTGCGCCCCTCCGTAGACGTCCCAAAACCAACTGAAGTTCTTCTTCAATAGTAGCTATGATGACGTTGTCATCAACATAGCAGGATTAGTTAAGTTTCTGTCGTTGATAGCGATACCTCCACTGCGATTTAGAACTTAAGTGTTATACACACAGACCTTAACTGTACTGCCAGAGTACAGCTATTGTAAGATATGCATCACGTGTTCGCCAACACTTCCCAAAAACTAGACCTAACTATACAAAGCGAGTAATTATCAAGATCGTTCCAGGGAAACGGAAAAGCTACTATTGTCAGCATGGAAGAGACAAAGGTAACAGATCAGACTGAAACAATCACCAATGATAAATTACCTGAACCCAGATTCTTCTAAAGTGTTATTAAATACAATGAAACAGCATGTATATATTAAACAAAGACCAAAACAACCCTGGCAAATATAAGATGGAGAAGCGACACAACTGTGAAGATCATTTTAAACACGATGAAACTATAAAAGTTCTAAGAGAAACATTCGCCAGTTCGAATGTGAAAAGATCACCATTGAAGAAAATAGGATCATACTCCAAGACTAGAGGTAGAGTTGGGAAGAAACATATGACCTGGAACGCACCATGAACATCATCTGCAAAGATTGAAAAGTAGTAAAAACATGCTGCAGATTAACGAGTTTAACAGGGTACTTAGATTAGAGGAGAGGCTGGTGAAATAGTTTGCAAGATCGAAGTAAACCAAGACGAAGATTTCTTTTAATCCAGGTTCCCTTACAGTATACATTTTTATATATTCGGAAAGCGTAGTAATATACAAAACATAAATATATAATGATAATTCCCATTCTCCACAGCTCTAAATCTAGTGCTTCTTCTTCCTCCAGGTTTCTGTTAGTTATTGCTCGTCTGATTCTCTCATTCCAGGACCTAGGTCTTTTTCCCATATTTTTCCTAGTGGGGCCCATTGAAAAACCCTTTTGGCTTATCTGTTTTCGGTACTCGTCATGAGATGACCAAACCATTTTAGATCTGTATTAATTCTGTTAATGGCATCCTTGTGTTTTGTCCAATTTGTCTGATATGTTCATTCGGAATCTGGTCAAGACCAAGATTTCTTTTAGAACAGGTTCCCTTAAAGTATATACTTATTTTTATATATTCGAAATACGTAGTAATATACCAAACATAAATATATAATGATAACTCCCATTCTCTACGCCTCTCAATCTAGTGCTTCTTCTTTCTCCCGGTTTTTATTAGTCACTGCTCGTCTGATTCCCTCAGTCCAGGATCTAGGTCTTTCTCGCTTATTTTTTCCAAGTGGGCTCTATTGAAAAACCCTTTTGGGCCATCTGTTTTCGGGACTCGTCATACGATGACCAAACCACTTTAGATCTACCCTTTCTATTCACTCTGTTAATGGTATCCTTGCGTTTTGTACAATTTGTCTGATATGTTCATTTGAAATCTGGTAAAGACCAAGATTTCTTTTAGTCCAGGTTCCCTTACAGAATATATTTTTATATATTCGGAATACATACTCATATACCTACAAAACATACTATATAATGATAATTCCCATTCTCCACGCCTCTCAATCTAGTGCTTATTCTTCCTCCAGGATTCTGTTAGTCATTGCTCATCTGATTCTCTCATTCCAGGATCTATGTCTTTCTAGTTCATTTTTTCCTAGTGGGGCCCATTGAAAAACTCTTTTGAGCCATCTGTTTTCGGGAATCGTCATAAGATGACCAAAGCATTTTAGATCTCCCGCTTCTATTTACTCTGTTAATGGTGTTCGTACGTTTTGTCCGATTTGTCTGATATGTTCATTCGGAATCTTGTCAAGACCAAGATTTATTTTAGTCCAGGTTTCCTTACAGTATATTTTTTTATATATTCGGAATACGTAGTAATATGCAAAACATAAATATATACTGATAATTCCCATTCTCCACGCCTCTCACTCTAGTGCTTCTTCTTCCTCCAGGTTTCTGTCAGTCACTGCCCGTCTGATTCTCTCATTCCAGGATCTAGCTCTTTCTCATTTATTTTTTCCTGGTGGGGCCCATTGAAAAACTCTTTTGGACCATCTGTTTTCGGGACTCGTCATAAGATGACCAAACCATTTTAGATATCACCTTTCTATTCACTCTGTTAATGGTATCCTTGCGTTTTGTCCGATTTGTCTGATATGTTTATTGGGAATCTACTCAAAACCAAGATTTCTTTTAGTCCAGGTTCCCTTACAGTAGATATTTTTATATATATTCGAAATACGTAGTAATATACAAACCATAAATATATACTGATACTTCCCATTCTCCACGCCTCTAAATCTAGTGCTTCTTCTTCCTCCAGGATTTTATTAGTCATTGCTCGTCTGATTTCTTCATTCCAGGATCTAGGTCTTTCTCGATTATTTTTTCCTGGTGGGGCCAATTGAAAAACCCTTTTGGGCCATCTGTTTTCGGGACTCGTCAGAAGATGACCAAACCATTTTAGTCATTCACTCTGTTAATGGTACCCTTGCGCTTTGTCCGATTTGTCTGATATGTTTATTCGAAATCCGGCCAAGTCCGGCTATTCTGGCACTTCCGCGTAAGTAGTCTATTTTCACTGTTGTCAGTTTCATTTTCATTGATGCATTGACAGTCCATACCTCGCAACCGTAGCACATCGTAGACTCTACATGACTTCCCCTAGTCGTTAAATATGTCCACTCCTTTATTTGCGACATCATTATCATTTTAAATTCTCCATCATAATCTATTACCAGGTATTTTGTCTTCCATTGTTGGTACTCTTTATGCAATCATAAATTCCAAAGGAAACAAATCCTGGGCTAGCACCAGTGCCACTTGATTATCTATGAAATTAATTTCCCAACAACGTCTCTTCCGATTCTTCAGAGCTATTTCCAGGTGAACATTAAATGGAAGCGGGGATAGGATGCATTCCTGGGAGTCTTTTTGTTGCTGTTATAGGAGTAGTTTTTGTATATCCCTTAATGAGTATCCCTTGGTGCCTTAACCATTCTAGGGCCTCTTCGAGTTTATTTCTTGGTGTAGTTTCATGTGATTTTTCTTAATCTATTAAGGCTAGGTTGACCTCTTCGCCGTTTCCTATTTTTTCTTCTAATCTGCTGCAACGTGAATAAGTGATCAACACATGATCGCGATGAATCCACTTTGGTCTATGTGTATTGTATGTAAGTATTACTATTTTCATTATTTCTCTATCTTTACGTTTTGGTGTTTTTCTTAACTCGTGTTGGAATGTGTCTTCATAAAGCGGTTTAATGCTATGTTGATGTAACAGATTATGTTATTTATACCTTGCTACTTGCTACTGTCGGATGGTGCAGTAGCTTCTTTCTCGTTCGATCGGTTCATTTGATTGTTCTTCAGAAGAATCGACGAATCATTTAGGTACAGTATATTTTGTAAACGAATGTGTCAGTACTAAAGAGAAACTTGTATCTTTTTGATGAAGATTAAAACGATAACCTAGAAAAAAGTAAGTTAACGCTCTAAAGAAAACAGACCACTTGGAGCAAATTACAGAATAAAACGAGAAAATGGATTCAGCATTGTAGGTCTAACAATCGCAAAGGCAATAAATGCGGTATTTTTAGCATCATATCGGCTTGACCACATTATTAGCGTTTTTCAATTATGTAAGCCCACCAAAGTTGCGTCTAAGGTTAATCAAATTTGTCCTTGGAAAAAATGAGCGCTCGTTGATAGTTGCAAGACTCCACGGAGCCTACGCATCGCCGTTCTCCGAGGCAGCAAATCAACTAAGCAAATACGATCTTCATTATCACGACAAGGAAATCCCATGTTAATAGTACAAACTAATAGAAAGTCATGTCGGCTTGAAACCGAACGCAAACACGGTGACAGATGTTGGAAATGTCACCGGTAAATGTATGTAGCGTCATGCTGCAAGCAAGTGTCCTTCTAAAGACCTCGTTAATTACAGTGTAGGAAGCGCCGAAGATGTATTAGCATAACTCTCGATTGTATCTCCGCGAAACTGCTGCTTTGTTCGGCCACGGCTGGACGACGAAAACGGCTAATCATGGGTTCCATGGGCTCGCAGGAGGAAAAAGGGACAGCTAGCTAGCTGTGGCACATTACCCTACTTGCTTCCGCTTCCACGATTCGTTTGTCCAAGGCCGGCTTTCAGTTTGCGACTGAATCTCCTTGGTGGTACGATTTCGGATCTGCACAATTGCAAACGTTAATTGCAACAATATCACGTCCAAATCGATTATTAACGCTTTCTTGAGCACTTAGAGAAGCGTTTTTGCTGCGTGCCCACGTTCGACTGGAATATTAAAAAAGCAACAAAACGGATGTAATGCCGTACCGAGCGACGTGAAATAACTAATGACAAAATCGTTAAATACCGCGCGTTTCTCAACTTGTCTAATTATGTAATGAGCGTTGAGCAACCTGAACATACAACAAAAAGCTACGTGCAAAACTGTAACCGCGCTTTGTTAATTTCGAATATAGTCAAGCTTGCCGAGTAGCTGACATGGCTTGTATTTATTACAAATGTCTAGTTTACACAATGGATAGATAATTTTCTTTTTGATATTCAAGGTCTATCAATCAAAAAGGAGGTTTGATGATTTATATTGGAAACGTCGTGTAAGCGTGGCTTTGTTTTATGCCTTTTCTCTATTCTGTCGTCTTTATGATTATCCAGACAATATTGTCACTTATTATAGAGTCGTGGCAGCTTCGAATGAAAGAAGTGTGAATTTTAAAATCGATTTAATGGAATCTTAAAACGAAAAAGCAACAACTGGGTTGGTTGAAAGGGAAAACTTTTGTTACGTTCAGTTTTACCTTTTTGGCATTATTTACTAACAGCCCTAGTGTTGTAACTCCCCTTAGTTTCCTCTAAATTCTGCTTAGTAGGGGGTTGGTTCTGCTGAAGTTCGTTGCAGGAATTCATTTGATTTGGATTCTCACAATCTCCTTCCTGGAGTTATGTGATGTTTCATGGTTTTGTTAGGCGCCTCTGAAACCGTCATGTTCATCATTTAGCTCTAGCAGTTCCATATTCACATATTTCAAATCAACTGTCTGCTTTGACGTTTTGGAGGTTAGGTATGTGTGGATTGTAAATGGGCGGTGTCTCTTGTACTTTAGGAGTGACACTATTTAACAGTTCATTCTTTCTACTGCAGTTCGTGGCGTATTTAATCGAATTTGCGCGTGCAGTCTTGGTTCATCAGCACATGATAGCGCGGTCGCTTAAGAACTTCCTGCTAGGGTCTGATTTTCTTTTAACATTTCGTCCTACTGTGGTGGTAAAACAGCTTATCAGTTGTATTTTGTCTTTCAATTAAAGAACTTCCGGTCGAATTCGTTAAAAAACCATTGAAATCGTCCCATGTAGCAGGTTTCTATGGTGAGTTCTGTAGTTTAACAATTTATTATGCATCAGCACTTTCGCCCCATTTTTTAGATAGTTTTTAAGTCAGCCATTTAGAACTGGGGATAGAACGCTGAGCCGATTTACACCTGAAGTAAGTTTTTCTGACTGCGCTTCGCGCCTGTAAGCTAACTGTAGCTTATTGTTACAGGGCTTCTAAAGTGTTGGTGTTTTCGTATTCAGGAATTATATGGATTTATATTTGGGTTGATGAGTTGATCTTCCAGTTTTGGATTTCTAGTTGTTGGATTGGCCTTGTATATTCTAATCTCAGATTATGGTTGCTAGATTGAAGTTTCTAGTTGCAGCTTTGGCTCTTTGAACTTCGTTTTCGTAGGGGGCGAGTACTACAAATAAGCCACAACCTTGCTTTCATTTAAATAAATATTTTGCAGCAATTTAAAGTCTATCAACATAAATCAGTTTGAGAACTTGGATATTGAAATTTCCTTGTTTATGCCCCACTTATTGGCGTATTGATGTATTATTTCCTTTGACTTTGTGTATTTAAGTGTAAAGCTTGCATTTGAAATTAACATTATGTTCTGAGCGTCTCGTGAACACAACGCGGGTGTGTTTATCTCAATTACGTACGTAACTTATCTTTAAATACCATAGATACAATATTTTATTTCGGTACGAGGAACTACCCTCTTATATTATTGGTTTACATATCACTTTAATTGCACCGAAAATATATGTATTTTCCATTCTATAACAGGTTATAGCTTAACAAAGAGGCAGCGTCTGATAAATGTAACTTTGAAATAGCTTTCTTCAATGCTTCCAACTTAAATTCGTAAGTTGTATAACAATCAAATTGGTGGCGCCCGTATTTGGTTTTGATCATTTTAGTGTTAACCCACTCCCTCCTGCGGAGTAGCTCATCTGTCCCGTTGAACGGTATTCGTTACGGGACTGTTTTGGTATTCATACCTTGCTATCGTGCTTATATTGAGGATTATCATTAGTTCACTCTAGTGCTATTGCGTATTAGAGCGCTCAGCGGTCAAATGTTATTCTCAACCAAAGCTATTGACATTGCATCTTCAACAACAACATTGCTGAATACATTTATATTGGAAAATTATGCAATACGTATTTATAGGCACAATAAAAGCTTGCGATTATTGGTGAAATTATGGTAATAATGTTAGAACCGGTACGTCAGAATGCTAACCTAACAAAAATAATTTCCAATGTACTGTGAAATGCTGATCGTAGAAATCGAACTATAAATCAAAATATTATTGTCTATTCATATAAGATAACGACACAATAAATTTTGTAACGTAATATCGGCTACACGGAAACTTCAAGTAAAACAATTAATCCTACACAGCCGTAAAACCCATTCAAAAAGATTTTTCTTCTTTTAATACCCACTACGTCATTCACAAGGATAGATGTTTACGCACTTAGAGCTACCTGATTACATTGTAAATTTGTCTCCTTATCCAGGTATCATATTACAAACTTTGTATTCATTGTACCTATAGGTTATCCGTTGTGCTACTTCATATTACTTAGTATTTGCCCATTTTTACATTCCCCCCTTACCAATATCAACACTTATAATGTTTGTTTGACAGTTGAATGGAATCGCATTTGTCCATATTACACAACTGTTAAATACCATTGAATATTAAAAGCCACATTTACGGCTATTGGTAGCTGTCTATTCTTATTCAATTTCTCTCTATATTTTCACATATAATATCATAAGAGCATTAATTCTTTCCGGAAATTTTTTTGAGTGCGTTCCAACAACGTCGTATTAATTTGCCCGAAAATCGTAACGACACAAACCCTCAAAAGAAGTAATGTCTACCTACAAAAAATTTCTAAGAAATTTAGTTGTTGTCTTGGTTACGACTCGTGAACTAATTTTTCTATTGGTCATTAATGAGTGTCGTACGATTTTCCGTTTAATTTTTAGGTTAAATCAGAGATATTACAACGATTATGATTATTTATACCTTTATACCTTCTATTTAACACGCAGTGGTTGGAGTACGTTACGCATCTGGCATCCACCATGACAACATAAAGAAAATTAACATTCTTTTAAATAAGCATTTTTCGGCATGTGAGATAAATTAAAAAAACAGCAGAGATGCAATTTTTTAGCCGCATTATACATTCAAACGAAAAACAAAAGAAAGTAGTCGATTGAACATTATATTTTATTAGCCTGTAAAGTTTGGTAATTTTTTTCATTGATGCTAACTTTTGCCAATCCATATTCGAAATATCTATAGATCTCGAGATGTCGAAATCTGTTTGTGTCTGTGAATTGATGAAAAATGTATTTTACTTTTGGTTGGCAGCCTTACGATCAAACTTTCCACTAATCGCGACTGACTGCTTGTCTTTCGAAGTGAAACAAATTAATACAACACGAACGTTAAATATTGAAGAAATATGGCTAGAATAAAATGTCATTTACTGAGGCAGCAGTTGTCGATTCTTGTTCGGCAGCTCTTTCTAATAGAACCTACCGGTTTTTAAACTCGAGTAGCGTTCTCACTACATTTGCATTTGGTTACACCTGGTTGCATTCAGCCTTTAGTGCACTAAGATAAAAAGCAGCTTATCACAAAAGACAGCCCGGCGAAGAGGCCGTGAACCGTTAACAAAGCGTAAGCGTAGGGCATGCGCTAATGTTACAATGACGTTTAAGTGCCGGACGTGTTTCATTTGCATTTTATCAACACTTCCTAATGTCTAAATAGATAGAGGAAGCGGCTAAAGTTTGACTCAGACTTCCCCGGCTCTCGATATGCTGCCGACAGTAAATAAACAGCGTGTTATCGTAATTTGCATGTTTAGGTACGGAAGTGGGCAGGGCCGTATTAAGGCTAAAGTGCAACGTTTAAAGGGCGTTAAATGTCAAAATTTGTAGCGCAACGAATCGACTTTTATCTTATTTTCATAAAAAATAATGTCTTTGAACTTACATTATAGCCCAGTTATCTTTTATAGAAAATTGTAAATAAGGCAAATATAAAACTGACGAAAATGAGGAAAATGGGGAAACACCAAAATTATCAATTTATGGTTTTATAGATTACGATGACAAAAATTAAATTTTGTATACTTTATTAAAATATTGGAGCTTTCCAGTAATTCGCATAAAGAAAATCTCGGTTACCTATATTTTTTTTAAAGTGGTTTTGCTTCCTTTTATTTGACTATAAAAAATAAAAAAAATTGTATGTAAACAACCCCAAAATTCTAAAAATTGCATTTAATAAAAGTATGGCTTTAGAGTAGTTGCCAAGACTTGTACCGAACGAGGATTGACATTTTATCACAATTATGTTGATTAGGTCATACTTACACGAGTCTTCCCCATATCGACATCTGACTAAAAAGTTGTAATGATTTAAATACAAAATATGTGCTATACAGGTGCGATATAATTATTTGATTGCGACGGTGTTATTTTGATTATGATGTAAAGAACAACGAACGATAACTTTTAAACAATCACTAGATGCAAGACTTTAAAACTATCAACATTTATAAACTCACTTGTTACACATTTAATAATATTGAAATTCGATAAATACCAGAAAATTTAATTAATTTGCAATAAAAACAAAAAACTGTATGTAATCAACAGCATATTAAAAATTTCACGTAATAGAAGTAGTGGAGAAGACTTAAGTAGAATGGGGATTAGCGTGTTGTCACAATTAAGTTGCTTATGTCACAATTAAACCAGCCTTTCCCAGGTCAACATCCGACTAAAAAGTTTTTTGACCACATTATTTAGATTATGCCGTAAACAACAAATACCGATCAATTTTAAAGTATTACTTGATGACAGACCTCTATTAAACATTAGAAGCTCACTTGCACATATTTAATAATATTTATTTTCGTTAAAAATCTACAACATTTAATTAATTTGCAGAGAGAAACAAAAGAAGTACGTACATGTATTCTACAAAAAAATACACTTAATAAAATAGTTAAACAGACTTAAGTAGAATAGGAATTCGATAATTCGAATAAAAAGTTATTTGATCACATTATTTAACTGTGATGTAGTTTTACAGTTGCGATATAATAATTTGATTATGATCGTGTAATTTTGAATATGACGCGAACAACACAGAACTGTAAACTTTAAGCAATAACTAGATGCAAGACCTAAACTACCAAATTTAGAAAATCTCTTATCGCACACTTTAATACATTTAAATTCCCTTAAAAATCTGCAAAATTTCAATAATTTCTAGATAAAAACAAAGGAAGAGCATGTAGTAAACTACAAAAGAAAATTCTAAATATTACACTTTAGAATAGTTGAAAAGACATAAGTAGAATGGGAATTAGTGTGTTGTCACAATTAGGTTGATTAGGTCACAATTAAACGTGCCTTCACGACGTTGACATCTGAATAAAATTTATATGACCAAATTCTTTAAATGTGATGTAGTTGTACAGTGCGATATAATTATTTGGTTGTGGCCGTATTAATTAGAATATTAAGGAAAGAACAAAGGACGAGCAATTTTAAACTACCACTAAATGCGAAATTCGTACTAGCAAATTTTCGATACTCACTTATAATTATATTGGTTAAATATCGGCAACATCTAATTAATTTCCAAGGAAAAAAGCGTAGTTTACAAATACAATTATACAAACACACTTGATATTAAGTATGGCATTAGAATATTTAAAAAAAACAGAAGTAGAATGGGAATTGACGTGTTATCAGTGTTATCACAATTAAATTGATTAGGTCACCATTAAACCTGCCTTCACGACCTGGACATCTGAATAAAAGCTATTTGACCAATTTCTTTAGCTGTGATATAGTTGTACAGTTGGGATAGAATTATTTGACCGTGTTATTTAGATTATGACGTAAAGAGCATAGGACGATCAATTTTAAACAATCACTAAATGCGAAACCCGGACTATCGAAGTTTAGAAACTCACTTGTCATACATTTAATAATATTTACATTCGTTAACGTAGAATATTTAATAAATTTGCCAAGAGAAACAAAAGAAATGCATATATAAAAAATTCTAGAAATGACATTTAATAAAAATATAGCTTTCGAGTAGTTGAAACGACGCAAGAATAATGAGAATTAACGTGTTGTCACAATTGCGTTGATGTAATCACAATTACTTAAATGGCCTTCTTCGACATTGCCATCAAAATAAAAAATTAGTTGACCAAATTATTTATCTATACAGTTTTGATATAATTATTTGATTGTAACCATACTATTTTGATTGTGAAATATGCCCATGTTATTACAATTCTGGTACTAGAGGCGTTTTAATATAATAATTTGATTATAATCGTGCTATTTTGATTGTGATCTCTTGCTATGTTGTTCTGACAATAGAGGCGTTTTAGTATAACTATTTGATTGTGACGGTGCTAATTTAAATGTAACGTATTGTGATGTTATTACGATTCCGGCGATAGACGCGTCGTCATAAAATTATTTGAGTGTGATGTATTGCTATGTTATTATAATTCTGACAATAGATGCGTTTTAATATAATTATTTGATATAATTACTTGATTGTGATCCTGTAATCGTGCAATTTTAAATGTAACGTATTACGATGTTATTAGAACTCCGACGATAGACGTGTTTTCATGGAATGATTTTATTGTGATCGTGCTATTTTGATTGTGATGTATTGCCATATTATTACAGGTTCTACGATTGAGGCATTTTAATGTAATTATTTGATTGTGACGGTGCTATTTTAAACGTAACGCATTGCAATGTTATTACAATTCTGACGATAGACGTGTTTTGATCTAATTATTTTATTCTGATCGTGCTATTTTGATTGTGACGTATTGCGAAATTATTACAATTCCGACGATAGACGTATTTTGTTATAATTCGTTGATTGTGATGTAGGTATTGCCATATTATTACAATTCCGAAATAGACGTACGTATTTTCATATAATTATTTTATTGTGATCGTGCTATTTTGATTGTGATGTATTGTCATGTTCTTACAGTTCTTACAATAGACGCGTTTTAATATAACCATTAATTTGATTGTGACGGTGCTATTTTAAATGTAACGTATTGCGATGTTATTACAATTCCGACGACACACGTGTTTTGATATAATTATTTGATTGTGATTGTGCTATTTTGATTGTGACGTATTGCGACATTATTACAATTCGGACGATAGACGTGTTTTGATATAATTATTTTATTGTGATCCTGTAATCGTGCTATTTTGATTGTGATGTATTGCGATGATAGTACAATTCCGATGATAGAGATGTTCTGATATAATTATTTGGCTATGATCGTGCTAGTTTGATTGTGACGTATTGCCATGTTATTATAATTCCGACGATTGCGGTATTTTGATAAATGTATTTAATTGTGATCATGCTATTTTGATTGTGGCGTATTACAACCTTATTATTTTCCGACGATAATAACTACATATTTAATTCTGACTGATATTTTGATTGTGACATATTGCGATGTTATTACAATTCCAACGATATAGACGTTTTGATGTAGTAATTTGATTATGTCCGTTGTAAATTGATTGCGACGTGTAGATGGGGTGAGCATACTCACTTAATTGTGACATAATTTATTTCTGACAACGCAGATCCCCCTATCCCTCTGATGCGTTTATTTAGTGAATTTAATTAAATAAAATTCGGTGGAATTCAAAATCTGCAAAATTCTGTTTGTTGTAAGAGGTGTCACAGTTGTTTAACTATGACGTAATCACTAATAACATTAATAGTGATGCTAGAGGTGTATCTGTTTTGCTCGCATATTGCATAATATGCATTTCTATTTGAAACAAGGGTAACTATAATACAGCAATATCGCCATATCAAAATATCGTTCCCTGTGATGTTTCTCATCAATTTTTGTCTTGCCTCCGAGATGTGTTTTATCATTTAATTATATAAAATTGTCGTTTCAGAACGATATTTAAGCTTATGCAGTTGCTATTTGTTATGGACAAGGTCTAGGCATACGAAGTATCAGATATCTTAAACCGACTACTATTAATCATATGGTCAAAGTTCAACTGGAAGTTTACCGAGACTAAGGCATTCCCACATTAGCTAGGGATTATTTACACGCTACACAATGTAGTAACATGGGACCCACTCTTCTAGATCTATTCCGAACGATGCCATTCTGTAGAGGCTTTTATTAGCAATTTTTTATTTTAAAAACCTTACCGGGACCGGGAATCGAACTCGTAACTCTTCGATCAGTAGTCAGGACGCTTAACCACTAAGCCACCAAGATCGGTTTGTCAAGTTTCTTATCTGTTTTTACTGTTTACTTTTTTAATTTTGGCAACACAGGTACCGTTCTACCAATGTTGTGTTCTTTAATAATTTGTTTGCTCGTTACTTTATATTCTCACGTCAGATGTAGCATGGTTCGTTAATTATGACGTAATCAGCTTAGTGCTGACGCCACAAGCTTCCTTATTCGGTTGGTGGTTTGTTTACTATTAAGTTTTAAAATAATCCTACAATTAAAAATATATTGTACTGGAACTGGAACACTTCTGTGGCGCTTGAAATCAGTGGGAATCGAACCCAGCTTTTCTTGTGTGAAATCAAAGCCTCTACCACTGAGCCATATTTCACTGTAGTCACCATGGGCGTAGCCAGGGAGGGACCGGGGTGGGCAGTTGCCCACCCCTAAATATTTATAAAGAGCAAAAGGCAGTTGATTTATAATCATTATTGCAATTCACATTCTACAACATTTAAAAAAAAAGAAGATGTTTCAATTTATAATTTTTGTAATGTGTAAAAAATTAAATAAAACTATAATAATAGCAGTAGTTGATTGGGTAATTAAAGTTATGCCCCCCTCTAACTGGAATCCTGGCTACGCCCTTGGTAGTCATCTTCACTTAACATTACAAATTATGGGAATTCATTTTCTTACACAAATATTTATAAGCAAGACGTCACAATGAGCAATAGACTGAAACGTGAGCAAACGAGCGCAATTTCTTTGAACCAAGGGACTGGTATAGACCTTGTATTCGCATTGATGTTACTGATAAGCAAAAACGTTACGTCACGGGCACGTTAGTTCCGCCCATATAATTAATGACGCACAGTTAGGTTTTTATTTATTGATAAGATTCGACAAACTCAGAGTTGCTTCATTTGGAAAAGAATCTCACGATGTGCAATAGAAATAAACATGTTCGAGAGTAAATGACAGTTCTTCTGTCTGAAATCTTATTAATCGTCTGCTCTTGCAATATTTTTCTAGTACGTAATTCGTAACATCAAGTACAAAATTCCACGGAAAATCGAGGGAAAACGTGGATCCCGAGGACGAAGAATGTACTGGTAAAAAAATCTACAGCAGCAGTATGAGTTGAGTACAAGAACAAGTTCAAATTAAGCTACCGATTGCTACCATTCTTGGAAGACATGGCACTGAAGACACAGTTGCAGCAATACCATACGAAAAATAGAAGCGGAATAGTTAAAGGGAGTGACGTTACGACGTTAGGTAGACTATGTATTAAGACAGACAACGTCCACAATTAAAAAATTTATATTTTTCCCTACTCCGAAGACTAGACTCCTCGAGGGCGCGTTCATCGGGTGGCGGATGGGGGAAGTTCTGGAGACAGGATTGCTGTCAATATTGGCAAGGTGCAGCCGGAGTCCGGAGTCCGGAGAGAAGTTGGCCCTCGACGTTGGGTTAATCACCCACTCGAAAATAAATCAGAAAAATAACACGAGCCTCATCCAACGCCGTAAGGCATATATGGAAATAGACAAAGAAGACGAATAAGATATTTTTCCCTAATGCTTCTGCAACCGTAAACAGAAAAAAATCAATAATTCTATAGTTCAGTTCAGTCTTTATAATGCAACTAAAGGGGGCTCATAGTTAATCACCTTTTAGTAAAAATGTAGCCCTGTGTTTAAATTGGATCTGCAATGCGTCATTAAATAAGCATCTTAGAGAATATCCAGGGGTAGTATGTTGTATGGTGCAGAACCAACAATCAATCCTAGAAGAAATCAAAGAAGCCCAACGTTTATATACAATACCTGTATCGCACAACAGGTAGAAGGACGAAGGTCTAGAAAAACTAATGATGCTAGGACAATGGTGACAGCTAGCATACAGTGAGGAAGCCATTTGCTCATCGCCTTAAGAAATAGAATCAAGGAACAGCGAATAATTGTATGTACTTAGACATCACTATCGTCTAAAAACCTACACTTAATGGGGTTCTTCGCACCCGTCTGGTTACTGACATTCTAATCACGCATTTTTATTACTCCACCACTAACTGTATCCGCTAGAGCAGTTTTTTTTATTAAACCATGAAACAGCAATACTGAAGCGCCTCACGCAGTGGTGTTGCACACAACAGGAGTGGAATTGCTAGCTGTTTTCGCAAGTTAATTGGCGATTAAGTCTAAACTAAGTCCCTGCAATCAATGGGCCGACGTCAGAGGAAGTGCTGCCTGTATGCGTGCTCAGGTTGAAAAAGTACGTGCACTTCCATATTGGTGCGTGTTTCAGCAACGGGTTTTGCCTTGCGTCCAAGTGGGCATTATTTGCGAAATAGCGCCAGACCCACATGAGAAGTATTTAAAGCACGTAATTGGTCGGTAGATTAATGCAGGCCGCTATAAATAGCGACGCTGATAAAATTCAAGGAAAAAACAGTTAGGATAGTATGTAGTTCCGCGCCACGCATGGGCCGTGCCATAAACGAGCGGTTTCACTATAAAATGCCATAAAATTCGTAAATGGGGAGATAACCAAGATTTAATTATAATTCACGCATGATTAATCACCCTACGGTTAACTCCGGAAATAATGACGGCCTGTGGGCTAATTAATTATTATTTAACCGTTTCTAATACATTATTTATGTCTGTATACCACTTGTCGCCGTGGACGTTCCTCGCTGTCACTCCGCAACCTTGATCTCCTGCAGCTATTTTTGGCGCATAATTTGAAATTAATAAATAAATTAAGGAAGAATTAGTTCCTGCAGTTGAAACCTTGGCCCGATTATTTTTTGCATGTTTATAATTGCGGCGATAACTTATCTTTGCATTAACAAACAACGTCACTGCCTCTATTTTTAGAGAACAAATCAATTAAACATACAATACGTCTAGTAGATTTCGTATCGGTTATCAGATCCTTTAGAGCTTAAAGAATTGATAATGACAAATGACGTAGATGAAGATTATTATACTCAATTATTAATCTATAGCATCTATTTTGCTCCAAATCGGTTGAATCTATCAAAATGTAGAAATTTGTACGCGCATCCCTTACTGAGTCGAGTAAAGGTCACGTGAGTTTTACACGATTTATGTCTTTTCCTATTTCTTATTATGTTCTTACATTGCAATCATCCCAGAATTGTGTAGCAAATATTTTAGACGCCTGAGCTTATACCCGACGGGTCTGAGTTTAACTATTACGCCCAGAAAATTAGTGTCGCCGTTAAGATTGCCTTATCAATGAGCATTTTTGACTAATGTAACTGCTTCTCACGTTAGCGCGGGGAACAGATGTGTTCTTTTTTCTTTGTTCCGTGAATATTACTGTTTACGAAGCCTTACCGCGCCAATTTCAGTTTAATTACGACGATTGCACGATTTGTTCAGCATCCCTATGCATCTGAAATTCTGACTTTTGCAGAATTGAATATCGACCGATGGTTGAAATGCGCAAAGGAATCCTGTACCGTCAGCTATGCCCTATATAGCAGCCCTGTACATCAATCTATCGTTTCGTAACCTTCCTGTATCCCGGCGCCGCTTTGGAAAAACCTTCCGTTCATTACCTGTGGATTCACGCTAATTGCTCGCAGAAAATCTTTGACGTGCCGTCACATCTGGGACATATCCCTGTTAGAAGTGCAGTAAGGCTTTCAGCGCTGCAGTCACAGCTACAAGGCTAACCCGCTTAACTGTAGTGTTATAAATGTTCTCTGAATGAAGTATTTAGACTTGCTGTGTTTTATTTTGTAAAGCGCACTTAGTTTTACGTATTTTGAAGTCAAATAAGTTATTTCACTTCTCAAGGTAAGTCGTATCTAGAGCTGGAGCACCACCCATATTTCTCATCGCTGAGGAGGTTTTCCATGATAAAATCTCCCAAGTCTATGATGGCATCCTAAAATATAACACTGTGTTACTGAGCAACCTTTAAGCTTGCTAAATGTTGTAAACGGGGATTCCCCTGTAACAATTTATTATTCAGGTTAGCTATAATGTGCCAAGAATCAATTTTGATAACTTACAATTCGGAAGAAGTTGGAAAATTGAGACAATTAGCGATAAATGTACGAGTAAAAATATCCATTCTGATTAAAACCTCTAAATTAGATTTGTGATAAAAATGAGGCGAGTTGAAGTGTTTATACATTATTTGTATGCTTATTAATTGAAGACAGCATGTGCATGATTGCTTTGTATTAGAAAGGTTGCTCACTTATTGTTGGCATTTTTGCTATTTTAATAGTTCTTTGCAAATTTCGTTTACGATGGGTAGATTGGTGTAATCACTCCAACTTTTTAAATGGATACAAAAGAATGTCAAAATTACAAAAGAATTGCTCTGTTTAGTACAGCGGTAGAAGCTTTTGTAAGAGTAATGAACACAATGAGAAACGATTAGAAGAGATTCCATAAGACAACCACAGTAGTGTAGATACTATCTTCACACTGCCACAGATTGGCGAAAACCCATCAAGGAAGCAGGAAATGTAGTTCATATATGTAGAAAAAGTATTTGCATGAGTAAACAGAAAACATAGAGCATAGTAAGAAGTATGTCAAGCCTATGCCAAAATACTGAGAGAACTACACAAGAATACGTCATGAAAAATCAAAGATGTTTGGAACCACAAAGGGTCAATTGCCCTAAGTTCTGTTGTGATGGCTTGTTCGTCTACGTCGATAGACCTCGAAATCTGCAATAGTTGAAAGAAGCCGTCACAACAGAACATAGGGCAGGGGTGGCGAACCTTTATTGATCTACGTGCCATTTTTTCTAAAGAAATGGTTAATGAGGCCATGACGTGCCATCAAATAATGCCAGGAAGAAATAGGCTAAAAATACATATTTCTAGGTACATAACCGAGCTAAAAGGCGGGAGCTGAAGAAGACTAACCTGGAGGTGAAGGACAGCCTGGAGTGCCGTGCAAACAACGAAAGTGGGCCCCAAAATTCCGCAAGAGCGTAGTGAACGTAAGAATTGCAACCATAAACAATTATCCTAACGTTCAGTGGACTTTCGTTGCTTCCAAATTCTCCCTCACAAATGAACCAAGCTATAATTAAGCTGGTGAAGCATGAAGCCGAGGGGCAACCAACTTATTCAAGCGAAGGCTGGGATGGAAAAGGTCGAGAAATACTACCACACGCAATTCAACTCAGGTTATCAAAATCTCCCAAAAATTGGAAAAGGACCACCAGAAAAACTATTGGAATGCAGAGTGGTCTAAATTGATAGCAACATAGCTGTAGCTGAAAAATGTTATCACAAGATGAAAATAGGGTTGCCTAGCTACGCAGGGGTAAATTTATTCAAAATTTAAAAATAAATGTGAATAGGGCTGCCTAACGATCCAGGGGAGAACTTACAAAATAAATGCTTAAAGTAAAATCGGACTAATTATTTCAAATACTGCATGCGAACTACAAACTAAGCTTAACAGCGCCCCTCTCGCCGTCCCTCCGCGGCCCCCGCGCTATGTCACTCCGTAGCTCACTCCCATCCGTTCGGTCAGAAATTCGCGCGAAAGCTACCTATCTCTGTCGCGCAGTCTGTTGCCGTTCCGGCACCGGTAGCCTTGTTCACAATGAACTTTGTTACTATGACCTCAAATGTAGACGAAAAAATAAATTGTTTCGATGAGGTACCTAAATTCCTTAATTAAGCTCGTGCCCAAATTATTTTGCCGAGTGCCATTGGTTCGCCACGCCCGACATAGGGCAATTGACATCGACTTGTGTGAGAGGGTGATGCGGAACTTTGAGGAACGACTACAGCAGTGCATTGCAGAAAACGGACATCATCTGCCTGATATAATTTTCAGAACATAATTTCACTTTTTCTTTGTTAAATGGTAACATCTAACTTTTCATTTTTCGTAATTAAATTTTGTTTAAGTTAAAAAGCAGAGTCAAAAACGCCCTTCCATTCCGCCCCACCCTGTACGTAGAAATAATATATACAATCTATCACAGAACAATTGCAACAAGTACATATATTTACATATACATACTTATGCTCAATACTCTAACCAGTTGGAAGAACAGACTAAGGCTAGTTAATGATATCAAACACACAACCTTAAGGAAAGAAGAAGTATTGATGTATGGAATGGATCAAAATCAGCGGTAATTACCAAAAAACAAGAGGTAAACGGAATAGATATGTCCATAGAAGAAAAACACATGACATAATTCGAACATGAGCGAGGAAACAACAATGAAAAATGTGGATAAAGACTAAGGTAAAAAAGGGCAATAAAAGACCAAACAAGATATGGACGAAGGAAGCGAAAAATAGGGCAGAGAAGAAAAGTATAAAATAGGAAGAGACAGAATAGAAAAAAATGGAAGAAGACCTGGAATAGACAGCCAAAAGAATAACTCAACGGGGGAGGCCCCCAGCTGAAAGGATGGAAAGGCTTTAGGATTAGATTGTAGGTATATATTTCATATACAAAGAGTACTTTGTAACAGGAACTGTTGTAGGCGAATCATGTGATATTCATATCCATTAGGTTAATTGGAATAGCTCCTATTGCTTGTCAAAGTAGTCAAAATTAACTATTATAGCTTATAAACTAGATGAATATATTTCAATTACTTCTTCTTCCTCCATGGAAGCTTTGAGCTTGTCCCTCTTCATTTCTGCGTCAAATGGGGCATGGGCATGGGCAAACCATTTGGAAGACCAACTTTTCGGCCTATCCTTGATCAAGCCCGAATTAGTTCTAAATAGATTCCTACGATCCATTTACAGCAAAACCAATAACGCCGAGTGGCGACAGGCCCCGTTACAAGTGATTTCAATGCGTGGTGCGCCGGCGAACCTTCCGATCGCTTCCAAAAGGAGAGATCGATCAAAGTCGAAATTAGTTTAAGGTTTCCTGCATCGGCGTGATTCACGAGGACCGTGACACTGACTCGCGAATCGGATACCTGCACACGCACCTCTGCGTTAAATATCTTCGACCTCTAGCAAGATTAATACGCTTAATTGTATGCAAGGCTGGAGTGCTTTAGTCCATTTAAGGAAGCAAAGAACGAAACTGGCGCCGTATTTCACTCCGCGGCTGCTCCGCTGCATGGCCGCTATAGCATATGGACAATAATAAATAAAATGCGTCCTTTCGCATTTTAAGGATATTTGTCCATATATGAGCGCGTACTTGGGACGACTAAGACTTGACGGCAGCTGGAAGGTCTCTTTGCTTTGTTTACTTATTTGGCTAATGGGAATAAGTGACTCAAACTATTATTCACTTTTCAGAAAAATGGCGATCGGGCCGCCCTCGACCTGGCCAGTGGCGTAGATCTAATTGTTGAGCCTGCAGATGGCATACCGAGTATATCTTCTTCCAAACTAGGTTAGCCAGTAAATTAACTAGTAAATTAATTATAATTGAAATTGAGAAAGTAATTTAAAAATATGACCTATCAGGAAAGGCACACAAACATATAATCCCCCAATTTATTACATTTTTGAGCTTAGCGACTATAACGGTGTAACTAAGTAATTGGGATTCGTTCTTCAGGGCAGCAAATCAAAAAACTCTTTTATCCAAGCCAATATTTCGGAAAGCTTAGATTTATTTTTGAAAACAACTACCTACAATAAAGTTTACAGTTGTAGCAAAATAATTAAAGAAAAATAGTTACTTACACACAGTTGAGGTTAGTACTTTATAATGACGATACCGAGCAAAAAACAGGCACATCTAATTTGGTACAAGAGGTTAGCGGTTCAAAAACAATACTTAGGAAGTCCGACTGAGTCACAGTTAATTATTTAATCAAAGATAAACAGATTGAAAATTACTGTTTCTTGTAATGACCAATATCTAGTTAGTAACTATACAACCCAAATGTCACTAGGCAGTGACAAGCGGGAATTTTGAATAATCTCTACACAGGAGAAAAGTCAAACTGTACTGTGCGCGTGCATACTGCCAAAATAATAGTTACTACCGATAACAGTGGAAATTCCTTATTTGAAACATATTCGAAAGCAGCAGTCTATCAACTTGCGTAAATGGGTGACTTTTTCATATACATGTACACTATAATATACACGATATACTCTTACACCAATTTTATACGTCAAATTGTATTTTTTGAGTGCTATAATTCAATTATGGATATGGAAAGCAATTTTCTGAGTGGTACAGGATGATAAAAATGCCATGACCTGTTCTAAATTTATATTTTAATCTATCAAAAATCTGACATACACGGGGTGTACGGTGATAGACGATAGAATGCGAGTCTGATGGCTAAGGGCTGTATATATGACAATCAAAATTTCAGATATCATCACTTTAGTTGAATGATAACTACCAAAACTGGCCGTAGGGAATAATTGCTTGATAACCAGCAAACTCGGCCATTTAAAATAATTCATTTTTCAAAAAAATATATGAATTGCTATGAAATATCTTAATCTCAAAAACTATTTTCATGTTAAATCCCTATAGGCAGGTTTGGTGGTCATACTCGGTATGTTTTATTTAATTTTAAAAAATTATTTTCTTCTACATAAAATTACGTATCGGATATATGCATTCCATTATACCTACAAAAATTATAGTTTTAATATGCTAACTGTATTTTACATATCAAAAAATTATCTAAACCATAATTAAACAATGCATATTATATATGGAATTGTGAATCTCCGGTCTTTCTTCTTCTACCACCTTTAGCGTTTTTTCTTCCGCCACTATAAGCGTTTCTCCTTGGCTGGGTTATTTTCCAGTGTAGATTATATTAATTCACAGAGAAAAAAATATTACAGACCTTCCCAGACGGAGCGCCAGACGCCTTAACCACTCGGCCAGAAACGCTACGTAACACACACGATTATTGCTGTATTACGAAGTACAGCGGACGACACGCAGTATCCAAGTTTTGATGAATTTCCATTATATACAATTCAATTTTGCAGTGATGAAAGTGTAAAATTATCCAATTCATTGCAGAATATACATGGAATTGATTTTGATATATTTTTGCAACGCCAGAAACTAAGTATATGACAAGACCGAGGAAGCCAGGAAGGTATTTCGATTACCTAGGGACTGATATCCCCAGCAATCGTAACTTAACAAAAGAAGTACCGATACAAACATTTAAGGGCGCAAGAGTATCTGTTTACATAGGGACCTATTCTGGAAAAATAGATAAGTACAGAAGTATAGAAAATAAGGTAAAAATATATGAGTGTGTAATGGGGCCTGTTATAACACATGCATCAGAAAGGTGCACAGACAGAAGTAACACAACATAATTTATAATAACAACTGGAACATTACCGGAAAGACACTATTGGATAGGAAAGACACTATTGGTCGAGTACCTAGCGACAAAATAAAGCAACAATGTATCATTTAAGATATTTCCAAGTTCATTAGACGACGCCATAAAGAATGGAATGATCACGTAGAAAGGCTGACAGAAGAACGGATACTAAAACTCGTCAAAACAGTACAGTACCAGCAGGAAGACTACTCGGGAAACCTCCCAAACTATGGGTAGAAAATTGAATTTCATAATCAATCGAGACCCCATCATAACCACCGTATATATTGGAGCCCATTGAAGAAAAATTGATGAAATTAGAAAGATGGTCAACCTACAAGATTTGTATATAGCTCTGTACTGTGACGGTAACGATCAAAACATATTTATAAACAGTTTTATTATATTGGTTCATAAAGCGACACGCATTTTATTTCAACCTTATAAATAACAATATTTATGTAAGGTATAACGCCCCAAAGGCCTTTAATCTTACATAGTGGTGACCCCGACGTGATTATTTTTTTACACGCTTCCTTTTTTTCATTTCTTCTACATCTGCGAATTAGATGGAGTCCGGCGCCAGGCAAGATAGATCCAGGGACGTGTAGTGTTGGGTTATTTATTTTTATTATCGTTTATTGTTATTAGTTATTAAGGATTTGTAGCTAAATATAATTCTGTTACTTTCATACGGGGTTATATTAGTTTTCCTACCTGGCCTCCCTCCCTCATTTTATCTTTTTTTTTTAAAGGGGGGAGTAATGTAGCGATTGTCACCTGTTTATGTTGTGAAGGTGATGATCAAAACATATTTATGAACAGTTTTATTATATATGTTCATAAAGCGACATGCGTTTTATTTTAACCTTATAAATAAGCATATTTATGTAAGGTATAACGCCCCAAAGGCCTTTCATCTTACAGTACTACAAAAACTAAAGAAACTCAACAAGAGATGCAGGTTTTTAGAACGGGTAGTCCAAATGAGGTAGATAGATAAGGGCGCTGTAAATTAAAAATTTTGACATAACCATTATAGCTCCATAATATCACGTATCACACTTGACTTTCAGCACATGTTATGAATGTCAGTGGTCAACAAACAGAAGTAAAAATAAATTCAAATATATTTAAAATCAGCGGTCATGATTATAGTAGGCAGGTGGTAAAAGGTCAATATACAAGGAAAAAATGCATGCCAAGGCATAGGAATTTGGCGGGACTGACCAAAACTGGTCATCTTAGTCAGGTGGTCGGCTTACAAAGATGGTCAACTAAACAGGTTTCACTGTATATCAAATAATGAGAGGGTTTTACCTATATAAAGTAGAAGAAAACGAAGAATACATTTATTTAAAAATATCGTAACGAAATGAATCTAGAAATTGAAGAAAAGCGGGAAGTAAACGGAAGTGGTACGTTCAAGAATTTAAGATCAATCAAGCCGAAAAACGCAACAACAGAAGAAGAAATAAAAAACAGACTATCTGAAATCTGGTACGAAAACAATGTAGATAGGAATAGCTTTACAGCAGTAGTAATGAGTAATGAAAGTGTAAAGTAACACGAAGGGATAGGATAACAAAATGTTGAAATTTGAAGAAAGTCGAACGTAGAAAAGGACACGATTGGCTGTGTATGGCCCGGTTCTACAAACCAAGGATAAAGTTATCCGAGGAATAAATACCCTAGAAACAATTGCTGTAACAAAGGAAGCTATAACAATTATACTTCGGATAGCTTATTCTAAGTATATACTTGCATTGTAGAACCAGCCCTAACTAGAAGAAACGATGATACGATACGTTCATGCTAGAAGAGCAGAGAATATATATTATCTTACATCTCCTCATTCTCCTTCACAATGGATCACTTACTGCCGTTCTTCCTGCCTCGTCCCAACTTTTCTTTCGCCTTTCCCTTTTTGGTTAACGTTGTGTACTGCCATTCGTAGTACATATCCGTACCGTATCAGTTCGCATCTTCATATATCTTTCATACTTGTGTTTTCTAAATCCAGCTTTTGTCAAATTGTGTCAAAAGTTCCTTAGTAATTTTCTTTTTCATAGGATTCCGCTGTTTAGCCAATTGCTTTCCTTCCCAATATTATTCCCTTGTTTGTTGCAGTTTTCTCTAATTTCAAATTATCCACTTTAGTCCCCCCCACATATAGATATTCGTTTTTTGTACATTCATTAAAAGGTCCCATTAGTTTGAGGTTTCTTTCAATATTCTTTCAATATACTCCAGGTCGCCTTTATCTCAATCCAATACAGCCTGGTCATTAAAGGCTTGTAGTCTTCGAATTGGATACGCGTTGAATATTATATTTTAAACAATGTAAGAGAAACACAGAAGCTCTGCCATAATTTCAAAGCTTCTTTCCTCTCATTCCTCTCTTTACTCTTGATGTTATATTAGCATCCAAACTTTGTAAAGCTTTTAAAAGAGTATAATATCCGTTTGAGTTCCGTAGTACCTCCCATTGTGTTTCTTGGTAAAAAAAACTTGTTTTCGATTATCATACAAAACATACAAAAAACCTTGTCCATTGTCTCTGAATCCATTCTGTTGATCTGCATTGCCTTGTTTATTTTCTCTCAAATCCCTTAATATTCATTCGTATAGACGACTCATAGTGCTTGTCACAGAAATACTTCTACATTTGTGGCAATTTTGTTTGATTCTTCTTTTAAGGATCGTTGAAACATTATCTCCACACCGGATGCAGTATAACAGGAAGATAAAGAAGAATAAATATACACATGATTTCCAATTTTTTATATTCGCCACAACCACAAATAACAGTGTCTTTTTATATATCTATTCAGTTTCATTTGACATACTACATATACTACACGTATGGAGGATGGAAGGTAGATAATGAGAGTCACAGAATGTGTAGACCTAGACTACTATCTATTCCTTCTTTGAATATATGGAGAATAACACGTGGATAAATAGTCTCAGAGTGGTTATCAATCGGGAAAAAACGAGGTAGACCTCAAAGATCCTGACGAAATGAGGTAGATGAAGCTATTTCGGTATCTATTATCTCTTCTTGAACATATCTTGCTGGAGGATAATAGGTTGTTCAAGAGAGTCATAGAGTAAAATTCAGTAGGGTGATGGAAAAGAGTCAGTCCTAGATGAGCCTGGCGACATGAAGTAGATGAAGATATGTTTGTATCTATTCTCTCTCGTTGAATAGATATTGCTAGGATGGAGGATAACAGCTGCGTGCATAGAGTCGCGGAGTGGTTGCCAATCGAGTAAAGAAAACGAGGTATTTCTTTATCCATTCTCTCTCCTTGAACATATATTGTTGGTATGCAGGATAACAGGTGAATAAAGAGAGTCACAGAGTCCAATGGGGCGAGGGAATCCACGAAAACCTTGCAAATCCTGGCGAGCTGCGGTAAATGAAGTTGTTTCGATATTTATTCTCTCCCCTTGAATACATATTGCTGATATGAAGAATAACATCAAAATAAAGAGAATTACAGAACAGAGTCCAACGGGGCTAAAGAAACGAGGTGGTCGTAAGGTATCCCGGCGAGATGAGACAGATGAAGCTACTTCTATATCTGTTTTCCCTCTCTGAATATACAGTGCTGGTATAGAGAATAACAGGTGAATAAAGAGAGTTACAAAGTGGAGTTCAATGGAGCTATGTAAACGGTAGTCCTAGAAGAGCTTGGCCATATGAGATAGATGAAGCTATTTCTTTAGCTATTCCCTCTCTAACAGATATGGCTGTATGGAGAATAACAGGGGAATAAAGAGTCGTAGAGTGGTTGCCAATTGGGCGAAGAAACTGAGGTAGACCTCAAAGATACTGGCGAAATGAGGTAGATGAAGCTATTTCCGATGTGGAGGATAACATGTGGCTAAAGAGAGTTACAGAGTGGAGTCTAATGGGCGAAGAAAACAAGGAGAAGCTAGAAGATCCGGGTGAGCTAAAGGAGATGAAGCTTATTTCTTTATTTATTATCTCCCCTTGAACATATTGCTACTATTTAGAATAACAGAGAGGAGTCCAATGAGGCGAAGAAACAAGGTAGTCATAAAATATCCCGACGAAATGAGACAGATGGTGCTACTGGTAGCTATTTTCCTACTTTGAACTTATATTGCTGGTATGGACGACAACTGGAGGATTAAAGGGAGTGATAGACTGAAGTCCTAGAGATTGAAGAAAACGAGGTAGATTTTAAAGATCTTGACGAGATTATGCTGATGCATATTTGATGACGAGAAAATCTAAAACAGAATCTGATTGAAAGGAGGAAGACAGCGAGAGCTGTAAAAATTCTGAGAGTTAATGGAAACACTTGAAGCATTAACTATTTACAGAGTCTCATCGGTACGGCCCTGTGTGGGATCCTTTCATGCTCGCTCGTGTGTGGTAGCTACGCCCCTGGACCTGCAGCATGTAGGTTTATACTCGTATGTGGGGCAGTAAATCCAGTATTTAGTGATATTGTTGTGTTCGCGTTCTTGTTGGCTGGGTGTCTTATCTTAAAAAGGAGCTCGCCGTAGTTTACGTCCACAGCATGCAATAAACACGATTGCTTATTCTATAAAAGTCCACTAAAGTCTCCACAGCCTTGGACGAATGAGCAAGTGCATTATTATTGTCCGGCCAGATGAAATTATACATTAGAGGTTTTGCGTATTTGAGGCACCTCAAGGCTGCGCGAATTCGCTTGTCAAATGTTTGCCTGGAAGCCGCCTCAGGTGATGTCACTGTTCGGAGTGCGTAACCTGCTGCAGGGTTGCCAACTCTAAATTAAGAAGTAATTGCGAAAAGTACACCCAAGTTTGATTTAGTAGAAATTCTGCAAAGTTTGCAACACTGACCGATTCCACTCAATTCGCGCGTCCGTCGCAGAAAAACTCGTCCCATTTGGAATGCAAAAAGCCGTGCAATAAAAGCTCGCCCACGCCGCAGGGTGTGCCGCGGCGCTAAAACAAACACACATCGCGACAATAGCAAACAAGTGCACGCGCATTTTTTCGCGGGCCATGTCAAGGTGGCCGTGGAAGCTGCAGGGCCTTTTAAGGAAGTGCCGATCGGTGAAAGTCCTGCGTCCATTGCCGCCGCGGCCCGACGACCCTGTCCTAGCACCTAATTGTTCTGCTGATCCTAATCTGGTTTTCCTAGATTTCGGCTTGGTTGCCGTCTAGGCTGAGTGCCTAATGTGACAAGGCTGTCGTGACTTGGTGCTTTTGGGGGGCACCGGCCCGGTCGGACTTGCAAGCACCTTGGAGATGTTTGGTGTGCATGGTCGGGCCCAAGGGTTAGAAAGAACACCCCTTGGGCTGATGATGTAGCTTGTTTGGTCATCTTCCAATAGCTACGACGGAAGAAGGAAATTTGCAGACGTTTAAAGCAGTCTTTGAATGGTTAAAGTGGAAATATCCAATATTAAAATGGTTTTTATACGTTTGAACGTCTATATCTTGTGTATTGAACGCAAATCTTCTTGTAGATCTAATTTTGGAAGGTTATCCATGTGCTATCCGATCTCATTCAAGTGACATATTTATATCGGGCAGTTCTACTTCACCATCTAACAATATATTCCACCCTGTACAGTTGTCTAACCTGTATTTGTATTCGCATAATTCTGGGCTTTTGTCTAAACCAGCCACTGAAATATGATATATTCTAAATTTAGTACAAAATCGAAACGAGTCCAAAGCTAATTTAGAGGCCGGGGGTAGTTTTAAATCTCGATGGGCCTGGGGGGCAGTTAGCCGAGAACGTCCATATGGGAATGTTGTGAAACATGCCCGAAACGACCAGGGGTGGCATTTTTACAATGTGAGGGCTCTCATGTGCTTCGGCAGTATTGCATGTGGTAATTATGTGGATTATGAGAGTGAAATAATAAGGTCTGTAGTGGATATTATTGCTTGAGTAGCTTTGCAATGGAGGTTGCAATAAATTGTGTTGTGCAGCCGAGTTGAACACTGTTTTATCATTGCTATTGGTGCTGATTGTATACAGCTTCGTTGTTGGGTCGTTGTACATTTGTTTATTGCTGGTTTGGAGCCCAGTTCAAACCACTTTAGTGCACTATGTACGTGAAGTTAGAGATTATCAATAACCCTCACCCTGATAAGTAATTATCAGTGATTCAGGCTGCGCACCTGGATAGTCCGGGATGCTCATTTCCCAACAAATGCCTTGTGATCTGGGCATTTTTCGGCTTAAAGTAGCCACCGCAAATGCGGATCACATTGACATGGGTTGGACCCGTTGATCTAGTTAGCGTTCGGCTAATAGGTACTAGCTGCGGTAAGCATCCGTGTTGCAGAATTCTTAAAGGTACATCGGAGGTGCATTGAAGCAGATTCCTGAACGAGGCACTCTCCTAGATGCTACGTGGGAACACAGCGGGGGCCACAACCCCCCCCCCCCCCACCGTGTGTATACTTTTGCTTGCATGTTTGGCTCTGCCATTTGTCTGGCTCTGTGTTGGTGAACGATTGCGTGTGGCCACATGCCACATGAGAGGGCCCACCGATTGCCTAGCTCTCCCCCGGTATCATGCAACCCTTAGTCCGAAGAGGCGTTGTGGAATTTTTGGTAAGTCGCCAGCCTTTGTAAATTTATGCATGACAATCGATCTAAATTAAAAAAAAATAGCTCGGGGCACCGAAAATATGTGCCCTACACGATAGCTCTTAATGAAATGGTAAGAATATTACAATATGGGAACTAATAAAGACGAAGATAATGGTATGTACAAAATAATACCAGAACAATATTATCCTGAAAGGGAACGAAACAATTAAAGAAGGCAAAGAGTTGTCCTACCTAGGAAATATTATTACTGAAGACGGACGATGCACTAAGGAAATACTGCAACATCCAAAAAAGTAAAAGGATATTTTAGAAAAAAACGAATCTACTGTCACAAAATGACATGTCAAATGAAACATGTACATTCATAAGCCCGCATGGATGTGAAACTAGACCATTGGGACCATGGTGAGGAAAAACTTGAAATCTTTGATGTATGGTGCTACCGAAGAATGTTAAAGATTAGTTCGATGAATAGAGGTTCTAATAATAGCGGAAGATAACAAATGGATGTGGGGAAGAATACCATCTCGAAGGTTAGAGATAGCAGTTAATTGATAAAAATGATCAGGATGTATGCATGTATTATCTGTAACATCTTATATAATATGTTAAGGATAGTACAGGTTTCTTAGTTATGTTTTGATAGCTGGATAGAAAAATTTAATATATGTACGACTAATTTTACTACGTTGTGAATGGTTGAAGATTTGATACTAATAAAAAAGCTTATCGTCTTTTTTCTGGAAATTGTTTTCCCGTATTTATCTCTTGAAATATTGACCCGGCACCCCTTTCTCTATCTAGTGGATAGGTTTCCTGGAGATCTATTCATTAAGATTTCTCATCTCTGGTGAGTCGAGCTGTTCGATTTCATTGGATTGAGACATGTATTCGTTCATTCCATGGTGCATTCCATTCTTAGTCTAAACCATCATCTTCTGTTTTGTATATTTATTTAGTATCTTCATTTGCTATTCGATCTTTTACTGTTTTTACATTACTGCCTTCAGGTTTAAAGATGCCTGAGTACCTATATACTTTATAACGCCAATACCAAGTGATCACCTTCCCATGAGCAGGGTGGAGGAAAAAATATCTGTATGGATGAAGTTGAAGATTGAATTTTAAAGAATTTCTGTTGGCAAAAATATCTAAAGCATATTTTCATTAATAACACGGCAATGTAATTGATCTAAACAAAATTGTTTTACAAGAAAAAGAATCTGCTGACATCAAATGACATGGCAATAAGAAGCATGAATATATTCGTAGTTCTTTACGCATGTGAAACATGGACCATTGGAATCATAGAAAAGAAATCTTTGAAGTATGGTGCTACCAAAGAATACTGAAGACTAGTTGAGTGGATACAACTAAAATTATCTTGAACCATCAAGTTTTCTATTTCTTTACAATGGTATTATCAAACAAGCTCTTTATGTGGTGGATTACCGTTTCTAACTAGAAAGCCTGCGAAATAATTCATAGGATAGAAATAAAAGGAGTAGCAAATAATCAAAACAATACTATAAGGACGAAACATAATTTACCATTAAATTTAAGCCAATAATATGGTGTGTTGGAAGTTTCAAGATTTCTTGGTTATTTCTGATAGCTGGATGGAAATAGTTAAATTGCAACTATGTTTAGCACGCTTTGAATGGTGGATAAAGATTTAATAGTAGGACGGCTCTTCTTTTTTGGTGTGAGGCCTATAGCTTGTTCGTTCCTCTTGGTATTAACTGCGACTCCTCTCTCCATCTTTTAGATCATTTTCCTGGTGATCTAATTCTTGAAGATTTTCCATCCCTAGTAAGGCGAGCTATTCGATTCCATTGTGTGGAGAGTGGACATACTTCTTAATGGAATTCTTAGGACGGGCCATCTATCAGCGTCGCCTCCTTTCAAAATTTGTGTTATTTCTGTATTTGCTATTCAATACTCTTATTGCTTTTATCAATATTGCCATCAGGTTGGTTTCGAAGAGTTATATTTAAAGATGCTTGGAGTATATACCTTACAAGGGTAATACGAAATAATCACCTTCTAATAGGCAGGGTAGAACAAAGACGAATTGATACATTAACATTTACTATTTCAAAAGTTGTATTGGAAATAACACATCGGGAGTTAGGTTTTACAAAGTTGAAGAGCATTCATCAGTCTGGAATAACAAATTCTTATCAGGGCATTATAATTGGTCTGAATAAAGTTTTTCTTTTGTTCTTAGCGCCCACGCACGTTCTTGAGGAATGATTAAACAAGGTACGCCCACATCAAGTTCTAAAACATTTTAACTTTTACGTTGTGCATGTGTAGTTGATACAGGCACACAATCCATCTTCTGAGACTCTTGGGGCCAATTGTGTTTTTAATTTCGAAATTCTTGGGGATTCTAACATAAAGGCAGCGCACCCAGGGGCGCTAGGGCAGCAAACATTAATACTGCAGCAAAGACGTATACATACAGTAAGGGGCATAAAGAAAGGCTACAAATACTGACACACGGACATTTGCTACTCTGGCTATCAGTTCTGGATCAGTTGTTGGCGCGCCAAACAAGCTTTGTTCTGTAGAGAATTTTCGAGGTGGAATTGTAGACCTGTAGTATTTTTAAGAGTGTATTTCGTAGCACTACATTTACATTTTGACAGTAGAAAGGTTTGACTAAAACAATACAAACGAATACTTCAAAGAAGCACAACGTCCATTAATCCCAATTGTTATATCCAATAACGATAGTCACTACATATGTACATCTTACTAAATTTACGAGCAACCCCTTCGTATCACAAAAGAAAATGTGAACAAGTATTATTTGTAATTGTCAAATTGTTGGTAATTGAAGGTACGCCTGTGGTGTGCACGACGATAAATTCCGATACTAGCAACTTCCAACATAAAAATCAAGTGTAATGTATTTTCTCGTGGGAGTCACTTCACAGGTATTAAGAGTGCCCTTTGGTTAATTACGGCCCGGCCACCAGATTTTAATTTCCGATAACCTCAAAACTTGTTGCGACCCCACCTTTTGTTGCAGGCGCGCTTCAAAAACAGCAATTCACGGCCGAGCTTCTAGAATCGTTAGGTACAAGCACCTTTATCCTTCGCCTTTCGAAGAAAAGGCATCCCTCGAGATTAGTAAAACCAAAAAACCTAGCCCCACCCAATTAAAAGACAGAATACTATTTTCTGGAAAATATGTTAGATAAGGGATTGTGAATTCCAGTTCGGAATAGTAACTTCACATAATAAGTTTATAGTCTGAAATTCAAACGACACTGGTGCTTTCATGGTCAACTGACAACAAGGGTAAAGAAGAAATTTTGGGCTTTTTATAGTTCATATAACGCTCCGGTTTATGTTTATAGAATCTCATTATGCAGTGACGACGCCTTTTATTAATGTTTGCATTTCAGTCAAACACCGATTAACTATTTTCCAAGATCGCACTATTCAGAGATATTTCGTTTGATAATGCAAGAAATGCTTCTAAGAAAAAATGATGTGCAGTAGATACCTGCTGGAATATGCCTTTGTATGGTTTTTCCATCAATCCCCTGAAGCTTGGTGACGAAACAAACCAACACGTATGTTTGTTGTTGCTCATCATCTATAGTACCCCCTAATCTTCGTTCATAAACGTTTATTGTTCCCCGAATAAGATGAGCCACATTTTAAACTAGCTGTAAAAGCGTACACGCATGATGACTCAATATAAATACGGTTTTGCCTTGTATAACACGTAAAAACTATGAAATAGTAGATGATAACAACTTAAATTATTGATTTGTTATTGTAGATAACAAGCAAGGTACCTTTCAAAAAGCTTCAGATAACGTGTCATGAAGGTCGGTACATTGTGCAACCATCTTTGGTGGCAAAAAAGGTTGAAAGATCATTTTCCCGCCATTGTTGTTTGCCTTTTGTTTTACCGGGAAGCACCTGCAATTTAACCGCTTAAATTCAATGTTTATTTATTGAACATTTGAAGATCATAACTTTTTATTGTTCCTTTATGGGTCTTTATCTACAGATTCCAGAATTTATTTGCTGTGAAGATAAATATTGACGATCTATCTATAGAACCGGCATCTCAGTTTTAGTTTTTAGGATGTTATATCAATAACGAACGTGACAATGTTATAAATAATAGAATATATAAATTGCAAGGAATCTGTGCAACAATTACAATATTGAAACGCAAAGCCAACCATGCAACAGCAAACGGAAGAGATATATGGAGTAGGGATGTCGGCGGGTACCCGGGTACCCGGGTCGACCCGGGTAATAGTCAACTCGGGTAAATTTTTAGGACCCGGATACCCGACTAGAAAATTATGTAATGCCCAGAAAGTCAGCCTTTTTCGGAGAAGATAATAAAAACTTAAAAAGAATAGGAATAAGTTCTAGAAAAACACAACAATGCAGTAATAACAAGAATCAACCCAACCCATACCACAGAATGTTGATTATTGTTTCATGTAAGGCAATAAATCCGCTTCACAGAAATATTCAACCCGTCAATAGTACCATTACATCGCATCAGTATTGGTTGAACTAACATAAACATCCTCTGTGTGATGTTGATGCTGCTACCAATTTCGTTTCGGAACTTTTCGGAATTCGATTATTTTATTGTTCGGTGCACAAATTTCGGAACTTTCGGAATTCGATTATTTTACTATTCGGAACACAAAATGAGAAAACGAAATGCCAATTTAAACTGGACGAAATACGGAATGTTGTGTTGACTCACTTGACTGCTATATGCTGGTGAATGGCGGTCCTACAAACCCAAACAATAGATGCCAACGCAGATAAAGGCTTACGGCGCGACGCAAATTTGCACGCACTTCATCTTCCTTCCGCTTGTTGTTGTTTCGCTCGTTTTCTCTTGCTTGCATGTACGGAATGTAAGATAATCGGATGATATTCCGATTTTATAAACATTCCGAAAAGGAACATTCCGATTATTGAAATCATCCGATTATGCCCATCACTAGTAGGTACTATTTCAAATTAGTTCACTTTAAAACTCGCGGCGTTAAAATGCGTAGAGCATAGAGCTTGAAGATTGTATGAAACTACAAAAGTACAAGCAAATAAGAAAACAATGTCATAAAAAAATCGCCTGTATGAAAATATTTTCATTCGCCAGAAAATAAAAAAGCAAACTGTAAAATCTTCGGGTACCCGGGTTTGATTTTAGACCGGGTACGACATCCCTAATATGAAGCTCTTGGGACAAAAAGGAGTACAGGAAATAGAATTTTCAAGGAACACAAGGTTGCCTAAGAGAGGATCAATGAAAAAATTGTTATATATCGAGAAGAGTGGAAACATCTGAATAGCATTGAGGAAGAAAGAATCCCAAATATGTTTACAGATTAGATGAAGAAAAAAAGGGATCATCTGCGGAAAAGTTAAATGGTTAGATGGTATGATTAACAGTTATGCCACTGTCAACAAGTTTGGAAATATGCAAGAGCAAATTTACTAAATTCAACAAGTGACACTTCAGTTTTACGAAGAAGAGAGAAGGCAAGGCACGGTAAGAAAAAAAACCGAAGATATTGTACACCGATACCTGTCTATCCCTTTGTATGGCTAACTTTTGTATCAGTCTCAATGGAAGAGGACATTTTCTAAATTCCTCGACTGGTAGATCAGATTTGCAGAAAAAAAATCAGGAGTGGAATTCTGGGTACTGATGGTTCGAAGAGTTCTTAATGGTTATCGAAGGTGAAAAAACCGCAGGTGTATTCGTAGTCGCGGTGTGACTGTTAGAATCCAACCGAATAGAAGTTGGTATCCATAGCAACTCCATGTCGTCTGAAAGTGTTCCAGAGAAGATTTACAAGCTCAACGAGCACTTCTGCTTGTCCGGCGACATGTGCTCGACATATTGACACAGGAGCAACGCGCCAGTGCATAAAATCGCAACGAAAACAAATGAAGCAGCAAAGCATGCAGTGAAACCAGTTTGGCCGAGTATGAATGGAACATGCTCGACAACGTTTTAATGTATATTATCATTGACTCGCGCACTGACAGTTACTTTATAATCGACCAGGCATGAGTCACGCGCAAAAAAGCGCAAGAATACTTGTCACGCCATATTTCGACAATTCGTGGGTTCTCGATATCGCGAAATTTATATAACCCGCAATAATGGAAAACGCTTGTTTTGCCATGCCCGAGTCCGCTGTCACCTCCTATCGGGTCTACTTAATGGTTTAATTACGGTTAATTGAATCGATAATTGTTTCGGCTCCTATCAGGCGGAGGCTTTGTTCTTTATCGGAATCGAAATCCGGTTTGTACAAGTGGATCGCTCTTTAGCGTTCACGTCGCTCTTTCTCGATTAAATATGGGAAGCAATTAATAATGAAGACGCTGAAATTAATTAGCACACGCACTCTCACCGTTTGTTCATTCACCGTGAGATAATGAGATGCTACCGATTGCTACCAGCATACACACACAGTGTGTCAGAAATAAACCGTATTGGAAAAGAAAACCGTTACAATAACATGCATTATGATAGATTTACATATGGGGATAAATCCTCACAAAACTTCACAGATTCATCAATCGTATCAACTATCGGAATGACATCTGGAATTAGGACGACCAATATCTTCAGAGAAACAAACAAATTAATTAAAGAGAAACCGAACCCAAGGACAGGTTGAAAGCATTAGGGATGACACGATGAAGGAAACAGAGAAAGGAGTATTTCAACTTGATCTATTTAATATGGTAAAATAAATTTCCATATAGGCAGTGAGTGAGTATCAATCTCACAATGGTCGGTCATGGACAATGAGGGAAACAGAGAATGAAGAACGAACTTACTGGCACATAAAGTTGTTGATCTATGAAGAGTAAAGAGGTAAAATGAAACTCTAGTATACCTATACACATTACAATTCTATTTACCAAATACTCGTACAACAGAATCTTCATATTATCAAACTATAAAAAGCAGAAATGGAGTTGATCATACTGAAGTTCAAGCACCACCATCTCAAGCAAAAATTCCGCGATTAGATATAATGGTTATTCCACTAATCCACAATACAACATAGAAAATGCATTAAGAATAACTAATTTACTAAGTAGGTGGAGGAAAAGTGCATATTTAAACGTGCGAAAGGAAAAGAAGCGAAAAAGATATAGGCAAAAAATACTATCGGTCCAATTTTCGGGTTAGACGAGATGAAGATTTGTGGTTGAATAAATAAACCTTTTGTACTACTAGGGGGAGAAAACGGTATATGCGAGAAAGCTGAAGAATAAGGAAGAAGACGAGACTGATACAAAGAAAAAAATCTAAAATCCAACTGCAGAAATTGTAGAAAGCCATCTTCAGCTCAGATGAATGCTTTTTGCCTCTACGAAAACCTCGACATAATTGACTGCTCCTAAATCTTCTTGAAAATACATGGCCTTACAGTCGGTATTTAGGGTAACATTTACCTGACTACCTGCATCGGGCAGAAACAGCCTTGCACAGCAACCATAACCCCACGATAAGGGCTGAATAAAGAAGTGCGTACCCCCGAGGGTGAGCAACATCCGGCGAAAAACTGACCGTCATACGTCAGCAGAAGGTTCGCTCGCAGTCGACCAGGGTCGCAAGAATATGACAAGCTTTGACGATGCAATGTCCGAACTCGTTTAATCAACGCGAGCTGCAGACACTAGCGCTGTTGGCCAACAATCATCCACCCTCGAAGACACAATAATCCATTGACGCATCTGAAGAATAGAGGTATTCCAAACCATCCGGCAGACGAGCCGGAGGTCGTATTGACCGTTAGCACACCAGTTTGAATTTGCGTAGTATATTCTTATGTACTTATTTGTGGATTGCATTATATATGTTGAAAGTTAATTAATTTTTTATTAAATTGGTGTTGATATCCATTACGTATTTATTGTTATTATCTACGTGAATGTAAGCAACAACTAAATTATTATGATAATTTGAACAAGCCGGAAAAGCACATGGGAGGAAAGCAAAATCAAAACTATACACAGCGATAGTAAGACCTATATTAACATATACAGCAGAAACGAGACAGATGTTAGAAACAGCAGAAATGAAAGTCGTTAGAAATATATCAGGAAAAACACTGTATGTTAGAGAACGGAGTGAAGATTTAAGAAGAGCTTGCAATATAGAAGATATACACGATTGGATAGCAAAGAGAAGAAATTAATGGAACACGCATACTAGCAGAATGGAGGACAGCAGAACAGTAAAAATTGCACAAGTTAAATCACCAAGAGGGAGAAGAAGTGTTGGAAGGCAAAGAAAAAGATGGTGCGACAACTTAGATGCTGAATGAGGATGGACCGAAGTAATAATAGGTGCAAGCCTACATAGAAGTCGGAAGAAAAAGAAGAAGGAAAAAGCCGTAGGTACTTCTTGTAGAACCTTCACAGAATCTATCTATATGCAGTTAATTCAGCAGTTTCTAAGATATATTGGTTAACGTTTTAGATAACTGAATTACTATGGAAAATTGAGACTAATGGAGCAACTTCAATAAGGTCGACAACTTAATACATAGTTCTAAAGCACACATCTCGTAATCCGTTGTGTTATCTCCGTGTTTTCTTTTTTTTCTGCTTCATCTCGAAACCCCTTTTGCCATATAGAGCGACGTTGTTTTCAAAATCTCTTGCCAAACTTAATTGAACTATGAAGACAAATTGGAGAAAACAAAATTACGACGCTTTTAGAACATCCCCATACGGTCAATCTGTACACGACGTATATCGTCTTAGAAGTATTATTTTAACTCTCCCTAATTTAAACTAAACAGTATTCTCACACAACCCCAGCAGGTCGAAACATGGTGTAATCAAACCCTTCTAGAACGTTTTGTATCCCATATGGGTATAATACTACTGTGAGAAATAAAAAACTAAATTGAGATAAACCACGCTTCCAAACAACTATATATAGTTGGTCATGTACCATTTTGGAAGATATATCTTCACTGCCTTTGACATCACAATATGGCCAGGGTTTTAATAAATGGTCCAAAGCCTGCATTGTTTACCAAGTATCTGTCTTGATAGACGATTGCTCCAAAATTGCATAGAAGATTTCTGGTCCATGGTATCATCCCCTTTTTTAAAATATCGACTATGAATTAGCAATAAAGCAGTGGCTGTCAAGCACATTAAAAGCCCACAAAGGCCAATTAGCAGACTCTTCTTCGTTTAGTGGAGAGTTGAAGATTCATTTCATAGTATCATCCCCTTTTTTAACCGTTGACTTTATCAAGTCTATTAGAAAAATTGGGAAAAACGGATTTAGACTATGCAGCCATGCTTCAAGAACTTCAACATCGTCAACACCATCTTCGCAGTTTACACTTGGTATGCTCTTATCCAGCACAATTAATTGTAGGGCGGAAAAACTGAGAAACCCAACCTCGTGTACAAACTTAGATACTTAATGGCTTACGTCATTTTCCCTTTGTCATATTCACACAGTGAAAAAACTACGAAGACAAAAATAAAATACACAAATGAAGAAATTCAGCTTCCATTTGCTCTAGTTTACCCAAGCTAAAATTTTGTGTACGCACTATATATACATATTCAAATTGGGTGCGGAACGACCAGGCTCGCTAATTGATCGACTTTTAGTATAGCGGCGTGAATTATTGCACTTGCGAAAATCCAACTGATAAAAGCTTTCTATTCGGCAAATTTAGTCCAATTGGCTCGCCAATTAGCAGCTTTTAGGAATCGCAGAAATGTACAGAGAAAGTGTTCGATCTAATCGCAATTTGGCGTAGGCTACCGACGTAGGCTCCTGCTCGGATTATTAATTCCCGCGCTCTGAATGTGGCAAGAAAATTAAAATGAGGATTAAAAACACGTGTAGCAACGCAGCGATCTTAGATAAGTCGTAGCACATAGCGAGAATGTGTTTGCTGGGACGGAAGTTGCGTTATCACGTAAATAAAGCCCACTGAATAATTTTAATCAGCTTGCTGCATATGATGGATTGGAATGGGCCATGCTGAAAACTGCTGCATCACTTAAGGCGGAACCCTTCTAATTGTGTTTAAGGAAATTAATTAATTTGCGTCGTTATGCCATGAAATAATTATTTTGCAACAATTAACTCCACACTTGTTACGGCTGTTGCTACGACACGATTGGGGCTGCTAGCTGCGTTATAAAAGCGGCGTTTAAAATTGATTTTATTAGAACCAAATCGGTCAAATCAGCTAATAAAACACTAATTTTATTAGCCAACTTACAAATTACAGAATTTAACCTTGCTAAAGCTTTATAAAATAAGGAAGCAATCTTAAAATCGAACCAATAACTCTGTAGAATGGAATAAATTAACATAAATACGTGCGGAATGTTATATTTGGTAATGCACCAATATGTAGATAAGCAAAAATATGCAAAATCATTCAAAATATGCATCGCTCCCAGCAAAATCAACAGCATGCGTTGCGTTTTTATAAATATATTTTGCAATTAAATGCATGCCACGATATAAACTCGTTTCTGTTTAAACATAAAAAATATGTGGTATTGCATATGATCTGGAAATAACCTAAATATAGATTAGCCTATTTTTGTGCTTCTGCAGCTTAAGGTCATATATTACAGAATTGTAAAATGTATATTATATAACAGTCAGAGCAGGAATATTACTTCGATTCAGGACTTTCAGATAAAAACACTTTGATTGCATTATGAATATACGTAACACATCTTTGCCATTTGAAAAAGTCAAATTCGGCGGTTTAAAAGTGGCGAAAGAAGGTGGCATTTATAAGCGACTTTAAACCTAGAGATTTGATACTGTAACGGTGTACCGGTGTAACTAAAAGATAGTAGTACTGGTTTGTTGTCAAGTTTCACGAATTTTACAATTGATTTTACCAAATAGTCTGTTCAAATGTGTTTGTAATGGCAAGACAACTTTCTAGAAGCATCGGTGAATCTATAGGATTTCTTTGAAATGCATCGATTACACAATATGATTAATGTTACAGGTAAAACGGAAATTTCGTGAACTCCTCGATGCTACCGGCATGGGATTATATGTAATTATGTAGAAATTTCCTGATTTTTCCGTAATAATCGTGACCATTCACAGTTGAGTACAGTTTTTCATATTAGTAATTTGCAGGTGGTCGTGTGCCGATACGTCTTCCGCCTGTAGAAAATTTCCATAAAGACTGAATATATGGTATGTTGTGCTAGCTATGGTACACACAGCTTTAATATAAAATATATGTAATGTGTACATTCGTCACTAATTTTTTTAAGTTTCTTCCCAAAAAACCAAAATTTACATTACGTCGTCTAAGACATAAATACATATCTCGGTGGTATATAGAGTGAGTATGGCTAATATTCTTCCTATTTATTCTTGGTATAAGAAATGGAATTTGAAAAATTAAGTACAATGGAAACGGACAACCGTAACTCATTTTCGGTTTTACTGAAAATGGAATCGCCCGATACTTTTTGGATTTCCTAGCAAAAATTAATTGTTAATGTAGACTGCACCCTTTGTGTGTAAATATTTGGGATGAATTAAGTACAATTGAGCAAAATATAATGATTATACAGCCAGAGTTATCCCTCCAGTTCCCTCCCCCATGCCGCTCGATCATGTAATGCTTCCTCCTCCCAATTCCTGTCCTCATATTTGTTTCTTCCTGGTAGTGACCATTGGAATAGTCGTTTATGCCATCGGGTATCGTCTACTCTTAGAAGGTGGTTTCTAGGGATATTTTTGTCAATGATACTTCATCATTCTTTACTAGTATCTTTTCCAACAGTTGCTGGAGGATAAATAACTTGTCAATACAAAAACAACTTTGATCTTCCCTAGTGCTATGGCCTACATCTTCTTGCAGCCTTTTCTGTAAGACGTTCCCAAACAGTCAAATGTGTAATTCCCCTGTAGCTATTTGGATTTCTTCCGTCTCCCTTTTTATATAGAAGTATGTTTTTGGCCGATACAATTATTCACTAGAGATTGAATTCTTTCATACCAAGCATTGCTTCATTTTTAACTAATTTAGCTGCAATATTTTCTGGACACTGGTAAAATCAGACTAAATGGAAAAACTGCAGAGGAACTCCTAATCAAAAAGAGAATCAAACAAGGAGACACGCTTGAGTGCACTACTTAAGGCTGAAACAAGAGCAAACTTGGGATACCAAAATCTAGTGATGTCACAGGACCTCCTTTATACTATTTACAAGATAACAACTACAAAGAGACGTCAACTACAAAGAGACGTCAACTACAAAGAGACGTAACTGTACCGTAGAACTACCTAGACGTAAAGGGAATGTTTATCAACATGGGGAAAGGTAATGCGCATTTCAAAGATGAAGATCTAAACGTAAGGATAGATGGTAAACAATTGGAGACAGTAGATATATAGGAATATTTGGGAACAATTATTGTTAACAAAGATGGGAGGACTAGACCAAAAGATCCGAAATAGAATCAATAAGGCCAATAACATTTATACTAGAGTCCAGGAAAATTCATGATAAACATCAGTCTAAAACGCAGAAATGAAACACCCAGCCGGGTAATAGGCCAGATACAGAAAGTTCGAATACCCAATAACAGCATACGAGACGTACTCAACCTACAACTCCTAATGGAAGACAACTCCAATGGTTATGGCCACCTAATCCGAATAAACAACGAGAGATACGTAAAAAAAGTTATTGAGATGAAAAAAAAGGCGACCCAGAACCGAATGGGAGAATAGCATTACAGAAGCAGCCAGGAAAAGATGAAAATCACGGATGAAATAGGAACTCTAGATGGAGACAGACAGAATTATACACGTAGGCTCAATTCCCCAACACCGTGGGGTAAAATGGGAGAAGAGAAAATAACTATAAAATTTCCCGGACCAGGAGATCTGTCACTCTTCATTTCTCTCATAGCTCTATGTATTTCTTCTCTTGTAACCGGATGCACATTGTCATTGTCGGTAATGAGGGTAGTGTTTACTCTGGTTTCTTCTCTTCTCTCTGTCAATAATGCTTCATAATGATTTCACCATTTGTTCTCAGAACCCATTTTATTCATGTTTTTATATTTATTGTAATTTCTTATCTTTATTTTTATATTCTTGCTAGATTACATCTATTTTGTAAGTAAGGTGTTCATTATACAGTTGTTTTTCTTCGTATGCGTTCTTTTATGTCATTATTTATAGCTAAAAGGTGCTAGGCATCGGTTTGCCGTATATCTTGAAGTTCTACTGTAAGCATTCTCTCATGAGAATTTTAAATACTTTCTTGATTAGCTCCACTATTTTTGCCCAGCTTATGTTATGTTATAATTGACTTACACGTTTTACTTTAGTTTATTCACAATCAAATTTTTATATTAAATTGAATTTTAATTAATTTAATTACCCTATTTTTTATTATGGATAATCAAAATTATTTACTGCTAGCCTCAGTAGAAACACTTGACTGAAATTCAGGTCGGATTCTTTATAATCTAGATTGCTTATATTCTGAAATTTTATGTTCTTATTTTTTATGACAACTCAATTCATCTATCAACTGACACTCAAACTAGTTTTGAAAAATCAATTACATATAAATACTTCATCGTTACATTTGTCATATGACCATCTCAAATGGTAAGTACATCCTTAATTACAATTAACTCACTTCACTCTTAATTTTTTTCAGTTCTTATTTTAAATACCTTCATTCTGTTACCTTTTATTGGACTTAACACTCTCCTCTACCAAACCCAATGCTTTCAGCTCTGCAACCCAACCACGCTACAAAACTGCTCCGCTCAAAACCACAGCGAAAGCCTCAACTGACTATCAAGATGTCCAGAATCTGACTCAAAATCAACACAGGAACCAGCACCTATATCCTCACCACAGTACGCATCGAAATAGAGCTAAGCTATAGATGTGTTTACTTTAATGCTCCACCAAATCACACGTATGAAGCCTGCTACAACCTATCAGCACCACAAATCTTGACCAGATGCAAGCCACAAGATGTCACTTGACAAGCCCCACAAATATGCTCACTCTGCTAATGATGTCGATGTAATCCACCGCCTTTGTAAACCATTCCTTGTTATCCAATTCAGTCGATGCAATGTAATTCCACAATTAACTCAATTCACATTCCCTTACTTTTGTTTGCATTTGTAGATGATAACTGTATTATATTGGTTTTATCACCACATTCTAGTCTTCATCCATCTAGTCTGCTAATATTTCTTTTAATATTTTAGTTTTTGTTCTTCTTCACCACGCCAATTTATATTCAATTTTAAGCCTTTTATTTTACCAAATATATATTTTAAAAATTTTTATAAAAGGGTTTATTTCTTAATTTCAAACTTTACAAAATTGTATTACATCATTTTCGTTCTAATAATAAACTATCTCCTTAGCGATCTAGCTTATTTTCACAGTCCAACACAATATTAAAGCTTTATTATTTGTTTAATACCTACTATGTACTTCGAAAAAGTATTTGTCATTAACTTGCAATTTAATTTCAGATATTAAATTAAGTTAAAATCCTACTGTTTCTCAATTACCTTCAATTAATTAAATTATAATTTCTATTTCCTTTCTTTTCTAAATACATCTTAATAATTTTGATATCCATTTCACATCTAAATTCATCTTTGTAATTTTTAATACTGTATTCTTTTAATCTTATTAATCTGATTTTTAAACCCCTGTACCAATAACATAACAATATATTTGGTTTTAATCTATTGTCGGTATAGAGTAATACAACAATAACAACGACTGCAAATAACCTAACAAGCTCGACGGGCTTAAGCTGCTTTGTGATGTACCAGCGGCTCTAAACTATCATTTCTGATATAAATTAGTGGGTAATTTGAGGTCCGAGCATAGATTTTCTCCTAGTGCACCTTATACACTGTGTTAAAAATATTGACAACATACAGTAATTAATATCTATGGAGTACAAAAATATCAAGTTCCAAAGTTTATTTTACTATTATTTTTAAATGAGGGCAGTTGATGGCAATATCGGAATCACAGTTGTTTTTAAAGTGAGAAGCAATGTCCTTAAACACAATAAATTAATTGTTAAATGCACGAAAAATGGAAAATCTATGAATTTAAAGTACGAAATTCTGTAATGAAAATTTCTTGTAAGATTTCAACAGCAATAGAATAAGCGATTACATAAATAACTATTGTTCAAGTATGACCATGCGCAAATACTATTTAAATACCCTTATGGTAGGTAAGTATGTTTAGGTAGTTAAAATGTCAAAAATCTGTTACACAAATTATCAGTTCATTTAATGTACAAAGCATACAAACAAATTGTAATAAAGATCAACATATACACTGCGATGTGCCTGGATATGTAAACAATTGCTTTCAGACGTGTAATATTTAATTAAACTTCCCTGAGAACTCAAGCAAAACATTGAAAATTATTTACGGTAGGTAAAGGATCTACAAAATTGGACAGCTCTACAGGTTGAATGATTTTCAAGGTCCAAGTTCGCATTTTAAGTCAACTTGTTGCGAGACCACTGTAATAGTTTTCTTAATTTCGCAGCAGTGATTTATGGCCTATTACAACTACCATAATTAAAGTGGCCTCCTCAATATAATTGTCCGAGCCGAAGGGCCTTGGCGAAACTGATCATCCAGCATTTTCAGTATCAAGTAATTTATTATTTTACATCTTCGCGACGAATTTATAACAGTTAATTTATTGGTAAACACGTGACATGAGCACTAGAACTGTTATTCCAGTGGGGGATAAGGGTGGTTTAATATATAGTGGTAATACGGTACTACACTAACAAATATTCGATATACGAACAGTAAGTCGAGCTTACCTCGCATAAAACTACCCCCGTCTCCAGGCGATCCATAAAGTTATCCACGTTGATCCTCAGATCAGGGTAAAGGGTTAGAAACCATTCGGCCAAGTCCTCCTTCATGGCGTAGAGATACTCCTCGCTGGATTTGAAGGGCCGGAAAGGCCTCGCCTCCAAAAGCACCCCCGACATTTTTTGATAACTCGAAAATGGGTCGGACAGAACTGGAGCAAAGTCCTTTTATTGATTGTTTCGAGTACAGAAACTTTTTTGGAAAACGGTGTATAGAACCATAGTGAAACAAGTCTTATTTTTTTTTAAACAAACAAATCTGGTTGTTGGTACACAAACACGTAAGAAACACCAAACAATAAATACCACAGGGCTATTGTCCAATTTGTTGATAGTGAGTGGTAATTTCAACTATCGTTCGTATTTTGTTAAACAAACATTTGAAGAGCGCGGCCGTGATGTGCTCTCTACATCAACCCGAGGAGAACTGAACAGCTACAGGAGCCCAAACCAACAACCGATAAGCACTCGGCTACAACCTTGCCGGCACGACAAAGATCGTTTTCAAGAGCTAGACAAGGACGGCGCTACGTCGATAGTAAAAGTTCGGGCCAGGTCAAAAATTGCCGCTTATTGCCGTAATCGTATTAATATCAATTAAAGAGTCAATTGTCAGCGCCAGCTGAGAGGTATTGAACGAGTCCGCGGACGGATTTGGGAATTTTTTATCTGTCGGTTGGATGCTCTGCTTGGGGTGCGAGAGCACGTGGCGAATCAATAGGGGTGAGCTAACCTCTGGCCCATATTTCCCGCAGACATGCCGGCGTTGCAGCTTTATGGTGGATTTGTGAACGAAGTGGCACGGGGTGATTTATCAAAGTGTCAGTCTATATGCTGCACGCAGTTTATAATTGTAACAAAAATGTGGTTTATAGGGTGCGAGGTGACTGAAACGCAAAGTCACCCTGGAATGATCTAGTTTTAGTCCCTTAACCATAAAATAGTGCTTTTCGGACCAGGGGAGATTAGAAGTCGTAAAATTAAGGTTTCTGTTTGCCTTTATATTGGAACACAACAGAGAGGGTTTATGCAGGTAGAAATTTTAGCCCATTTTAGGGGCTGGCATTAAGAATAGAGCGGTGTAGTAGGTAGACATGCGTTATAATTCTAGTCACCACATTCATTTTAAATCCTATAGCCTAAAGATGTTATACAGGGTATCTCACTTAACTATTATCATCGTGGTAATCCAGTACCGGATTTAGAGGGAAGTGAAAGGGGTGTTAATTATGACAGTTGGCCGAATTGGCAAAACGTGATTTAGCGAAAGAAGAAAAACTACTGAAATTTTTATTCAGATATCATTTGTTTATGTATTAACTTCCACTTGAGCTTCTGCAAGATCAAAAACCTGGGGAATATTTGACCAAAACTCTTATAAATTTTCGAAGGCTTTAAGAAAATCATTTATAAGGTAAACGGTGTTCAACGTAGAATTTTTTTAAAAGTAGTGCCTGAAATCGATACATTTTCGCTGTGGTTTACTTAAAGACAGGACATACTAATACAATAATGTTTTTGTAAATGAATGCTGGTAATCGAAAAAGGCTATTTGGTACTCAAATATCAAAATAGAAAGTTAATGTTTGTGGAAAAAAAACTTTCAAGGAAACTGTTGCCCACCAATCGTACATTTAATATAAACAATCATTCTTATTTTAAGAAGAAAATTTCCTATAAACGTGTTTTCTAAATTGCTTCGTTTTCAAAACACAGGGTCGAGTTAAAATAAAAATTGTAAAACGTTTTTATTAGGGAAACAGACTGAGTTATTACAAATAATAAAAACGAAGTAGCTAATGAAATTGCATAATAAATTAGAGCAGTTGAAAATGGTCACTTCCAGCCATAACACATGCCTGAGCTCTCCTTCTCAGTGATTGACGTACTCGCTCAAAAATACGTGGAGTGTTACGTATAGTCTCACATTCATTTATTATGTGCTGCCTTAGGTCGTCTTGGTTTTTAATAGATTGAGGGTTTGAGGTGTCCCCAAAAGAAAAATCTAAGGGATGTAGATCTCGGGATCTTGCATACCATGGTTGGTTTGGCATTTGAGCAATTCGACCGATCCATCGATTGGTAAACTCCATATTCAAAAACTGACGAGCTAGTACACTAAAATGAGCTGGAGCGCCGTCGGGCATAAACCACATTCGGTTTCTGAGCATCAGTGGAAGAGGTAGTTTATCTTGAAAAAAATGTCGATACGAAGCACCGTCTAGTATCATGGAAAGAAAGACAGGGCCAATCAAGAAAGCTCCAACAATTTCCACCCATACATTCAATGGAAATTAATGCTGGAAGTGGGCTTCTACTATCGTATGCGGATTTTCTTCAAAGATGGTTATTATGAAAATTCATAATAGCGTTATTCGAAAAGTTGGCTTCGTTCGTAAAAAACAACTGAGCAACGTATTGAGGATTCTGTGCGATCTTTTGCTGAATCCACAGACAAAACGTTAAACGTTGAGGAAAATCTCGTAGCAACAGAGCTTGTACGCGACTGATATGGTAAGGGTATAGCTGCTCACAGAATTGTTCACACCAGCTTAGAACTTTTTTTCTGGTGCCAGTTTCTGGATGTTCTTCAATTTCGTTCAGAACAGCTTCTTCTACTGCAGGATTCTTAACTGATTGAGATCTTCCTGGAGCATTACGTGTTCGCACAAATGATTCTGTTTCCACAAGACGCTGGTGGATTCTCATGAAACTCCGATGATTCGGTAATTGGCGATTGGGATACTTTTCGCTGTAAATACGCTTTGCTTCTTGAGCACTTCCGCCAGCAAGACCGTACACAAAATGCTTATCAGTCATTTCTAAGTTTGTGTAATTCACCATGGTTAAGTTGTTCGGGATACGGAAAGTTCGTTCCCCACATTTCGTTCCCCACATTTCGTACCCCAAATTTCGTTCCCGTTTCCCCATGATAACTATTATCAAGGTGTCATCGACATCGATTTAATATTGGAACTG